>VXAB01008687.1:0-110744 GCA_013399175.1 Odontophorus gujanensis | reverse complement strand
CAGCAGTTCCCCTACAACAGCCTTGTACCCTTCTCTCCGAATTCATCCTCACACATGTCAGGCGACTACTTCTTCCCCTCATTTGGTCTAACTGGATGTCAGCTCCCTCAGGGAGGCTGCTACGCCAACCCCAGCCTCACTGTTGTCATCCAAAGCACCCAAATGCAGCCAGTGCTGATGAGAACCCTGCCCCTCTGGTCAGGAAGAGGTATTGCTCCAAGTTTTGTGCTCCTTGTCGCTCTTTTAAAGTTTTCATTGCAGGCACAGTGAACTGGAGGCTTCTTATCAGCTCAGACAGAATGTAATTCTGATGAGGTTTGTTCTGGGCAAGACCATTCCTTGCCATGGGAAGGGACAGAGAGCCAAAGAGTGTCTCCAGTGGGTCAGGCTGGCAGTGGCTACTGCCACCCAGGAAAGTAGGATGAGGTAGCAGCTTTGGCAAAGAGGTCCCATCCATCTTTCCCCAGTCTCCCCTGACACCATCAGAGCAATTCTGACAGCCTCACACAGTCTTCAACCAACCTCCCTGCAGCCCCTGTTCAAAAGCTGAATGTTCATGCTCTGGCTCTAGAAGACCTCTCATAGGAATCTGTTGCTGCAACGGTATTACTAGTGAGGCTAGCATAAAACTTCTGCCAGTTATTAAAGGTTATAAAATGCACAAAATTACTTTGGAAGATGCTATGGATCAGTATGTTCTCCTTTTTCTCTTCTTTCCTTTTCTTTTCTATTTTTTTTTTTAAAGCTGCCTGCCAAGCATCCAGAAATGCAGAAGTCTGACACATTTGATAACTTTCAGAAAGAGGAATTTCTGAGGAATGTGAAAGGTTAAGGAAACTGAATTTTAATTATTCCATATTTGAACAGACTTGTATCTTGAAAACACAGTGCATGATGTCAAAAACAAAAACAAAAAAACGTTTTCAAGACTTACAGGTATATTTTCCTGCCTTAATTACATGATTCCTCCTCCTTTAGTTTTGCCACAACTACTGCTCATCACAGATAATTCTTGCCTACAGAAATAAAGATATGCTTTTGTTAACATGAAAAAACAAACTGCATCTTGCAAAAAAAAAACCTGATGGTGTTTGAAGAACACTCATCCTGATAGTCTGATAGCATTTCATTTTTGCAGCCCTTAAGGTATTTTTTTCCAAAATGAAGCAACATTGCAAAGAGAAAAAAGAAAAAAGAAAAAAAAAAGATAAAAAGCAACTAAACTATATGGACACCCATAAGCCAAGTCATAACCTCTTTTTATTATTATTATTTTTTTTAATAAAAGATGATCCCACATTCTTTTGTCAGATTTGTTCAATATTGAAGAAGCAGTATTGCACCATATTAGCACCAGTGCTAAGCTGAAGCACTGAGATTACAAGGATCATAAATAGAAGAGATCCAATAATTAACTAAATAAAATGCATTACAACAAATTGAACTGCACAGTAGAACGTAGAGAGGAAATCCAAAGGCCACAAAAACAGCTAATTGACTAAAAAAAGCTATTAAATTATTGGTTTAACCAAAATAAATAACTTGAATATATTAAAAAGGGATACATTTATACAATTTAGTGAAGCATTTGAATTTTTTTTTTTTAATTAAAAAAAGTATTCATGATAAAACTGTAGAAAAGGCTTGGAATGCCTTAATAAAAAAAAAAAATCTTGTATGTGTCAAATTCAACATTCCCTACATCTGAATGAGAATCCTGTACTTTTAGGACCCAGGAAAAGCATATTCAGGGTTGCTCTTGAAGATATTCTGTCTGTTCTCCTTTCACACAAGCACAGAGGAACAACAGGACATGTCCAGGATACTGACAATTTAGGTTCACATACTAATCAGATGTGAATGCTGCCTTCTTACATTCTCATCTTACCACATACTATGTCATAGATACTTTTATTTCTCCTGAGAAGGTTGTTTTGTTTTCCTCAGAGAACTGAATGCTCACTGGGTAAATAGGACACATCATGAACAGGATATACTTGGCTTCCTGCTGTAGGTAATTTCTGTCATTGGCTTCAGCAAGTATTCAATACTGAAGCAAGAGATCTGTATCGGGATGGCCCATCACATAAAACACTAGGATACTCCAACAAAATCAGAAATCTGATAGGTAAAAGCTGGGGCTGAGGTGAGCCCTTCCAGCACAGTTTGCTTCTTCTATCACTCAGCTAGTAGTAATAGAGAAGCTGTTGCCACTCAATTCTCCCTTCCCAAACAAAATTCCTTACAAATTAAAGGTGAAGGTTCATTTTTCCCAATGATATAAATAATTTTTGTATAGCTCTAAGAAAAGAAATAGATATGTCACTCTAAAAATAATGCCTCCTATTTATTTCCATTGAAATTGCAACATATACAAAGAGTATAACAATAACATTATTTGATAAAGTTCTCAGCTGCTGAATACTATTTTTGAACACAGTCACTGTCTTTAGCTATGTATTTTGACCAGAAATGAACAAGAGCCTACATGCAATGCTCGTAAAAGCCTGTTCCAGTGGAGGTGATGCACTGTTGCTGTTGCCACTGCTAAAACACACCACCTACTGCCTCACTGTGCACACTTCCACTGTTTGGTTTCCAGAAACATTTAGCAAGTGTCAGTGAATGCCAGTGAGTACCATTTTTTTCTGCATGAAAGAATTCAATGACACTTTTGCTTCATACACACTTCCATGTCCGACTGCCCCTCTGCTGCCATCTGTCACACAGCAATAAAATGTAATGGAATACTGGTGGGAAGGTTCAACCTCTACTACCATTGCCACCAACATCCGCCTCTGATGCTGTAGGCCAACAGAGTAAAATAGGAGGCATTACTTTTGTAGCATTCCTCATAGATTGTGCCGTTACTGATCCTAACAGGCATCCATTCACTTCAGAGCCATTAGGCAGTGAGCAGAAGCACCATTCTGAGAGAGTGTATTTGCTCATGAGGTGCTTGTGCATGCATGGGGACAGATAGAAAACCCTGAATCCCCACAGCTGCCAGGCAATTTCATTTCATGTGGAAAAGCATCCCTACCTGCAATGCTGCTAAGTTGAGTAAGAAGGTGATGCTTCCTTCAAGATGTTCTCAGGATGCCATGGATCAGCAGCCTGGGCAACCAGAAGAAGCCCCAAATCACATCAGTGCTAATGAGAGAGCCTGGGGATGTGGCAGGAAAATACACCCAGTTTAGCTGAAGTTCACTGTAAAACAAAGCAAGCTATTTAAACAGCTTGATTAATGATGGCTAATCAGGCTTCACAAAAAGTTTGTCTCTGGCTGAATGACTGCAGTTCTCACATGGGATGTCAGCTTAGAATCTGTATAGGGTGGACAGTGTAGAGAACATTTCCTGAGATGCTCAGAAAACATTCCACCAACTAATAGGAGATTAATGGTTCAGATGCAACAAATATCTTCAACAGTGGAGGCAAGAGAAAGAAGTTACATCTCCATCAGATGAAAATTGGCTAGGGAACAGAAAAGAGAGTCACCATAAGGCAGACTATTGCTGGCTAAGAAAAAGTTACTTGAGGCAGCATAGCTGCTTTTGGAGCAGAGCTGCTATTTCTTTAGCCTTGTCAGGGCTACTGTCAAAGCAGCTGATAGCTGTGGCTGCCAGATAGGGTTGTGGACAAGGCTGGTTTGTCAATCTTTGATTTTCTTAGCCCAAGGAACACACTACGTTTCCTGAAGTAGCTGTGGCCTGGTCCTCCCTGCTGTCCTCTCTCATATGGATGGAAACATGAGAAATTAACTTACGCACTAGACATACGGAACAATACAGAAAGGAGAAAAACACAAGACTTTCAAACAGAAGAGACTGGAGGAAAATAAAAGGGGTAAAAGACATAACAGCTTTGCTGACACGTTTAAAATCATAGTTCAGAGAATAAGTGTTAGACTGAAATAGTTGCAGAAAGCAGGACTGTATTGCTTTTTTGTGATGGGTTACTCATGCGACAGAAGCTGCCTACTGCTCAGCACAGGCACGTGGTTTCAGTTTTGCCAAGGAATACATCTTCCTGCTGTCCTAGGCATTACTGCCATCTGCTTACAGACTTGGGAGGTTGAAAAGAGGTTGATGGAAGCTCTCTAACCATGGAGAACTCCCAAACAACATGTGGAAAGGTTGGATCCCTCTTGGCACGAACCCTTGGGCAGTATGCTTGCTATTCCCCACAGAGCAGAACAGCTGAGTACTAGTGCCCAGCAGCTATTGCTGTCCAGTAGGGTGAGCACGAAGGTCAGGGACAGCTTTATATCATTCCCTTGGACTCCATCATCCAGATACATATCCATTGATGCCTGATTAAAAATGCATTTTCTAGTACTAAACAAAGAGTCTTCCCCCAAATCAGCTTTGTGCAATTACTCTATCTTACCTTTACAGGATACTTAAAATTTGAACAACATACAGATATCTGATTTAATGGGCCTAGATGAATGTTTCTTGTACCTATCTCTTCTAGCTCATGAAATTCATCTTACTTTAGACCTCAAAAGGGAGGTATTTTTCCTGTTATTTCTGAACCCCAGCTCAGTCTTCCTACTTCACTAGTTACTCTCACCTTTCTAGCTTCAGCCAATTCTCTGCTTACTGGAATCATTCTATTTCAGATTTTTACAGCATTTCTTAAATACATGTATCTATATATTTGGCAATTTTCAAATTCATCTCCAACATTCAAAGAGGTCAAACTTAATAGAATAGTGTAACTTACTGTGGCATTAGAAATGTGATGGCTTGACTAAAGCAAATGCAACCACTTTGTATGCTTGCAACTTGTTATGATGCCGAAGACCATCACTACTTCTTTCAGCAGCTTCCTTGGGCTTTGAATCAGCCGCTATCCTAGCCCCCTTCTAGGCTGAAAGCAATAATAACAGGGTCATTGCTACTACAAACACCAAATGAAAAATATCAACTGTGGTTTCTCTGAAGCACTATGAAGTTTTAGTTTGCTTGAGTAGCTATATAACATAATTAATAGCTTGTATTTTCCTCGTATTACTCAGTGTGTTACTCAGAAAAAATAAATTAATTAAGAGTTACAAAAGAACTACAGCACAAAAATAAATAAAGCAAAGGTTCACATTACTCCAGTAATCACTGCATGTCCAAAAACTTTTTTTTTCAGTTTACTAGGCACATCATTTCTGTCTCATAAATAAAGCATTTAAATATATATTATATTCAAATATAAATATACTCATAATATGCCTTAGAAACAACCCCCTTCTTTTTGAAACAAAGTTATTCCTAAAAGATGCTACTGTTATTTTTCTTTAAATACTCACACTCACTCATCCTGCATTTATTTTTCCAGATTTCTTATTGTACAGAAAGAATTACCAGCCTACCCAGCACAGGAATTGTGGTTTTGTTTAAGCCACAGGAAAGAGAAGACCTTTCACAACTTCTTGCATTTCTAAAGTTACCTGTCTTAACTTAGTACCAGTCATCTTTGCAGTACAAGTTGTACAAAAGAAATTTAGGAAATACCAATAAGCACAAGTTTTGTCCTCAGTCAGTTGAACCTGAATAGCTGACCTCATATCATATAACACTGTTACATTTGGATAACAAAAAAAAAAATATGGCTATCTAGTTCACTGGAGGTAATTTCTGCCTAAAAATACTGGTTTGTGCTAATGTCATTGTTACAATGAATTTTTCAACTTTTTAATCTGAAAGTTACATTTTCTTCAAAGCTCCATTATTCCATTATTTATGCATTTATTTCATTTTTATATTGGATGTATAGTTTTATATTTGTTCAAGTTCTTAAACTGTTAAATCAGTTACTGATAACATCAATAACAAACAACCATTCTGAAAAGAGTGAAGTGTCAACTTATTTACCAACTGCAAGACTATGCATTTCCTAGCAAGCATTACCAATACAGAAGAGGTTCTGTTAGGGTAGCCAATATCCATTGCCAAAACTGGAGAAAAAGCTAATGTTATGTGTTAGTTTCTTTTGTTTTGTTTTCCCCAAATAATGCAAAATTAGAGCAACTTCAAACAGCAAGAGATTCTGTTTCAGACAATATTTAGACTGGACACTGAAATCTCTCTCAATTTATTTAAATCACTTTTCTTCATTCCTACTGCAGGGAAATGCAGATCAAAATTTCAGATTCAAATAATCGCAAACGTGAGCCAGTGTAGAGCTAAGGATCTCAAGAATAATCCTCTCAGCAGAATAATGAGAGATAGTATATTTGGATGGATCTTACACAGGTGGTATATGCGATAATACAAAGAGATAATACAAAGAGACAAAGGCTCACCTTAGATGATGAAGGCTCGCGGATACTCCACTCGGGAGGGATCTCCAGAAAGAGATCCTTCCCTGGTGGAGGCCAGCCCTTAAATGGGGCTTGGGGAGAGGTGGAGCCAGGCTCCACCCCCCTCCAATCACACAGGTATCATTGCCTTCACCTGTGCCCCCATGGCTGACTCAATGCTTGCCTCAGGGGATCAATCAGTGGCTCAGGCTGTGATTCAGCAGTTCCCCTGCAGCCAGCCATCTGATCCAAGTTTTTGCAAAAGACCTCTCCATCATTCAGGGAGATTCCTAACTCTAATTTCTGACTCCTCTCAGCTTAGTTATATCTGCCACAATATGGAGGCGTGAGTAGGTGATTTCCTGGCTCCATTACCTGCCTCAGGTTAGCTTCACAGCTACCCAGGTTGACCCCAGAGAATGAACACCAGCCAAAAAGCTGTTGTGGGTAGACAAGGCACTGGGGGAGGTAGTGACACAAATCATTCTGAGGGGAATCTTCAGTTGCTACAATTTTAAGGTATGAAGCTTGGCATAAATCTTTGAAGGAAAGTGACATCTCAAACAATATTTGCCTACTTCAGTTGCTTCAGGAAAACACAATTCAGTGAGCAAATCAAGCCCTAAATGAATACGCCAAGTCAAGTTTGCTTTTTTAAAAATATTACAAACTATGAGAAAAGTCAAAATCAATTTGCATTTTAATTTTCTTTTGGGATCAGGCCAGTTTGTAAATGAGAGCTGAGTACACACAATTTCCTTTTTCCTCTTTCTTTTTTTTCCATTATCTTCCCCACCCCAATCATAAGAATTTCATGCACATTCAGGCTGTCCTTTTGTTCTGCTACAACAAAGTGCCCAATCAATTGGCAGGTCAACTATATTCAGTCTTCTTTCTATTAGCATAACAGCTGGTGTTTGCCTCTTAAAATTCCTTTACTGTCAGCTAATGCATGCCTTCCAATTTGAAGAATTTCTAGTACAGCTTTCCACTCCAGTCCTTTACAGGTCTCTTGACATTACTTTAAGATTGGATGGATCCCCACTAAAGATACAGATTAAAATGTCTTCAGATGACATTCAGATTTGGAACCAAATGTCATTAGATTCCTTTCCCTGATGGGTAAAATAAAACCATAAATTTGAGCAGAACCAACCAAAACCAAAATAAAGCAGAAGCCACACCCTGCTATGATAGAAGTGCATTTTTTCAGTGTATTTGAGACCTGGGAAAAAAATTTCAACTCATGTAAATCTTCCAGTGGGCAAACAATAGTACCTGATTACATTTTTCTTACATCTCTTGGAAGACAAAGCCATTGTCAGCTCCTGGTCAGTAGCAGCGCTACTTTAGCAGCTTTCCAAACGTCTTACAGTCTGTAGTCCCTAGAAAGACTGATTGTATACTAAGTATACATAGCATACTAAGTATACTATGCATTTTTTTATGAGATGTCCAAGGAGGAACAGAAAATAAAAGTAAATAAGCACTGAAAACTAAAAAATCTGTTGAATTGGAAGAAAAAGAAAACAAAAATGAGCAAATAAAGAACAATCCTGTAAGCTACAAGTAACTACTGTAAATGCTCTTAAATATAAGGAGGGATATTAGCCTCCAAAATACTTAAAACCACATCTTCCCATCTTCAACAGTAATGCTTTTTTAAATTTATTTTTCTATGGGGATGGGGTTAGTGGGGAGGAAGTTGTTGGTGTTATTTTACATTAGTAATGAAGTCTGTTGTCATTTTGATAAAATTACATAGTAAATGTAAGATTCTATGATTGATTAATAGGTGCCAAACATCGTAAGGGCAAGTTTCCTTAATGCCCTTCAGGAAGCTGAAGCACAGCACCTGCAGTGTAGAAGAAAGGAAGTTTTGAAACATCTTTGTTCTAGACCTGGCATGTCCAACCCTCAGCCCACAGCCCACATGCAGCCCAGAACTATGCAGCCAGACTGTCATGGTAGCAGCTCTGCCTTGCAGAGGAACCTGGCCTGGACCCAGGTGTGCTGTAACTCAGCAACAATCGAACAGCTGCGTGAGAATCCACACTGTCTGAGCTGAAACCAGGACGTGGGTAGGGCTCAGTGCAGTGCTAACTCAAGTTATACCCAATAATTGTTTGCAGCTTCATACACTGGCTAAACACAGACCTGTGAAGAGCAATAAAGATGCACTTGTGCTTTCTGCTTTGATAAAGGATTTTGAGAACTGGTTTCAAGATTGTCAAAAAATATCATTTTTTTGTTATATCTGTAATTCCATTTTCAGTTGGCATAAATACATTACCTGCCAATTTTCAAATAGAGTGTATAGAGTTGCAATTGCATATTCAACTCAAAAATCTGATCATGCCTCTTTACTAGAGAAAAATATCCCATGCTTCACCATCATGTCTTATTCACGTCATCGCTTTTTGGCAGTACATACATTTGTGAACAATTAAGCATGTTAGCAATCATGGATGAAACACAGAAAGAGTAAACTTTCATCAAAAGTCTCTGACAAACACCTTGAGAACTCACTAAGAATTGCAACCAGATTGATGTATTAGTTTCACAAGAACAAGGTTAAATTCCCATTCATTTTATGGTTTTGTTGCTCTTTTTTTTAGTAATAAAAATATTAAAAATTAAAATAAATTTTGTTACTTATATACGTTAACAATACTGCATGTTTTACAAGAGCTGTTCCAAAATTAATGCCTTCTATTTTATTCTGTTACACCAGAACATCAGAGGCGGATGTTGGTAGTGTGGCAGTAGAGGTTGAGCCTTCTCACCAGTATTCCATTGCATTTTGTTGCCATGTGACAGATGGCAGCAGAGCAGCAGTCTGACAAAATGGCTTCTGACATGAAAGTGTGCATGAAACAAAGGTGTGGCATTGAATTCCTCCATGCGGAAAAAAATTGTACCCACTGATACTCATTTATGCTTGTTGAATATTTCTGGAGACTAAACAGTGGATGTGAGCACAATGAAGTGGTGGGTGGCATGTTTTAACAGTGGTGACAGTGAGTCCCCTCCACTGGTACAGATTTCTATGAGCATTGCATGCAGGATGCTGTTCATTGCTGGTCAGAATACATAGCTAATGATGGTGACTATGTTGAATTGTTGAATTCTTTTTGTTTGTTTGTTCGTTTTTTGGTTTTGTTTTTTGGTCTTTTTTTTTTCTTTTTTTTTTTCTTTTTTTTGGTAGCTGCAGATTTGCTGTATCAAGCAGTGTTATTGTGCTCTTCACAGCTGTCGTAGTTTTCATGGAAATAAATAGGATGCATTTCTTTTGGAGCAGTGTATGTTTATGCAGCCCAAGACAGCTCATCTTCACTCAACACGGCCTAGGCAAGCCAAAAGTTTGGACACCCACATATCTAGGCCACACGATTTCTTTGTGCCATAATTTAGATTATTTGACAGCTAAGTTACCCACCTTTTCTATTATTGTGTCCAAGTGTTGCTTTACTTCATGGAAGTACTACATGGTCTGATCTACACCTGACATTCTCTTATCTCCTAAAACCAAGAACTGAAAACTGTTTTCTACAGGTTCTCCAGAGCGTGTCTTGCCATGTCCAGGAGTAGAAATCCAGTGGCCACATCGTATTATTTCAGTCTTTTAACTCAGTGTAAGTTGAGAAAAAACCTTTCAGTTGGTCTTTATGAGCTGTTTCATAGTCTATTCAGATGGGACAGTGTCACAGAGGATCCAAAGCTGTTACTGACCATACATTAACCCAAAAATCACTGAGGCATGCAGGGTAGCAGAGTTCACTGATTTTGGCGAGCTTTTGATTATGTTCCACACACCTCTATAATATTACTTTCTATTCCAAAGTATTACAGTTATTTCAGCAGATGCCCAGCATCTGTGGGCTTGATGGGGTGCTAATCCTATTACAAGGTGATGATTGGAAGCCTATAGCTTATACTTCCAGATGCTTTTAGGTTACAGAGACCACAGATGCTCAAAGAGGGGAGAAGGAATGTTGGAGAGCTGTTTGGGTGTGAGAGTTTCATATGGTATTTGCAGAGTTTCAAGAGTTTCCGGATAACTAAGGACCACAAACTGTCATACATTAAACAGTATAGATTCATGGCACTCTTGAACGTTTGGAAGACTTTACCCAGCAATATGCAAACCTGTTAATACTCCCACTGGAATGTACCGGAGATCCCAGTAACTCTTGGCACGGTACACCTGGCGATCAGCCACTCAAGCTTTTTTGCTTTCAGGAAAGTATGGAGGCCTTGTGCACAATTTCCTGGTCTTTCTTCAGAGTGAGAGGTTCAGGTGACTTCACTTTTTCCATTCAAGCCCAAGTTCTGGCACTGTAGATGTGGTGATCTATGGATGCCTGTTAATAAACAGTCTTAGAAATATCTACCTGCTCCAAATTATTACATGGGATGCTCGGTGTCATGGGTATCATACTGACACTGTCTCCATCTGCTAAGACCTCAGTTTTGTAAGCATCTAGGCAAGCCCTGCAACTAAATCCATTAGTTCTGGGTCTTTATGGAGTCTATTCAGCTTCAGGAGACATTCTGTGGAGTTACAAAGTTATCTGTGCCACTGATCTTGTTGCAGAATGAGGCCCTTTGGGAGCAGAATGAAAGGAATATCATACTTCTTACTTATTACTGATGCCAGGAATCACAGCCTTTGTTTTAAAATGCCGTAGTCTATAAATCAGCTCTTCATTACTGATGCATTGTAAAACATCTCAGTTTCCATTTTTGACAATCAGGGCTGTTTTAAGTTTCCATTATTGTTCACTGTTTGCCAATTGTTTCAAGAGTGTCCAGGGCACAAATTTTTCTGCTGTCACCAACTTTTTACTTCAGTCACGTCAAATCTATAAATACCATATTCACCAATATTTTAAGTATCAGAGTACCTATTAAATGCTGTTTTTCGTTTAATTATCATATAAATTCATGATAAATCTGGCAGCTTCTATGGAGGAGAGATCTGACTCCTCTGGATGAAACTGAGTTGATGAGACTTTGGGCACTATATCTCATTAGACCGGTAGAGTATTATGTAGGACTAAACATTCCTTTATAGAGTTTGTCTACTTAATTTAACAGAGCTAAGACTGGCAGAGGGTGCAAAGAAGATGGAGATAGGCCCTTTTCAGTGGTTCCCAGTAGCAGGACAAGAGGTAATGGGCACCAGCTGGAGCACAGGAGGTCCCCTTTGAACATCAAAAAGCACTTTTGTGCTGTGCAGGTGACAGAGCACTGGAACAGATTGTCCAGATTATCTGAGGAGTCTCCACCTTGAAGATCTTTAAAAACCACCTGGGCATGGGCCTGGGCATCCTGCTCTGGGTGTCAGATTGATCAAGAGAACCCTTCCAGCTTCAGCCATTTAGTGAGTCTGAGAAAGGGGACTGTATAGGATTCTTTCAGTCTACCAAAAAGGGAGAAACATTCTCTCCTTTTTCATCTCCATCTCACCCTGTCCACTGATGCCCAGTCTCTCCAGAAAGATATAACTGAAAGGTACAAGGCAATGAAAGAGGTTTTACCTTCAGCTGAATGCTGTTCTTCTGATCAGTTTTAATAACCTCTTATGATAGAACAGTAAGCGTCAGATGCTACCAGCAGCTTGTTTGCCAGAACTAATGAAAACAGCCTGCTGAATGCAAATTTAGCAGGAGAACAGATGAGTGAGACAAGGAAAGCTCTATATTCCTCTCATTGGAGTGGTCTGTATCTCTAAATATATGGATTTTAGTAATAGACTCTTACTTGCTCTTTGCTGGAGGTATGTGCCAGTTATATAAGGGAGTGAAGTGGTGTTTCTATTTAACTTCAACACGGCAAAGCAGGTTAAATACATTCTCAGTTTGTAGTGGTGGAAACATGGGGAGGATTGTGTTGTCAGACACTGTCTCCTGGACTCTGAAGCTGTCACAGTAGCCAGTATACATGGAGAGGACTACACTGAACCTTTGGGCAAAGAATTAACCTTCACTATGGGAAAACTGTTTCTGCCTGCCTCAAACAGCACCGTCCTGATTTAAAAAGAATGGTTTCATCTTTGCATTTATGGCCAAGAGAAATACACAAGGGAAAAATCTGCCTTGTTTTTAAGTCATAAGTACATAGCTGTGGGCATATTTATAAAGTGTATGTATAGTGTGTGAACAGATGGATGAATACAGTTATCATGGCAAGTCATATCAATTGGTATTTGCTATCTAGCATATGGTAGACCTCTGTACCTCTACTCTTTTCAAACTTTTAACAAAAGCAAAAACATCCATACCTGCATTTAGATAAAGCAGAAGTGTTTCTTTTAAAGGATTCCTCATAAACTTTGGTCTGATGGGATGCAAACACTTCTGTAGTAATCGCCATTTTCTACGATGTTCTTTATCTAAAGAGGAAATAAAACCACATAACAGCCTAATTTTAACTGTAATCGCAATGAAAAGTTATTATCAAATGCTGTAAGTAGGTAAAGTTCTGTTCATATGATTTCTAGCATTTGATTACACACGTACTTTTCATCTCCATATACACAGAGCTTAACAACTCCAAGACATTTGCCAGTTACAGTACAGAAGTATAGCCCTGGGAAAATGTCTGTTCTTTTCANTACTGTTAACATACTTAAAAAAGGCCTTTTTATTATCCTTTATCACTTTTGCCAGATTCAATTCCAGATGTGCTTTAGTCTTCCTCACTGCATCCCTGCAGGACCTGACAACCTTTTTGTTACGTTCTTGTAAACATAGGACCAAACAAAACCTTTATAGTGCTTGTACCACCTCTGAAGCAATGAGATTCTGTAAACAGCTTAAGCAAAAACATCCCCAAGGTATTTCCAGACAGAACAAATGCTACTGTTGCATAATTAAAAAGTTGGTCTAAATCTTTCTCAATAGACAAATAGTTTCAAGTGTTCAATAACTTGGAACATACACAAAAAATGTAAATCTAATTTCCTATAGGTACTTCAAATTAATTTGCATATACATTTGGAAAACAAAATCCAATTGCTGCATGGACACCACAGGAAGTATTATGAGCTACAACAGAGTCTTGAGAGCAGTGATTGAATTCACAACATTTTTCTAAGAACTGTACATTTTTGCGAGCCAGACATGAAGCTCAAGTATCAGTTGAGTCTCTTTAAATTCTAAAAGCAGAACATAGAGGAAGGATACCAAGACTTCAGCAGAAGCAAGCACATTTGACAGATGTATGAAACTACAACTCGGAGCCTAAGTTTATAAAACACTTCTGGCAGGCATCTTCGTTTGTATTTTATTGCAGCATCTTGCACAGGAAATTCTCATTTGTAACTGGTGGCTTCATAGCCACAACATCACTTCATCTCATCGCTACCTATAACTACTTGGCAAGAGGTTGCAGTGTGGAGATTGTCCATCTCTTCTTTTAGGTAACAAGTGATAGAACACCAACTTATTATTGGAAGTTGAGGCACAAAAAACTTAGAATGGACTTTAGAAAGAATTTCTTCATGGAAAGAGAGATCAAACATTGGAATGGGCTGCCTAAGAAATGGTAGAATCCCCATCTCTGAAGGTATTTAAAAAGATATGTGGATGTGGCACTAAGGGATATCGTTTAGTGATGGACTCAGTTGATCAGGTTGATGGTTGGACTTAATCTTGAAGGTCACCTCCAGTCTAGATAATTTTATGTATTATGACAGGATGGAATGCAGTAGGAGTCTTTATTACACAGTAGTACTTCGACTGAAAATACAGAGATTACTATATTTGCTGCTATCGCTTATGAAATAAATAATTACAACAGTACATCTGCACACAGAGTTAGATACTCTGATACTAGTCTCCTGGAAAAGCAATTTCCAAGAATCAAATTGAATGGCTACAGGATATAAGTAACTTCAGGAACAGATGGATTCTGAACTACTACCACAGTTTTCAAATGCAGCCTTTCCATAAGATACCTTGCTTTCATGCAAACAAAACAAAAGCAACAACACACATAAAAATACAAGAAAGATATTTTCAGTACAAAATTTCTGTTCTAAATTTCCTGTAGCATTTGTTTCTTCGAAACAACCTCCAATGCACTAATATACAGGTCATATGTTTCTTTTTTTTTTCTCTCAGATGAGCAAAATTGAATCAACCTTCCAGAGCAAACAGTCATTATTATGAGCTTAAACTTTCCTTCCCACAAATATTCTCTTTAGTTCCTTTCAGTGACCATTCCAGTCATTCCCTATAATTCTATTTACAATGTCAGTGAAGGAAATT
This sequence comes from Odontophorus gujanensis, assembly GCA_013399175.1. NCBI lineage: Eukaryota > Metazoa > Chordata > Aves > Galliformes > Odontophoridae > Odontophorus > Odontophorus gujanensis. The sequence continues at coordinate 96,167 of VXAB01008687.1, read as the reverse complement.
TAATGAATATATGACTTGAATCACTCAATGAGAATCTCAGATAGAGCTGGAATTAATTTTCTAGCTGCAAAAGTCTAGTAAGTTTTCCTGCCAGCTATGAGAACATGAACTTCATAAAATCAGACACAAAACAGTTGTTACTCAAAAGTTACCTTTAACAACTGTTACCACAACACAGGATCCAAGATAACGAGAGTCTTTTCCATTTCTGAAATGAAGAAATTCATTCAGGATGAAATTTTACTTCAAATTAGTTCCAACTAATCATAATTTCTCTATGTAAAATAGCCAGATTTCACAAATAATGCTTCTCCAGGGTGTCGCATCAGAAGTTAAATAGTTCCTTCACTAAAGCAGATGTGAAATGTCTGATACCTAATAAACTGGCACTACAATCAACTTTTCTCTTTTTAATTGTGGTGAGATACCAACATCTTGATAACAGTAAAGACTACATTAACAGTTTCCTATAATCTGTGAGTATAAATTCTGTAGGTAAAGTCCTCATGGAATGATTTTACTCCAATTTCTGTCACAAACTTTGGAACAAAACAAGCTAAAGAAAATAGTTTGGGTTAGCTCTATACTACTTCAGATTAATAGGATTTAAAATATCATAAATTCACAGATTATTAGATATTGCCTGTTTGAAGAGTTGAGATATCCTGAACATTAGTAGAAACAGAGGAAGAGTCTAGGTTCTCATTACAAATGCTCTTTCATTATCATGGCTTCTAAATCTGTACTGGTTCATGAGCATGTGCCAGGAAAAAAACATTTCCAGTATGGATCTGAGGAGTAATTTAATATTTGCTCCAAAATTTTAAAGAAAACTCTAAATAAATACTTGGCATCAACTACTTTGTTGCAAAAATATAGGATTTTTCACCATTGATGTGTTCTCTTAATCCTGGTAATTTTTCATCCTTCCTACAAATTGACTGTTGTTTTCTGGCCAAAATTCCTCTGAGGTTGGATCAATATATTGCGTTAGAAAACCTTGTAAGATTTGATGGTTTCTTGAACTATTTGTTGCTCCACAGTACAAACCTGATATTTTTCTAAATCATTAGACACTGCTAGTAGTGATGAAGATTTACTGACACTTGTGGGTAGTCAGTGGTTACATAAAAACAGATCACTCTCTCAGAGTATATCTTAACATTTGGAGATGATGTCCACAGCTATTTCTATCTGAGCTTGTTGTAGTCTGAGAAAGAGTCTCAGCTGAGAATAGCCAGATCTGAATAAGTTTCGCTGTTAAACTTCTTTCCTATAAACAATCCATTAAATAAGAAAATGCTGCAAAACGTTCTGAGGAACATTGGCAGGACAGTTTGGAAATATCTGGAAGATTGTAAACTACTTATATATTACCTTTCTAAAATATGAAATTCACCAAAAGAAGAGATGTTGCAAGACAAAAGAGTATTAATGAAAATCATAAGATAGAAATGAAACTCATGATGTTTCCTTTTTATACACATAAACCAGTTGTGTGAAAGGATGTGCGTTCTGAGCTGGAGCTGCTAGTACTTTCTACCAGCTAGTATCTGTTTCAAACCAAAATATTCTGATGGAGTTCACATTTCAGGGCTGGCTCCTAAGCACACCAATAACTCTAATGGGAAAGGCTTGTGAAACATGTAAAAAGCAAATTTGAACAGTAGTTAATTCTGGAGGGTAAGCATGTCATAATGAGTCATCTAGAGCAACAGATAAAATGATGAAAACAAATCTCTCTGAAAATGTGGTATGGTTATGGAGGAGTTCACTTCAGAGTCAAATGAAAAGTCTTTCCTAATGGGTTGATTTGGGAATGCCAAATGGTATAAATTAAAAGATTAGTTGTATTGATCTGCCAAGTATACTCCTGAATACTTGCAGAGACTCTTACTGGGCTGCATAGACTAAGAAATCATATGACTGAACAGCTGGAAAAAAATCCTTATAGAAAGGAACTGTATTTAATGGTATAAAAAGCAGCACTGAAATAAACTATTCGGTTTTACTGTACTGAAGGCAAAAGTACTTCATTTGAAAAGCAAGAAAACTGTGGCAAAAATGGATTATATCAAGAGGAAAAGTAGAAGAAAAAGTAAGATTTTTTTACTGTGTGCCAATTACATGCTATAGTTCTGACACTTCACACTCTAAAGATAATCATTCCCTTTGTCATTTTAAATGCTCATTAGCTGGAATCAACAGAGGTGGATTCTGTAAGTTATATATCTAACTTCACAGTTCACCTCAATGAATCTCCTATTCTTATCTGATTTCATCCTCTCAGAAATCAATGAAGAAAACCCTTGCATCTGTATGAGGTTTTTTTACCCAGCCCTATGCACTGTTTGTTTGACTGTAGGTAACAGAATTTCTACCACTTAAGTCTGAATACATTAAAAAGTAAAATCAGATTAATCTCAGAGATGCATAGCAGAGAGAACTGTCACCAAGGGACAAAAAATCTAAAGTTACTCATAAGATGGTGAGGAAGGCTGGAAAGTTTTGAATGTAGAGCAAAAAGCTGAAATGAAACTGCTCTTCTGTGAGTATGAGTTAAGAACTGCAGCAAACTTCTAGGACCAGGAATATTAGAAATCAAGAGCTGGCTCCACTACTGATCTACTTCCTAAATAAATACATAAAGAAATCAATAAATTGATAGCCTTCATGCTCTGAGATTGATAGATAAATGATGGCATATACAACTTACTATTACTAACAATTAATTACAATTAGTACTGCAGCATGACCGTTCTTTTTAGTATCAGATGCATTTTTAAGAATCTGACCCACACAATAGCACACAAAATAATTACTGAGTTATATTCAGGAATGTGTCAGATTCCTAAAGATAGGTCTTAACTTGCTATTTTCAGCATGTGTTATATCATCCCTACAACATTCTTTAGCTCTCATACCAAGATCCATTTTTCCTGTGGCTAGAGTTTTTATCTCCTCTCATACTGCAGTATCAGGAGTGCTTAATGCACTTCTTCTGTCTTTATTTCCACCCTCAGACTTTCTATCATAACCAGGTCAACTTATGAAAGTTTGAAATTGTCACAAGTCATTTTATATGCTTAAATAGAGAACAGCATTATAGAACTTGTATTTTCTGCTTCTCTGTAGACCAAACTTTGTAAAGGTTTGTGGACACCTGAATTCCATATCAGTTTTTAAAATTCTTTGTGCTCTCAGTCAAAAGTATCTTTATCTACTTCTACTAAATACATTTTGGTGCTAAACTTGCTTTTATGAAAATTTGAACTAATTAATTATGGCAAAGAAGAATGAAAATCTTTATGAAATTGGACCTATCAACCACTGTAAACTCTACTGTCTGTATAACGCAGAAGACGACAGCCAGTAAAAATGCTACCCCTCAAGTAATAAACTTGGTACCACAGGAACTACTAGGTAATCACACAGCTGGCAGTTTCTAGGACTGAAAGGTAAATAAGTGTCCTATGTTTGGAGTAATTCCAGTTACTGCAAGCAAAAAGAAACTCAGCTTCAAATTTCACATAAAAATTGTTCTTTGTAGAATCCTACAATACACAACAAAACACTATACAAGCTGGACCAACCTGTACAATACAGTTAACAAATTTTACATATACACTAAATCACATTTAGTAGGTTTTTAGAAGTACCAAAAAATTGTCAGGATTAAATGCTTGACCCTTGCACATTGTATTAAACAAAGTAATTTTGAATAATTCTTCTAGTTTAAAAACCCAACAGAACAACAACAAAAACAAAAATAAAGCACTTCTACTTAAGTAAAATCATAAGATTGCTCTTCATCTGAAATCTTTATTTGATCACATATATCATAGAAATGTAAAATTTACAGATTTTCACATGATATTATAACATTTTTCACTTATCTCTCCACTTGTTTGTCTTTTTTAAAGGAAAACGAGAAAAAACAGGACTTAAAACAGAAATTAGTAAAGAAGGGGAAGAAAAACTCTACTATTCTTGTTCTTTGGGTACGTACTTTTCCTGTCAAAAAAAATGAAATGACAAGGAAAATCAGATTTCATCACTTCTGTTTCTTACACACCGTTCAAAACCATTTTTGAAAGGCTTTTTCATAGCAATATAAAACTTCGTTGAGATCAATTTCAACTTTTCTGACTGTAGAAAAAAACTCCAATAATCTTATCTCTTAAAAAATATTTTAGGTTGGCATTTAAGAGCAAACGTTTCTCCAGTCATTACAGTTATTTGTGATAATATTAAAAACTTAACTTCAGCATTTTTAGACCTCCTGAATAAACTATTTTTAGAATCAGAAGCAACTTCTTTATCTACCTAAAATTCTAAAGTGCCAATCTCAGTATGCTGTAATAAGAGGAACTTCTAAATGGATGTTTAAACAGCTTGAAAATTTAGACCATGTGTTGTATCATGGGCTTTAGCTCCTCAATTCAATTTGTACCAAAAATCTAAGTAATTTTAAAAAAGAAAAAAATGATCAGCAGCAGAAATTGATGGAATGAAAAGGTTGCAATGATTGACAACTGTAATGACCCATATTCTCCAGCTAAAATCTAAGATAAGCATCTATTTGAATGTTACTGCAGAGTAATGATCCTGACTGGAGATCATACCTTAATTTATTTTTAAAATTATTTTCTCCAGAACAAACCCTAATATGATAACCATCCATATACTTTCCAACTGAGTCCAAGCCAAGTCAGCCGCAGAACCAAAAAAAGGAATTTAGCCTCAAAAACCCTTTAAGCACCTCTACTTCAAATGCCAGATTGATGGAATGATCTGGTTCTCTTCTTTCTCTTTCCAGATTCTAATGGGTCACACATTCAGCCATCAGTTCTTCTGCTCATTTCAAAGAACTTACTTTAGTCTATACTGAGGTATGATATAAATGGTAGCCTACCTGCATTTAAGACCTAGGCAAGGTAAACACTGCAAATCTCACAGTCAAGAGGTGGGAAATGTGCAGAATCTTGTCTGTGCTTTATATGATCTATCAGTCTGCAGAGCTGAACACATATCTTTTTAGTAAAAACTACTCCACAGTAGATTTATATAATAGTTGTTTGATTGTTCTTTTTTTCATATCAACACATTTGGATGTGACAGCAGGTTGGCATTCTTTTTTTTGTGTACATTCATATGGATGTAGAGGAAAGGATACTATTTTAAAAAGGAAACGTTCCACATAATTCACCACTCAAAATAAAATAAAAATTCTAACTATTTGCACTTAAGAAATATCTTTGATGCAATGCTTTATTATCTGTGTACCAAAAGATTCCTTTTCCTGGCAGTATTTTAGAAACATCAAGGTTTTTTTTTACTGAAGTAAAACATAAATAAAACAACAACAGCAGACCTCAGATAACTTCAGTGAGATGGCATGTTCTCATGAATAATTCTCTCAATATATCAGTCTGATGAATATGTACAAAGATTTGGCATATCTATTTTCTCCTTTTTAAGTCACATTGACCACAAGGCACAAATATGTTCAGCTGTAATTAGTAGAAATGCTGTGGTCGAATATCCATGACACATCCTAGAGCCACAGGAAGCTCATCTGTTCACTGCTTCACAAATTGCTAGAACATTTCACAATATAAGATCAAATGGCACAGAGAAAGTTCATCCAAGAAAATGTCCTTGATGTATCTTTGGTACTGTTTGCAGGATACTATTTATTCTCGGACTATTTGAACATCTTATGCAAACAAACTTTTTACAATAGAAATTACATATTAACTGCTAAATGCACATACTTGAACATACACAGATATATATTTAAATCTAAAAATAAAACCTATTGATCAAAGACAAAGAGAGAAAATGCTGTCACTAAAAGTGTAGTTAGATTGCTGTTACAAGACCGGAATATCTTACTATAATTTAAACAAGTCGTTTATTTCAAGGTAACCACGTTACCTTGAAATAAACCTTACCTAGTGAAAATTCAGGCCATAGCAACACATGAGCCAGATTCACTTTCCCAAATATTAATTGAACCAAGAACCCAGATATCATTTTCATTACAGTCCTTTAGTCCTTACTGTTATACTTCAAAATGTCACAATAAAAACAACAGTAAAAAAAAATAAAATCAAAACAGTATAAAGATAACATTAGAAACAGAGACCTAGAATGCAATCAAAACCATTGTAACATAACAATGAAACCTAATAATGCTATATTCAGTACTATTAGTTGAATTTGCTTTCTTGTGTACCTCTGACACATTAAATACTAATTTGCGTTTTCCTCTCTTCATTTTCTTAACTACAAGAATTCAATGTTAAATCTCCTGCATCATATTCATACGTGTATATTATCATTTCTAATCACAGAAATAGCTCTCCTACAGCACAAGCACAGTAATACTCTACCAAAATCAACAATATATTAAAGATTCATGGATTATGAGTCTGAAAACCATGGAAAGTAGTTTGTCTTAGTTCAGTGCTGCGATTTCACTCACGATGAGAGGAAGGAAGGCCTCCCTGGCCCCTTTCACCTTCCCATCCCCTTTTCAGGAAGAAGAGAAACAAAAACGAACAAATTAAGATAAAAACAGGACACTCACGTGCTTCTTGGATGAAACTTTCATCAGAAGTCTAGCACTCCTGACTGCACTAATACATATCACTAAAAATGTCCTTCCAATTAAATAATGTTCTCTGCTCAGTAGGTGTTTAAGTTTCCCTTAGTCTTAAACTATGCACTATATATTCACTTTAAGAGCATTTTTCCCTCCTTGGAATTCTGCGATATTCAAGTTAGAGAAACTATCATCATCTCACCATGAAGGCCTTCATGCCTTCATACGAAAAAGCCATGAACAAAAAGTACATGAAGTATCTTAATTCTTCCACTGTAAGCAAAACATGAATCATCACAGTGATAGTCTCATCACTCTTGTTTGTACTTATTTTATGTAAGCACTGATATCTAGTATGCAATTGGAACTTCTTAGAAAAACACAACAATTTTCATCAATAATACCCATCTTTTCCCCCAACCTACACTCTCAGAATTTTACTATAGCTAAATACGTGGATTTCTGATTCTATGTTCCCATATCTGAATGCAACTTAAAGATGTCAGTGTTAGATAGCAGCAAATGTTCAAACAGCACACTCAAATTCACCTTTAGCATCTGTATCTGTTAGCACAATTTAGAAGCACCAGTGTTTCGGCTTTTATGTAGAGCTGGGATGTTGCATTCAGATTTGTCATACATCAATTAGGAGACCCCATTCTGCACTAGTATTTTCCCCTTTTATTCCTCTCTGTTCAGTAAATAAATATAAGAAAAACTCAGAAAAGCTATCTCCTCATTTCCTTGTATTTTTCACCAGCTACACAAAGATGAGAACTCATGCAGATTTTCCTCTGTTGATTATCTCCTTTTATTTAATTTTTGACCAGCAGTAAAATAGCTAATGCTAACATTCAAATCAGACAACTGCATTAATTCCAGCTAACATTATTTATTCTTTTCCAGACCAAATGTTTCATAATGTCTTGCATTTCAGAAGACATGAACACTTTTTTCACGCTTTCTTTTTTTTCCAAGTTTTTCTCCCAACCAAATCACAAAAGATTTTACAACAGGTAGAAAATAGTGGAAAATGGGAAACAATAGTCTAGAAAGTAAAATGACAATTCATATAAGACATCAGACTCCACTAAATTAAAACAGTTTTGATTTTCAAATCAAAATCACTAATTCCATTCATATCTGTTTAATTTCCTTTTTTCCTCCCAAATAAACTTGTAGACAATAGACAATTGTGAAATGGTCTACCATATCTATCAACCTCATGACGGTTTCAGGGACAGACTAGGAGACCACATCCTGAGTTTCTAATGGGAAAATTCCCATTAGAATATAGATTCTGATTACTTAGTTTGAGTTCAGGTTTCACCCTGGGTTCATTGGTCTCCAACACAGCACTGAACTAAACAAGCTTCTGTTCACTTCTTCACCATTTATTTCCTCTGAATCTGAAGTGACAGTATCAGATTTAGGACTCATACCAATTTTCACAGCAAAAATATTCAGTGGTAAAAACACAAGCTTATACATTTTCCTAAAGGAACAAATCTGGCCTAGAGAAGAGAAAGAATCCATATTTGAAAACAATCCATATAAGAAGTTACATCCAAACTCAAAATTTAAGAATATTTGAACTGTAGATCTTTATACCATCCACAAAGCACCAAAGAGAGAACAGAAGCACTGGAAAAAAAATAAGAAAAAAAAAAAAGTTATAGCTCAATACTGTATCTGTGCCATAACTTCAGTGCAAAAATTTTCCTTGAAGTCAAGCAACTGGCATGTGTAATCCTCCAAAGATACATCATCAATGACACAAAAAACAACCTGTATTTACTTCCCACCAGCCACAGCCAACAGATTTTCTTTTTTTTTAATCATCAGCAGATGTTCCAAAGCATGGGAGAATAGTCAACTCGTTATTCAGTCATCTTTAGCAGCCTTCCTGATCAGCTCCTGCTCCTGAAGCCTAAGAAAGTAGAGCATAAATGCACTTTGGGAAACTTTCCATGTTCCTAAAACAGTGAGTCATTCAAAAGCTGTTTTTAACAGGATCTGAAAGGGTGCCACCAGCAACACTAAGGTCATCTCCAAGTGCACACTAATGAACCACACAGAAAAGAGCGGAGAAATTTGCAGGAGGTTGTTTAATATTTCTTGACGTCTCAGTACTTATACGGTCCTCAAAACTTTAATATGAATGTCTGAAAATCATTAATGGATTTCACCCTCACATCATGCCTGAAAAGTGGAGTTATCTACAGGAACTAAACTAAAGAGTAGGTTAAAAAAAAGAAAACTTTAAAGCTACAGCAGGGATATGATGAATTAAAAATGTGGTCACAAATCTTGAATCCTGTCTTATAAAACCTTATGAAAACTTGATAAAAAAGTGGATATTTCTCTGAAAATATCCAGCTTTCTGAAGAAAAACAAAATTGTATTCTGCTCATGTTTTCATAGATTTGAATTTTCTACTCATATCAATTACGTTTTTGAATAGAAAGCTACTTATGTTAAGGAAATATATTCAGTGTCTAACTTCGAGCATGACAACCACTGTCCACTATAGGAAAATATGTCTGGTAGCCATATGGATTGCCATCCTTACTGACCACCGTTATTGCAAGATCACAAAAAGCCTAAGTCTTGAAGGGTTTCAGGTCATGTTAACCAAATCTTTATACAACAAAAAGGAAAAGACAAGCTTTGCCCAGGGAATTTACAATCAAGAAAAGTGTTGAAGATACAGTGTCAGTCCTGCCCTTAAGGCCATGGAACACATTCACCACCTTCACAACTCCCATGCAAAGTTTGTGAAGTCTCAGCAAAACCTCAAGCTTTGCTTCTTATTTCTGATATTACAAAGTCTCCCATGGTTTTAAATCCCTGACACATCTTGTTCACAGACTGCTAGCAAAATAAAAAAGGAAAAGTAATGAGAAAAAAAATCCAAAAAGTAACAGTAGGTATCTTATTCACAGTGCATGATTTATTCCTTTACAAAGAACTAATCTGCTACATAACAAATAAAAACACAACTTATGTTTATATCATCCTACTTCCTGAATTTAAAAGGATTAACCTGTCTCCAGTTCATACAGCTTTATACTCTCACACTGAATACAGAGAAATCAGGGAAAAATGGACTCAAAACAGTATTCTACCAAGGATGAGGTTGAGCAGTGTGGTATACATACAACTGATCAGACATCTGAAGAAAATAAAACCTCAGTAAATGAGGTTTCCAAGCAAAACATTCCACAAAGAAGTAGGCAGCCATTTCTTAAAGCACCACATCACTATTACCTTTATCATACACAGAATGGATAGGTCATAGAATCATTAATTTTGGAAAAGACCTCTAAGATCATCTAGTCCAACCATCAGCCCATTCCCACCTTGACTACTGATCATGTCTCTTGGTGCCACATCCACACAGTGCTCTTGAACACCTCCAGGGATGGTGACTCCACCACCTCCCTGGGCAGCCTGTTCTAATGCATCACCACCCTTTCTGAGAAGAAAATTTTCCTAACATCCAACCTGAACCTCCCCTGGCACATCAGACTGAACAATCCCAGTTCTCTCTGCATAAGACTTGCATTACAGACCCTTCACAGCTCTGTTACCCTTTTCTGGACACACTCCAGGGTCTCAGTGTTGTTCTTGTAGGAGGAGCCCAGAAGTGAACCCAGTACTTGAGGTGTGGCCTCACCAGTGCAGAGTACAGCAGGACGACCGCCTCCCTGGTATTTCTGGCTACACTACTTCTGAGACAAGCCAGGATGCCATTGCTTGTTGGACTGCAGCATTTAAGCACCAAATCTGAGAAGGAATTAATCCCTTCCTAAGGAATTAGGGGCAATGGCAGAAGCACATCCTGATCTGGCTAACCTTTCTGACAGCTCCTTCCTTTCTCCAGCTGCAGCCATTCACAGTCATACACAGACATACCTGGTGCACTCCTCATGAAAGAAGCACGTAACTATTAAATATATATTAATATCCAGGCTAGGAGTTCGAGAATGACTGCCGCAGCCAATGGGCTGTAAAACAGCACTTTCAGCAAGTCACTGACGTCTGGCCAGGAGGAGATGCGCGTGTCCCTACACAGGTGAAAGCCGAACAAGGGCATCCCGCCAGCCCGGAGCAGCCGGACGAGCGGCGGCCTCGCCAGGCACCCGAGGGAGCGACGCGCACCGGGCGCCCTCTCGCGGTCCCGCCCGGCACAAAGCGTGCAGGGCTCTGTCAAACGGCTGAGAGCAAAGCCCAGTAGAAGCGGCGCTCTGAAAGCTCATTCCTTATCCTGCCTGCCACGGTTTGCCTGTTGAGTTGAATTCCCCCAGCCGCAGAGATACGGGCACACGGTCGAAGAGGATGCAGAATTCCGATATTCAGGTTGTAAATGTGCCTTTGCAATGCCAGAGATCGCGCTTGGAGACCTCTCTTGGAACAGGACAACTTCCAGCCACCATTCCACACTGAGGATACAGAGAGAAAATGGAACTTTGTAATGTAAGGAACTGACACGCGGGCAACTACCAGTGATGACTACAGAACACTGAGCTTGAAGTAAAATGTTTCAAAACACGGTGCCAGCACACGTCTGTCTCAACCATACCATTGCTCCGCTAGGACTCAGTGTCTCAACTCACACCATCCAAAGCTTTTGTGCGTATGTGTGCATAGATGCAATTGTTAATTCACACAATTGCTTGACTCACAAAAGCAAATGAAAAGAATTGAAGCAAAAAAGCCCTCCTGAACAAGCTGGAGGTTTGATGAGAGTATATGATTTGTAAATACTCTGCTAGCTTTCTGCTGCTTCTTTGAAGAACATAATGCTTCCATTTGATCTAATTACTCTGACATCAAATCACTCACACTGAACCAACAAGTAAGAAAGGGAACAGGATTTTTAAGATCAACAGTCTTAGAGTGCCCAACTTCACATGTCATAGTGCTGCAAAGGGTCCTCTCTGAAAAAATCCCACTACTCCGATTTTCAAGGGCGTGTGGGAAGCATCTTGCCCCTGGCTCATTCACAAAAAGTACATCTGGATTATATGACTACCCATGTCCATGACAAATTCATGTCACTATGTAAACAGCTAGGGAATCAGCTCTCCCTCTCTTCAAGTCTCTCTCACCATAGCACCACCCAAATAGAAGCTGCCTAGCATCAAACTGTCACATTGCTTTTGGTGGCAGTTTGTACCACTTCTGCTGTGAAGCTGTGAGAATGGGACAGTAGAAACAGCACTCTGCAGAGCTGAAAGGAGAACACTGAAGAACTATCACGTGTCTAATACTTCCACCAGGTCTTCTCAAATACCCTACAGATGGCCCTTACCTAAAAACAACCCCTTTTCAGATTTATAGCAATGTGCAGACAGCTTTGCATGCCTATTTCATGCAACAGTTTTCAATCCTTCCAACCCTATCTCGACAATTAATCAAATCCACGGAGCCACAGTAAAAGCAATAGCAAGCATTTGCTCTAGTGAAACCTAGAGACTGCTACCTCCTTACACTCCAGTAATCATATTTTCACTTTTCTCTGCGAGCACAGAAAATTATCTGTCAAATCTATCCTACCTCCCTTCAAAAATGTCCTGTCAATTTATTGGCATCACAGAGCTGTGAAGCCAAGTCTACATGTCCACCTTGCATAAACCTAACGCATTAAAAAAAAATGCATTCTTGTGAGATATGGGTAATAGCTTGACGCAGTGAGATTATGTTTGACAACAGAAGATTATTTAATTGGGACTGGGTGGTTTGGACCAAGAGAGATCTCTGGAGAACACACTTTGATTTCCTGTTTGACATATCCCTGAGGGGAATGACTAAATTGAATAGACACTGACCAGAGTTTCTGGCATACTGAGGGAAGAAAATGGAGGAGGTTTAGGACTTGCAGTGAGAGTGCCTTCTGTCACTACTGCAGCATGCCTCTGGCTAGACAAACATCAGGTACATTTTTTAAGGAGCAGGCTGACTCCATGGAGTTTAAGTTGGCTGTCAGAAAGCATGAGACAGCAGTGCACAGTGCACTCCTGATATTTTCTGTTGCTCATTCAGCAGTAAAAGACATCTGTTCCTGTCATTATGGTACTAATTCACAGATTTAGTGTTCTGTCTAATTGTAAAATTATTTTTAATAAGTTAGAGTTGCTATCCATGTAAACTCCTGTTTACAAATGTGTGGCATTTTCTACTCTCTCTTCAAATGAAGGGTCTTCTAGATATTGTCTAAGGTTATTAGTGCCTGCATAAGCATAGACTAAGTATTTGGATAACATTAAATCCTCAATGTGTTCAGCTATCAATCTGATCTCCTTATGCCCCTGTTTTACAAGAATTGCATTTGGTTAGTGTGACCCTTCTGTTTTTTCCATGCTTCAGTTGCATATTCCTAGGACAGATGTTTAAGCAATCAAGGGATGTTTATTAAGGGTTTTGGGGTTTTTTTTGTTTGTTTTATTTTGTTTTCTAAAGATAAATTCTCAAGTCACAGGGGAACAGGACATTATGAAGCTTATTCACGTATGAACATTTATAATTATGCTGGAAGTCACTGCAAAAATCAGAGCAAGAGCTAGCCGTTTTAGCAAAAGTGTAAGATAGGATATAGAAGGAGAAATAGAGTGTATTGTTGCAGTCATTTAAAAAGTAACAAGCAAATTGTAACAAGTTTACAATTTTTTATTATAAAATAAAAAGAAGCCTTTGAAACATAAGGAATTCCTCTCTTGCAGAAATTGTAACAAAATTGTCTGTGAGGTAAATAAGAAACAAGCTTATTTGGCCCAAGGCACATTTGTTAAACTCTAAATGCATCACTATAGGCTTCAAAGAAATTCCATTGACCAATTATTAAATTGAAGGAAAATTTTTTGCATACAGTATACTTCCGCTGTTAAGACAAACATGAGATCTCAGTACCATTAAATTGTAGTTTAAAGACAAAAATGTTACTGGGAGAAGACAAAAGGGTGCTGAAAAGAGATTGCTAAGGATTTCGTCTTGGGGGGAAGACAAGAATGCTACCTATCTTAGATTTATGTTGCAGTTTTTGCAGTTTTAACCAATGCCACATCACCTGACAAACTGTTCTCAATGTGTTTTCATTCAGACTGTTTTTCCTATGAAAAACAAGTGAGCATATATACAGAGGACACAGTGAAAATGGTTTACACCAAGGGAGAGGTTGGCAGCCCTCTTCCAGATCTTTTTCACTAATGTCCTCTTTTCTTCTATATTCCTCCTTTTCTTCCTTCCTTTCTTTTCTCCTTTCACTCATGTTTTCTTTGGGAAGTAAGGAAGAGAAGGATCTTCCTTTGACCCATCTGGCCATTTTGACATCAGACAATTAGCCCTGTGCATAGACTACTAATCCCATGGAGCAATAAGGAAAGTAGTAATTAAAAAGTTGCTTCCATTTTTTCCTAAAGGCCTGGAATCTGCAGGATCACCTAAATACAAGAAAAATAATCACCAACAAAACAAGTGTCATGTTTACTGCTGATGGATCTTACAACTCTTCAGAATGCTGCACTGTCACTATCCCATATTTTCCATTTCTCACGTTAGTAGTGAAACTCTTATGATGTCACTTCTTTTTTCCCCTTAGGGCCACAGCTCCTTGGAACAAGTGATTCCTTAATGATCTTTAACTTTCTCAAGGAAAACTAAATTTCAAGTCCTCATACTTGTGGAGAAGAGCTTAAAAACCGGACTTAAGGGAATTATTAAAGATTAATAAAAATACACTCAGAAACCTTTTTTTTTTTTTTTCCTAAATTAAAAAAAGAAAAAAAGAAGCAAAAGGCAGCACATAAGGAAGATTTTAAGCAAATTAAAATTGTCTAGAATTATTTTTCAAAAGGAAGCCTTAGGCATTCCACAGCTACTTTTCCTACAGGAAGCATCCTAATCCCCTACAAAGTTGCAATTGCAAACAACTCTGCTGCACTTCCACCATATGAGCTGTGATCGTATCTACAATGTCCTTCCTCTATAAAATATTTTCTCTCTGAAAGAAACACAATGTACAGTTCCAGGTTGTTGATATTCCATCTCCAATAGGAGAGGCTAGAAGACTGAACAGTGGAGCCCAAAGCAATGAAAGAGGTCATAAAACACAAGCCTTAAGGAGTACTCTAAAACAATGCAACAACTTAGAACCATCAACAAGCTGACCTAAAATAAACCATGAATTTCAAGATGACTTGACAAAAAGAAATGATTTTTTTTTTCTTTTGGCAAAATTGATGCATTTCCACAGAAAATATCAATTTTGTTCTAACCACAAATGTCTGTCAGATCATTTCAACAGAAGATTTTCCAACCAATGCTAATCATCAGTCGCTTGAAAATGTACACCAAAATGTCCTTTGTTTTAGTGTACATCTGCAGCCAATCAACAGACTAATTTGGAACCAAAGAAGTCCATATACAGTTGGAAAAACAAAAGCACCATCCAAACAGAATGCCTGCCAAGAACGTAGCCTTGAGAGTACATCTGAATGACACAAAGATATGTTGTTCTTCACTAATCTTGGAAGAATCTCTTTTAATTGTGAATTGTGCTGTATGGCACTTTTACAGTCTATCACTGTTTTGCAACATTTAGAGCTACCTAAACCTATGCTCACCCAATTACATCTATTTGTCTTCCTCAGTGATTTTGCTCAAGTGAGACTCATTCCACATATATGGAAAGGGAAGGGGAAAGGGAGGAAAAGAGCAAGCAAGACCTTTGCTCTCTGCTTCTCTAGGGTTGATCAGATACAGTGTGGAAATGTCATCACTGAAAAATACTCGGACATATTCTAACACATCCTGCCTGACATTGTATTCAGAGGAATAGTTTGTTTAGTAAAAGCTTCCAAGACTTCACTGCCATCAAGTTGCACAGCACATAATGTCTGATAGCAAACAACAAGATTTTTACCAGTCAATCAACAGCTTTTTTCTCTATACTACATTTTGTCCTGGAAATTCTTGCTCATTTGCTATACTGTAATGGTTATATACACCAATAAAGCAAGTAAGGTAAAATATAATGATGAGAAAAAAGGTAGTTTTTAACTACAGTGGGGATCCCTCCACTTTGGCTGTAGTTAGGGGGAAAGAATATACTGTGTCTGGAGATGCCCCACAAAACTTCTCAGCCCCACATTTACCCACACAAATTGCTATCATTTCATACATAACCTGGAGCATGAATAATTCAAAATCAAAAAAGACAGGGAAGTAACACCTGACCCAGAAATGAACCAGCTTTTGTTTTCAACTAACTTCTAATGACAATCTAAATATTTTTTAAGACACTAAGTACAAATTGAACAGCACAATGGAGTAGAAGTTACTTTCAGCATCCTAAAATGCTCGTTATGAAAATATAAATGTTTTCCAAGAAAAAGAGACCATTGTTTGAAAAAATAACCAAACAACGTAAAACATCCCTCATGGGAGTACAAAAGTTCTTCCATGATCATGTAGTTCTAGCAAAACAGAGATCAGCTTAAATATTAAGCAAAATGATTGGCAGACTCTCTCCTTCCCAAATATAAGAAAGATACCAAAATAAATGAGAAAACTGCAAGCAGCTTAGTTAAAAAGAAATATCAGATTATGTGAAGTAGTGATCTGGAAGCCGCAGCTGAATCACAGGCAAAAACTGTGTCAAGACAGCCCCATGCAAACAAGAAGACCAGTAATAATTCGTAGTATGAAATGAATATCCATCTACAAGGGGCTTACAATATTGTATTTACATACTGAGAAACCAATCTGAGAAGCGGGTACTGTAAGAAATGGAAAATAACACCACTGTGTTACTTTCTAAAGCATGACCACACTTCCAGCGGAGAAAACACTTCTCAAATATTATACAACCTCTAGAACAGGTCCTATGAATTGCAAGATACTCAAACATTCAGCTGCTATTGAAGTGGGAGTTTTGTACACCATCCTGGAATTTCTGTGAATAATTTGGTAGTAGGACATGCGAATTCTTTCTTAATTGTTTCTTAAACAAGGAGGACACTTTACAGGAGCACTAAAAAAAATTCATTTCCCTGATATATTGCTGACATGTTCATTTTAAAAATTGATTAAAACTTAGGTGGTCAGTCATACAGATCATATGTCACTAACTCTCATTATTCCAGATCACTCTCCAGCTCTGCTGAGGTATCTGAAAAGGTCACAGTATCAGGGACCACAAAACATACCAACCCGTTTTTTAAATCTCCTCTTCTGTATTGACTCTTCCCCTATGCTTTTCCCTCACACTGTGATTCACCTCAGTGATATGCATCCAGTCAGCGTTGGTTGGGACCTGGCAGAACTGACCAAATACTGACCAATATAATTCTGCTTGGCTATTCTAGTGACTAGCAATTGAACAGGAGTAGCATGAGGGAGCACAGAGATCTAATGAAGCTCTGCCCAACAGCAGCACTTGAATCACAAACCAACTTTACATTCAAGTCAGCCAGACTTTGCCTTTTACCAAGATCTGCACCAGTTTGGAAAGGAGGAAAGAATTCTGAAACTTGCTCACATTTACAAGAACATCTTCCAAGGAAGCAGCTCTCAAACAGCATTCTCCTTTACAACCTGATTGAAATAATCATCACTCAGTCAAGCAGTTTGTTGGTTACACTCAAAGCAAAACATGTTTCCAGCTGTGAGAGATAATTATGGTTTATTGATCTGCTGTTGAGGACTTCTATGTTATATTCAGTTGTAGGCTTGAGTGTGTGTGGTTGTTTTTTGATTTTTTTTTAAATTTGTACCACATGCATTGATGAAAAATGGCTGTTGCTTAGAGCAGTCAGCTGTTCTCTAATGATTAATCTCTTATTTATGTTCAGAATGTTTCACCTGCAAATGTGCAGGGACTTCACGATTACTTTCAGTCAAGCTGCTGTGAGCACTCTTCACATGAAAAAAACAGAATTATAAACATCTCACTACAGAGGAAATATTTTAGAAGTTACAGTATCAACTTGAACTAGACTCCCATCTCTGTAAGTGTTCTTACTCTTCACAGTAGCATGTTCAGATGCTCCAGAAGCAGATTGAGAAACTAGAAAATAAGCACAGCAGAGTCCATAACCCTTTTGTCTGCAGTAGTTAGGATTGAGCGCATACTCCAGGAATTTTTAAAACACTTCCAGTACTTTTTATTATTATTATTACCATGATTTCTAATAGCCTTTACCTTTATTTCATTTGTTCTGTAGATGGCATGCACAAATCTCAGAGAGGTTGTGACTCAGGGTCTGTGAGGGCACTCATGGAAACTCTGACTGTTGAGGGTTTTTCCAGTGTAGTCTTCCACTCTCTGATGCAATGGGAGGACAATGCATCTGGAACAATGGAAAAATGCAGTGGTAAACAGGAAAGGTCAGACCATAGCTCTACTGCCATGGCTATAGCAGTTTCAGACACAGGAGAGGTAAAAGCACAGAGCACAAGCAGCAAGTCAAGATAATTGAGGTTTGCTTTTTGCTTTTTTTTAAAAACGAAAAAAAAAACCTATCTTCTTCCTAAAATCAGATTGTTTCATTTGGAACTAGGCCTGAAGTTTAAGTCACCTAAGATTGCAACCCTCCTTTTTGAAGCAAACCATGCCACAAAGTACTGAAAACATTTTTTTTTCATATTTTGTTTCACTGAATTGTTCCAAAATTGTTTGCAGATAAAGCAAAAACAGTTCTCATCTATCCAAACCTGCTTAATGTATTCATTAGGGTGCCAAATGGACTCATCACAACATGCATATAGCAAAACTAATTCCCTGTCTATACAGAAAAGTCAATTGTGTTTCTACACAGTTCCATGAAGGACATGAGTGATTGTGGAATCAAAATAGTAAAAAAGGGGTAACAAGACCAGGCAATAATAAGGTTGACTAAAACCCACTGATCTAGTATCTTTTACAAGTAAAGATAAGGGAGAAATCAAAGACTGCCAGGGATTCTGAGTATTAGTGGAACATGAAGGAATAGTCAAACATGCTTTGATACTCCTTGTGATTGAATAGTTCACCACACAGTGGCCATGATCACAGCAGTGATTAACAATGAAAGTGGGTCGCCTCTGCCTGTGCAGATTTTTATGGACATGGCATGCAGGCTTTTGTTCACTGCTAGCGAAAACACAAACTAATGGTGGTGACTATGTTGAGAAATAGTGTTTTGTAGCTGAGAATTTTTTCTATCAGATAGAGAGAGCAGAGTAGAACTATCTGTTGTAGTTACCATGAAATTAAATAGGATGCACTACTTTCAGAACAAGCTATTTATCTTTGTTGAATGCCAAAATATTATCAGCAAACAGAATAGTTTACAGGATAGTTTTCTGGCTCTTAGAAGTGACAGATTATTTATTTTGTTTTGCCCATTGTTTGATATATCAGACAAACAAGGACAATTCTGTCTCTACTTAATAGATACTTCGCCAACTTCAGTGAGAGAAGGATCAGATCAGTGAGTGCTTCAGAAAAAATAATATCCTAAGTCAGTTCAAGATTAAAAGACTAACACTGAAGAATTACATATAAAGTAACTGGAGTGTACAATTCCACATTCAGGTGGATTTGTAGAGTAATGGAAGGAGAAAACATAAATAAAATTAAGGAGTATGAGCAGGCAATAATTTCAAAGTGCTAAGTGCCACGTAAATAACTACCTGGTCTGAATTCAACTATGCTTGAATCCCCATCACTAGACTAAAACAGAACTTGAAGTCAATGGATAGTCATAGTTGTTCTAAAAACAATGTATACATCTTCTCAATAGCAGTGCTAACAGTAGAAAGAGGCAAAAGCTTTAAGCCAGTTTTTTGAAGACTATTCTTAAAGATTAATTCCAGGCAGTCTTATCCCTCTTTAGTGCATGCAAAAATAGAAACAAAAGAAAAGTTCTGTCTGTAGTGGTCTTTCACCCCTCCAGTGCCATAACACTATTCATTGTGAGTTTTCTAACAATAGATGGAAGTACACAAAGAAATATAGTCTTCTTTCCTGTGTTATGACAGAATATATCAGGTAGACTACTGACATTTTTTGCATTGTATGGCCAAACGTGGTATAGACTTCACCACTTGAACTTATCACATCTGGTTGACAGTCTTCCATTTTTGCAGATGGTATTCCCTAGGTTCACAGCATCTTTTATCTTTCATTTCTGAGATAACTTAGCTTTCTATCTATGGAAGTCCTAGAATGGATTGAGCGCATAGCCAGCCTTTAAGTGGCATTTGTTCTTTTATGCCAAATAAAGTCAAAGCAAAGAGAAAGCTCTCTCATCCCTCAGTTATTGAGGTTTACTATAAAAGGTTTTCCCTTCTTTGTTGAGGTGCCCTCTTCTCTACTGCCCTGATTACATTCTTACTGAAGTCAGATTCAAAGATCTGATCTCAATGGGAGGAGGAGGAGAATCTGCAGTAATCAGTAATTAAAACAAGTACTTATGTTATTGAGGGTAGTGAGAAAAGGTTTTCACCCTTTGCGCACAGAAAGCAGCTAGCTGGTGTGGGGACTTTGCACACTTCAGATGTATCCATAAAGGCTCTTGCATTTGTGATATCAGTAGAAGGTACTTACTGAATACTTGCCAGTACACAATATATGCACTTTGGTACTGCTAATAAGATGCTGCATTATAACAAATCCATTCCACTCATTGTTTGCTCATTTTCAGTCATAGTCTCTATTTTGCTCCCTGCTGCTAAAATCTACATGGCAGACATGTAATAAGGGAGTAATCTAAACACTAAGGACAACACAGAACACAACTGCTTTAAATGCCAATCCACATGGTCTAAATAGTGTATATGATGCTCCGGCACTTACTTGATGAACCTTGTGAAAAGAATTCATGATATAAACCCAGTTCGCAATAGGAAGGCACTCACAGCAACACTAGGAACATCTCCTTAAATCATCAAGGAGTGAAAAAGCCTGGAGAATAACCCATTATCATGACTGGAGATCAAAGCTGAAATAGCATGTGAGTGTATGTGCCTGAAGAGGAGCATTGAGAGAAGGGAGAGTTGGCTTTGTTGCTTGTTCATGTTGTATCTTGCCTTTCAATAAATCGCCTGATCGAATTCTCACTGAAGTAAACTAAACAACTCCCATTGTCTTAAGTAATGAATCTAGTCCAGGAAAAAAATTCAGAACTTTTCAGCACCATTAAATTAATTCAAGAAGATGAAGAAAGAAAAGAAACTACCCCCAAAAAATATTAGAGCTAAATTCCACCCTCTGGTTTTAATATGAGTGGCTATGATGTTAGCCTGTTACTTTGAAACACTGTTTTCAATTCTCTGTACTATTTAACACAAGAAAAAAAACTACTAAAGGAGGAATTGAAAGTCAAGTATCTTCAATACATCAACAGTTCTCTGATTGTCAAGGCACTTTATCAGAAATTAGCATGTCTAGAGCATGTGGGCTATTGTCACACATACCGTAGGGAAGAGACTGCATCACATCACTGTCAGATGCTGTGACCACGAGGCTGTTGTGTAAGCTGGACTACCATCACACCATCTAGTCTTTCCCCAGATGTTTTTCTCATGAGCTTGATGGCTGCCACTCATTCCAAGTGCAGACTATTCTAAGAGATATGCTCTAACTGTGTTTGTAAGAACCAGATCCTGGGGAGAATGCACAACCAAGGTTCAGATTCTCCCTGAATCCACAGAAGGGTCCACCAAGTCACTCTACCATAAAAGAACAGAAATAATTCTGGACATACACTACTTGATATGTGATATGAGCTCAAAACTTCTTTAACTAAGCCATAGGTATCTATGAGACTATTTGTGGAGGTAAGGCAGTCTTGGTTTGAGATATTCAAACTACCCCTCTGCCCTAAACTCTTTTGCATATATCAGTTCAGTGCTCACCTTTCCTAATCTGAAATGAACACAGTACAATTTTCTAACCTAACAAAAGTGAGACCAAAGACAGACATACAAAAAAATCTGAATTCCTGAAATATAAACAGGTGTTATATTTGTATCAGAGAGAGAAATAATTTTAGAAAGTGAAAATCTCTGTTTCTTCGTGAACCTCCATGAACTTCCCCCTTGGATTATCCCTTTCTTGCTGTGTTTACAAGAAACTGAAAAATGATTGAATGGAACAATACTACTTCTTAAAGACTTCAGTTTGCAGATACAGTAACAGATAGTTGAACAGATATTTTAATGTCTTTCTAACTAATGCTGTATTTCCTAGTAAATGTATAAATATATCATTGTTAAATAAACAGTCCTCTTCTTGTAATTACATGCAGCTGCAAAAACCTGTTTGCTGAAATTTCAGGAAGCAATGCAGAACATTTTGCCTTTTCAGATTTTTCCATTTCCCTAGGCAATTTATCCTGAAGCATGAGCTGGGGTATATATATGTGCATTCTTCTTTAAATCACTAGAAATATATTTCGCTTTTTTAACTTTTTTGTACAGTATTAATTGATTACAATTGATACTTAAATGATACATCTTACCCTTTCTCAGGGATCTCTGACTACAAACAGCTTTTCAAAAAGATTTTAATTTAAGGAGAGAAGGTTGGAGGTCAAGGTTGACAGTCACAGGTATCAGCTGCCCATGATGTCCACAAGTTTGTTATCCACACAAAGCACTGATTTGAATTGACAAAGTAGCGAAGTGCTGCAGAAGATGTTTGAAACTTGATACATTTCAGACAAAATAAATGAAAACCGAACAAAGCAGCAACAAAACAAACACCTCCCCCACAAAATAAATAAATAAATAAAGACATGCAGGGTCATAAAACCACAGAAGCCACTGAGAATGAAAGATGTCCCTGAATGGAAGCCTTGGTCTAGACTGCTGATGAAATTCAGATAAAATCTGTTCATTCAAACTAGTGGTTAGAGCCATGCAAATATTATAACACAGGTAAAATATTTTAACACAATTTCTATTGCATGGTTTCTTCCTGAACACAAAATCCCAAATCCAAACTTCACCTAATCTGGAAAAGTTTATCCAGACTCAGACAGATCCTTTTATATGACTTCACTGCCAAAGAGTAAGACTTTTTTACAAAGATTTAGATACAAGACTTAGATACCCAGTTCTGAACAAACAGAAAAGTCCTTGAACTCCTTTCAATGAATTAGAGGAAGTGTCACTGCTTATCTGTTCATTTAATAGCATACAATTTCATTTCAGATATTTCTTTCTTACTATTGTGCAATAGAGAAGTCATTATTAATTTTTTAACTTAATTAAACATGTCTATGGTATATTTGTATAGCGCAAAAATAGATTTGATTTGAGGCAAAAATTTCAAGAATTATAACGAATTCCAAATATAAGCTGTCACCTCTTCTAGAGATGATGGTCTTGGACCAAAAGTCAGATCCATAAATCTTTAAGTTACAGAGAGCTGTGGAGTTTTAACCACATCTGGTCAGGACAGGTGCATGAATTTTGTCTCTAAAGATCCTTACTTTTTAGCTGCACCATCCTACTTTTACCTGTCTCCAGAGTCTCATCTCTGCCCCAGAGAGACATGTTGGAGTTGGGAGTGTTGGTACTAAAGAACGGAAAACAGAACAGGAAGAAAAGTGTGTGGGACTGCTTAAAGCTCTAATCCTAGAGCTAATGAAGGAGGATGCTCTAGAGGTTCATTCACAGTACACCCATTGCACAGCCCTAGAGAATTCAGCTGCCAAATTCCAGATGCAATTAAAATCTTTGGAGAGCAGCTTGAAAGACCAAATCCTTCCATGAACTCTGATCCTTTACCTCTCTCTTCCCTTTGGAAAGCTGGGCAATCACAGTTAACACTTAACAAAAATTAATTACAATTCATTCTCTTGGTGTAAATAGAACAATACACAAATCTAAATTATTTCCAGCAAAAGAAATACATTTGGGTTGCTGGAGTTTAATAGATAGGCCAGGCACTATTTTTGCCAGATGTACAGTGAACACAGTGGCTGAAACAAGCTCCAACTTTTCTTATCCACTAATATTTTAATAAAATTCTTTCCTTAATTTGTTATTTTTGTTTTCAAAAAAAACAAACAGGGTCTTCGTGCTAATATACAGATTGTCAAATTGAGTTTTAAATAGATGCAGAGTTGCTTTGAGCTGGATTCTAAAGCAGATGGGAGCCAACATAATTGTTGGAAAAAGAGGTTGACATTCATGTTTCCTGACACATATATATGAGGGCAGACCACAGCATTCTGCTCCCACTGAAGAGCTGGGATTTGAGCCAGGTTGCTGCGATAGTCAGGTTGAGAGGACATAGAGGAGAAACTGAGATAAGTCAAAATGATGCCATGCACTGGAAACATTGCCTTGCACAATCTAGTTCAAACAAAGGAACAATACAAGTTTATTGCTATAACTTACCATAAAAAGAATTGCTATATTTTTTCTCTATGTTTCTCATAACTTCAAAAACCCAGGACACTCATCTTTCACATCTAGTGAAAGCCCTGCTATTTGCAACGTTAGCAGTAAAAAGACCTCCTTTAAATCTCACTTCTTTGAATAAATTATTGAAATATATAATATTTTAACAATAAAAGTCCAAATTATTTTCCCTCATTCATTTTTTAAAATCACAATTGCTTTCTCAAACAAGAGATCAAGCTAAATTTTGTCTGTTCCATTACCAGTGCTTTGGTACAGAAAAATCACACAAGAACCATGGTATCTTTCTGTGGACACTCAAAAGCTACCTCAACCAGGCAGGGAAAAAAAAAAAAAAAAAGTTAAAAAAATTGATATATGAAAAGTCTACTTCATTCACGTACAATTTACCTCAGGAAACAGTTTATTGGGCAGAAGCTTCCTCTAGCTCAGACAGACAACAATTTTCAGAAACTGACTCTTACATGCTTCTCTTAATCGGAGACTCCCAGAGGAACTTTTCTACCCTCACGCTTTTCACCATCTGCCTAGCAGTCACATGAACAATGAATTCTTCCCATCAACCAAAATCCCTTTTTGTGCTCCTAGCCTTTATGAGGACCAGATGTTCCTGGGTCTCAGTAGACCCAAACCATACAGATACAGCTGGCAATAATCTAATTAGGCATAAACAGGTCTCATCTCCCCTTAAACAGCCATTCATCTTATGACCAACTGGTATGTTCAGATACCTTAAAATTTTCAACTGGATGGTTAGCTTGTTTCTTTAGTGTCAAGGAGAAGGAGGTGTGTATGCATAGGCTTGTATAAAGTCTCTCCCTTCTGTAAATGTCTGGCCTTTAGGAAACATGCCAAGACCACAAACATATACCATGCTCAGAGGCCTACATTTACTCATTTAAAGCAACGTACATTTACATTGGCTCCTCCAACTTCAATGGAGAGACCTTGGAGTTAGATTACCTTGTTAAAACTTTATTTCACCATTATATTGATATGAATGTTAGAAATACATGACTGTACTTAAGTTTTCCAGTTGCGTCATTTTGAGTGGCAATTGCCTTTTTCCCTTGCGTGTTTCTTCTCTCAATCTTCCTTTCACTCTACAGGTGCTTACAGCTCTTCATTTACACACTTCTTACCTGTCCACTTACTCCCTGACTGCAGAATGAACTGTAAGAAAAGAAAGACATACAATCTTAGCTACGACGCAGCTGTTGGTCTGTTGGCTTCAAGACCTCTGATGTTTTCTTTTTAATTGAAACTGCAGAAACCCAAAGGCAACCTGGTCTAGGGAACTGCTTTTGCAGGGGGGTTGGACTTGATCTCTAGAAGTCCCTTCCAACCCCTACAGTTCTGTGATTCTGTGAAATCCCAAAATTCTATGACTACTTGACTCGAGTACAGAAAAGTTCAAAGCCCTTTGGTGTCACATGGAAAACATTTTTTGCTGTGGAAAATGGTGGAGTAACTTCTGCCTGTGGCAACTTACATTTCAACCATGATAATAATAGAACTGATAAGTTTGAGCATGGGAAGTAGAACATGGGCATCTTGCCCACTCACAACTTGCCAGTTGCTGGGTACAATTTGCCTTTGAATTTACACAAATCTTCACCAGACAAACAGTGTGTGCATGCCAATGGTGTTCACCATTCATTAAATACAACAATCCTAATGGGAAGACGTGATGTAAAAGTAGGATAAAAAAAAAATCACTTCCATAGGGGAGGCTGAGGTATGTCCCTGAACTCAAAATGCTTGCAAAGCTGGAAAGACTTCTATTGTGTTAATTCAGACATTTACAGGGAATTAAAGGCAATCTGAATTCCATTTCAAGGTTAGAGGAGTCTGCATAAATGATTCTCATTTATGAGAGATTGTAATAAACATCATTTAGAGAAGTATTTATGACTGGGAACAAGCCTGTTTGTTAATTGTTAACTGATGAAGCAAATCCTACATAAGGTCACATATTGAAATAGGATATAGAAAAGCAGTAAAGCAGATTTAACAGTCTTAGGAAAAAAAATTCTAAAACATCAAAACAAAAAGGAGACAGAGATGGAGAAGGCTTAGGTCAGAGTTAGCGCTTGGTGAAGATGAGTAAAATGAAGGAAATAGTTTGTGTATAAGTTTTTCCTTTCCTGTTAAAATAATCATTACTGATTAGCTTGTGTGATGGGTTACTAATGTCATACATGCCCATATCCTAAAACTGTAGCTGGAAAATAATTCTTCCTTCTGAAACTTCTGTAAAGTTGCATAAGCACTAATTAATATGAATGTGTTCTTGACAGGGAATGCTGGGAAAGGAAAGGTATTTATCTCAAATATGTCTGGAGAAAAGAAAGTATCCCCAAGCAAACAGAAAACTCAATCGAAGATTCTGATGAAGAGCCCCAGCTGTCCTTATTTTCCTCTGATGTTGACTTTGCCAATAGAGATAACAAGGATATGCCTCCTCTGCAAGACATGGAACAAATGCTAAATTGTACCAGTTGGGTACTTTGTAGAAGGAACATAAGATCTGAGGTCAATGGTTATTTCACGGGTTGATAGTGATAGGACAAGAAGGAATAATTTTAAAGTAGGACAAGGGAGATTTAGGTTAGATGTTAGGAGGAAGTTTTTCCACTCAGAGGGTGGTGATGCACTGTAACAGGTCACCCAGAGAGGTTGTGGATGCCCTATCCCTGGTGGCCTTCAAGGCAAGGCTGGATGCAGCTCTGGACAGCCTGGTCTAGTGGTTGGTAACTCTGCCCATGGCTGGGAGGTTGTAACTGGATGATCTTTGAGGTACTTTTCAACCCAGGCTGTTCTATGATTCTGCGATCTTACAAATAGAAGAATAGAGCTAAGTCTAGTCCTTCTAACAGGGACCAAATAAAAAGACTTTATGAAACCTCTCTATGATTATTACCACCACTGCAAACTAGGAGTGGAAGACTGAAAGCTTGTCCCAATTCTAGATGTTACTGAAAAGAAAATAATGAAAAGGATTCATGTTAAAAGTACGAGGAACATCCATTTTCCTTTTTACTTTGCATAGATTCAGTTTCTGACTTTGCCATGTGCATTTCACCTTCCCCAGTTAAAAACTGATTTGTATCTATGTGTACAGCAGGCCCCAGGGAGGATGCACTTTTATATTTCATGTTCCTGTGTAAGTTCTCAGCCTAATTTAAAACACACTTGGGAGGCAGCCTAAATATTTTGACTCTGACTACTTTTGCTATCGCTAACCACCTGAAAGCTAATAATTACAATGACAGACATCTGTCCAAATGAGATGTTATTTCCTTTTTGCAAGTTATTCTACCATCTCAGGGAATACATCAAAATAAATAAAAAAAAAAACATCCCTGCAGAGTTCTGCATAATTACCGACAAGACCAAACATACACATTCTTCTTCCCATCTCAAATCCATGGATTGCTGCAGTAGGAAAGAGAATTTATGCATATACTTTTGATTCTTTCCCAGTCTTGCTAGAGCTTTGTCTTCTCTCTCAGGGAAATCGTGGTTCAGGGAGACTGGACCATGCTTGCCAAGGAAGAGAGGAAATTTTACTGCATCTAATATACTAGCACACTGACTGGATCAGAGATTCAACGTTTAGGATATTCAGATATAAAGACATCTGTTTGGTGCCCTGACAAACCGACTCTGAGATGTGAAGACTACACAATACAAAGCAGTAACACCCAAGATGGCTCTGAATGAGCTAAGAGGGGAACCTTACATCTGAGCATGGCACTGCAGTGCTGTACTTAACACTCACATGAGCTGGTGTTGCTAATTCAGTGTTTGTGTTGTACTCCCTTGCTTAGTATGAACACAGTAAAGGAGAAACAACTTTCCTTCAAATGCCTTACTACCAAAGTGTGTTCAAATGACATTCCCACTATCCAGATTATCTGAGTCAAGAACTCTATGAAGGAGGAAAGTATGACCTTGAAGAGGATACTACCCTAGGGCTTCAGCTGAAATCCTGACTCTCCTGCCCTTAGAAAGCCCTCTCACATGGTATCATCCCACAGGTCAGAAGCACTAACAGCCGGTGATGAATAAATCATCACCTATAATCTCTTTAATACAAGTCTTGCTTCTAACTCCTAATAAATGAAAACACTATGTTTCCTTTAATAAGAAATGCATGAAAGTGTGCCATTCATAAAAAGATGCAATTAAACATATGAAGCATATCCTGATGTGACCTATATTTCAGTAACAGCGTGATCTTCTTTCTTGTGTGGCAGAGGGACTTGTCACGGCAACTTTCTTTTCAACATTCAGGTTCATTTCATGGAGAAAAACTGTTCAAATCATTAGAACTAACTCTACAAATGTAAAATAATTCTCCATCGGAAAAGTACTACGTATAAATATCAATTAGAAAATAGGCTGCCAAATCATGCTTGCTTTCTTTGAAGAAAAGAGATTCCCTCTCATTCCTCTTAATGAAAAAGGAGTAGTTTTGCTTTAGGCAAATTAGATAAAAGAAAGTAATGGATAAATTGTTCACAAGAGAAGGATTCCCCTTTCCTGAGGTTTTTCCTTTAAATAATTGTATTCGTATCCAAATGTAGGAACATAAGATATTATTCTAAGAGTAGATTTTGCAGAAGTCTTTTAAAAATTTGTCATCTTTGACTTCAACAGTCCAGTGCAGAAAAGTGAGCAAAGGAAACACATTCACCAAAAGGGAGTTCAGCATCACTGAACAGAAAGAAGAACATCCTCCATTACTTTCAGATTGATATTTTGCACCATTTTAAATCTCAGTAGTTATCTCTTTGTCATGGAGAAGCCTTATTCTTAGTAAACAGATTTCACTGAAAATACTTCGAGCTATTACCGAACATTCCTCTGTCTACTGTTTTTTCCAAAGTAGAGGACTATTTAATTGGGCAATTATAGTAAGCCCTATCTCAATGAAGTCAATAGGAAGCTGCTATTCAATCCACTGCTGCCAGGATTTAATCTTCAAATTTCAAAAGGACTGCCTGTCTAGATAAACTATTCAGGCATAGTGCAGCACTAGGTGATAAATCTCTCTAGTTTCTTTATAAATTTCTGTAAAAAATATGAGTAAAAATACCAATAAATTTCTAGAAATGGAAAACTACTCTGTGTAAATTTCCATTGAATGCTAGTGCCCTGCTGTCAATTCCGCAGAGAAACTCTAAGTGACATTCTTTTATTTGATCTTCACCATCTCTAATCAGCCAAAAGATTTAGCCAATTTCCGTGAAAGACTCCACACTCAACTGACACAAACCAGCTACATGAGCAGAGCATACCCAGTCAAAATAAACTCCTAATAAATTCCAAATAACTGAAGACACTGCAGTATCTCTTCTCTGTAATTCACATTATAATGATCAGCTCTGACTTATTCTGCTCACTGCCACATATGGCTTCCTGCAGAAAACAGCTGATGCCAGGTCTCAGTTCTGAACTGCCCAGCAGGCAGTATCCTTCAGGTACCACAGGTAAATGTTCAGGACATCTCCCAGAGCTGCAGGATGAAAACCACATTGTCATCAACTATGCATTAGCATAGTACAACTTTATTTATGTAAAAGCAAAGCTCAGCAGTGCAGAATATTGAGTTTTCCTTAAGTATAATCTAAAACTCTTGCAAAAGCTAAGGTAAACCTTACCACATCCCAATCTGCATGCAAAGCTCACTTCCTTAACCTTGCCCTTTTCTTTTTCTGCCACAAGCATACAGCTGTGGGTTGTTTCGAAACAAAAACCATACAAAATGGTTCAAATAACAGCACGCACATTCGTCCTCCAGGGGAAAAGCTGAGAGACTAAACAACATGCAACAGACATTAGCTGCATCACTTTTTACAGCCTGCAACATGCTCAGAGGCTGACAGTCATGAAGACCATGGAGATGCTCAGCAGCCTGTGCCATGAACAGCCTGTTCAGACCACATTAAAAGCATTGACGTGAAACCAGCACACCTTGTTCATAACCAGAGTTATGACTGAAAATGATAAAAAAAAATCAAGATTATGCAAAGAAATCACATCGCTTTTATAGGCACACAACTCCACACAGCAATTGGCCCCACTTCAGAGATATGCCCCAAAATAAATGCTAAGAGTGACTAGTATTTAAATCCCATCTGATTACAAGTGACCAGAGCATCTCCTGTACATCTTGTTTGAAAGTTCCAGCCCACCTTTCTGTCAAAGCCAAAGCATCCTGAGAGCTCTGTGACTGCTTGCATGCTTTACCTTAGGTGCAACTCAGCAAGTCCACTAAGAGTTGCTCATGAAATCCCTCATTTTAGCATACCTTTGTGATATGTTCTTTTACAAGCATCACAGACTGCTGCCTTTGCACTGGAAGTTTAGCATAAATGAACAGCATTAGAGGAAAGCAGTTTATGATTCAAGAAGAACAAGTCCTTGATACTCATGAGCATATAATTACTGTATACATATGTGCATATCTTAAAACTCAGTATAACAGAAGGTGAATGGTAGTTCAGACAATTCAAGTAATGCCATATTTTTTACAATGGATATAAGCAAATCTTAATATTATCTTTCTGGATGTTTTGCTGTGAATTAGATAAATGAGAATGTTACTACAATATGACAAGGAAAGGACCTTTTACATAACTCCTCAGTTGAACTAAGGCAGATGAGAACATTTTTGGAGATTATAAAATAAACGAGCATTAATAAATATAGATGGTTAAATGTTGGGGAAATATACAATTTATTGCCCTCAGAGTTCTTGGGAGAACCCACTGGGAGCAGACTATGTCCCCCAGCTTTAGTGTATAGCTAGTCACCCCCAGGAACACGCCACCAAGAAATCATCTGCTGTTTGTATGAGTTACTCAGTATGTGCACTACTACACTGAGGTCACAGACTGCTCCGAGCAGAAGAGGACAGCCTGCCACATGGACTCCCCTAGTGCCTGGCACAGTGTCTGGAATGGAGACAGATCCAGTTTGCATGAGAACAGAAAGTCAGCCTGAGAGACTGCCAGCCAGCCGTGGCCTTTTTAACACCCTAGTTGAACACAGTGAAATTTGCTTTACTAAATTTCTCTTTCCAAAACCAAATTACTTAAGTTTCTACAGAATGGAAGAAATAATTAAGTTTATTTTTGTTTACTTCTCTGGTAAGCTAACATCCACATTGAATTATACGCACTCAATCATTCTGAATTTAGAGCTTTTTTACTATTTAGATAATCTTTTTAAAACTTACAGGCACTCAGCATTAGCCAGTTACTGCTGTATGTATAACTGGCATTCTTCTCTTTGTTATACAGTATTTTAAGGTCATCTGCAACATTAATCCTGTTTAATATTTTATTAAACTACCATTCTCTTCCACCAAAAAATGTTATGTTGATCTCCTCCGGCTCCAGATGTAATTCTCTTCCACAGTGGATTTAGTCTGTTGCTTATCATGACAGCACTAAGTACACTTGCTTTTAATAAAAGTAGGAATAAATTAGACTTCAGTTAACAATTGTACCAAAGGGCGAGGTAATTAATGGTTGAGCAGACATGACCATTAATGTAAAATGAATAGCATGGGCTGTCTGCTTGAAATCCTTTATCAAACCTTTACTTATTCTAGTATCAACTACGACAATGTAAGGTAGTCAACTAAAACTGCTTTGGTAAGATTGATTTTTACAACAGCCTTTTAAAGCAGTTACTTAGCATTTCAAGATGAAGACAACAATCCATCTTCAGAAAATAAGAAGTCTGATTTTACTTACTTGAGTCAGAGTTCCACCTTTTGTCCAGATGAATCGTATTAAGTACTGGGGTGTGCAACATTATAGTCCATGTATGCAGTGCTATCAGTGTAGCGTTCTGAAGATGGGTCATAAGTAGATTCTGCCCCCCGTGCACACACTGGCACCAGAGGAGGCAGAATGAACAAAACACTTGCTATGGTGCCTGCAATCCATATTGCTCACTTTTAAACTCAGACAATACCTTTGACTCAGGAACCACATCTTGCATTCTGCCTTATATGGTCACTACTACCACTGAGAGAAGATACAGGTTCTGGCCCAGATATGCCATTCTCACTCAGCATCAAACCTCATTGGCAAACTCACAATGTAGAAGAAGCCATGAGATTTAAGAATACATATGCTACTTTTCTATTTAATTTTCATGGAACAACCACAGATCTGACTATGTATCCAGGGATCTGTTTCTTTCTAAAAAAGCTCTGTCCCTAGGGCCTCTACCACTTAATCAAGAGCAATCTTTCAGCTGATTCAAATTTATTACTCTTGTATTAGGATTTTTACTGAGTCAAATTGCCTGTCCCCCCACCCCAGACCCGACACAAAGGTGGAACAATGTGAAGGCAGAAGTACAGCCACCTCCACCTTACGAATTCTGATTGATGGTAAGAAGCTATTGCCTCTCTACTCCTGGTCAAGACCAAGTATGTAACAGTAAAGAATCCTACATTGTAAAGACTGTCTATTAGCAATAAAGAAATCGCAGTGTCACTTAAAAACTCTACATTAGACAGAGGACAGTAAATTAAACCAGGAATATCCCTCAAACATGCAAAGCATTTACCCCCAGAGGAAGGAGTATGTCTTCAAAGACATAACAGCATCTTCTCTGCATTTCAGATCTCAATACTAATGATACTGATGCATTGCCGTTCACTTTTGTACAGGAAAAAAGTGGATAAAATTCTGTGGAGAAAGATGCAAATGGTAATGACGAAACAAATTTTCTAGATAATAACAATTTATACAAGGTGACAAGAAGATGAACAGAGTGTACAACTGCAGGAGCCATGTGACCCTGAGTGGCTGGACAAAAGAATGGCAGATAGTATTCGTTGTGGATAAATATACAATGATGTACTGGGGGAGAAACAATCACAGATAGAAGGATGGACTCCGAACCACTGAGGAGTGAGACAGATTAAAGCATGCAGTTCTATGAAAATATGCTTTAAAATATTTAATTTTTTTAAATTAATTTTTGCTTTGCAGTCACAAAACAAAGCAAATGCTGTAAAGCTGGCTGGAGTCTTATACAAAATGTAATGCATTGTTCTCAATGCAGTGGATAGACCGGACCTATGGAACTCAGTGGCAGTGGAAACTTAACAGTAAGAAACTTACAGATTTAAAAGCAAACAAGTGTGTGTTGAAACGCACTGCAGATTACGAAGCAGATTAGGCACAGACATGTTCAGGGATGTATCTGCAAATATAGTCAGAGCCTGAAAATGACTAGGGTGGAAGTAGCACATATTTGACTTGTCTTCACTCTTCCGCAGGCATCTTTTTGTTTATATTTTGGCCTTTATGTACAATTTCTATATACAGTTACAAATACTCCAATGTCCCAGCAGGCCTGGAACTTAATTCTAAACTCCACTTGCCTTGCTGAACCACCGTAAATAATTTCTAGAAACTTACTTTACTTATGAACCTGTAGAATGAGAAAAAATGTTTAGAGTCTGGCTCGTCTTCATACTCCATATTTTCTGTACAGAACTGTCAGTTCTACACATTTCCAAGATCACTGTAACACTTCAATATTTGAATAAGAATGGCTCTGCAAAGACAGTAAGTGACAAGTGAAAAATTCTACCTGAATGGCCCAGACCCATCATAACCCAACAAGAAGTTTAGAAGAAGAAAAAATAGAAATTACTTTGTAATCTGTTCTTAGA
The DNA here is from genome assembly GCA_013399175.1 of Odontophorus gujanensis. Classification (NCBI taxonomy): domain Eukaryota; kingdom Metazoa; phylum Chordata; class Aves; order Galliformes; family Odontophoridae; genus Odontophorus; species Odontophorus gujanensis. The sequence goes on along the minus strand of VXAB01008687.1, from coordinate 62,424 downwards.
TACATACTTCTATTATTCACAAGGAACTGTTGAGTTTTTTTAAACAGAAAAGCTCATCAGGAAAGCATTTAAATAACGGGTTAGAGTCTCAAAAGTTAAAACCAGAGTGATGCAAATCTAGATTCCACCCATCCTTCCTTGCTTATTTCAGCTTTTATTCCATGATCAGCTGCACTTGTCAGATATTCTCTCAGTAGCCCACATCATATCCTTGTGTTTATTCTATATGCATATTTCTCTTGTGCTCAGTCAAAAAAGATTAAAGCTCATTCATTCTTAATAAAATGTTTACTTCTCAATTACAATACATGAATAAAAATCCTTCTCAGTCTGTGTATTTGATTTTCAGCAATTCCATCTTCCAAATCTACATTTATTCATCTAGCACAAAGCAAAGAATTTGTATACATGCATGAATCCACAATCTTCAAAAAATAAAAGTAGTCCTATCATCAGAATTAAGTGGAAAAAGTGTTCAAGAAATCTACAGATTCTTTTGCAAATAACTGCAGTCTCTGAAATTTTTTCACCCATACCTCATTGTTAGTAGTTTCCATGACAATATTCTGTCATTTTTCCCACTATTTCCAGTAGTTTTCTGCATTAAAATTTACATATGTTACTATTCAAAAATTAACTTCAGGTTTTGCAGAAGCTTAAATTCTTCTTAACATAGGCTGCTATACCAGTAATGTGTTGAGAGTCAATTTTCATAAAAATATCACATCCCTTTTGATAAAAGTGTAGAGAAGGAAACAGCAATGACCTTTCATGTTAGCATACTTTACCTTGTAGTATCAGCTGCCTATTAAAATCCAACATGCTGTAATACAAACATGTCAATGAGAATACTTCGAAGAAAGTCACACAAGAAAGATGGCTGATGAAAATTCAAGTCATGACAATTAAAATTGCAGCAGCTGCAGGTTTTTGGTTTTTTGTTTGTTTGTTTGTTTTTATAGAGAAAAGCCCATAGATCCTCAAAGTTTCACAAGGTCTCTCTCCAGCACCAAAATCAACCTCAATTCTCCCAAGCTCATAATGGGGTTGGCTCAAGAAAAAGCTGTTTTTAAACGGCAATAAATAAATAAATAGATAAACAGTACAGAAAAGACTTCATAAGAGGAAAATAAAACTTTGACCATTCAACATGGGAAGAAATATTATGACACATCCACAGCTTCATTCATCACATAAGTCATTCAATTTTGCTTTGGTACAAAAGGTGGCTGGAAGAGATTTATTGCCATAGTTCATAGCATATTAATTCTGCAAAAATGATGTCAAAAGTGATGTATGAGGTAAGAGATCTACCATAGAAGAATAGGTGATGCACTCAAGGAGGAAGGCTGCAAGTCAGCCACGTTCTCAAGAGGAACACAGTCTTCCTCCTGACAGATGCATCATTCTGTGGTAGGAAATAAGAGAAAAACCAAGCCATTTAATGATTTGTGGGGGTATCTTCGGTGGGTTTTTCTAGTTGTTTTTGTCTTTCCTTTATTTTTTTTAAGTGGGACATTTGATGTGATGCATTATACAGATTGTCTTGAATAGATCCATGATCCTGAAGAACATTTAGAACTGGGACGTAAGTTAGAATGAGCATTCAGGCAGCACAGCTAGGTGCAGCAAAAGGAATAGTCCAAACGGTAGAAACTACACATACATAAATCCTAAGAGGAAAGGGGAAAAAAAAAAAAAAAAAGATGCTGCCAAATTTGCTACCCCACTTAGAACAGGGAAAACTTGAACTGGTCCCAAGGAAGAGGAACAGTGAAATTCAGTGAACCAAGCTTGAAAGGGCAAAACAGTATCTTTTATTTGGTGCTAGACTCCTCTCAGAAAATATCTGAATCCACAAACTGGAAGAAAGAATGAAAGTACATTTGAGAAGGCCTTAGGTAGTGCCCACCAACACACATCTGTGACTATACACAGAGCTATGTCCTATGTCATACAGCCAAATGTCTTCTTGAAACTGAGCATGAAGACCAAGCAAGGCAAAAACAAAAACAAAAACAACAACAAAAAAAAAACAAAACTGAGTTTCAGTGTCCTAAAAGCCTGAAATAACACCACTTTCAAAGCTCTTCTAACACTATGTCCTGTAGAGAACAGCAACAAAGGAAAACCTCCTTTGCTCTTCTAAACTCATCTGCATAGTTCCCTCTCAGTAACAGCCTGTTTGTGAATATTTAAATTATTTAATTCCTGAAACCAATAGAAGTTCACCATAATAAGCCACTGCTGATTTCAGTATCACTACATAACAGCAGTAAAACCAGCACAACAAGAACGCCCTACAAAAAGAAAGATGCTCACCCATTTCTGAGGATCTAGACTCACAGAAAGACTCTACAAAGAAGGAATCTCCAGAAAAAAGAAAAAAAGAAAAAAAAAAAAAAAAAACACCTTCTTAAGCGGCAGTTGCCTCTTAAATGACATCTAAGACAGCTGAAGATTGTCTCTGCCCCTTCTGGGTAAGAGCCTTCACCTGTCTTTCCAGGGCTGACTGGGTCTCTTCTCCAGGTGCTCAATCAGTGGTTCAGGCTGTGACTCAATAGTTCCTGTACACACTATACTGATTTTAAATACCATGCAGTAAACTACTGATTAGCTATTGAGTTCTCCCCTGCACTGTAAATGTCAATGAAGTCTGTTCCTTTCTGTAACAGAGATTTCTTTTAAAAGTCTGTTTCAGTTCATTATCCAACATGACACATTCATTGCATTTTGTGAGATATTCATACCAGGTGTCTTGATCTGGAAAAGCAACTAAATTGAAGACAGATCCAGTGGCAGGCTGCAATCTCATTAGCATAATATTAGGGTGGGTTGCTTCTCAACTAGGTTTTTACACACAATACAACTTTTTTTCTCATTATTCTCTCCATTTTCTCCTACTGATGTGCCTGTAATTTGCAAGGGTTTTCAGCTTTCTCCTCCATACTATGATAAGATGCCATCTCTTGGCTCCTCTATTTATTTGCTAACAAAATTCCTATCCTATATGTGTTTAATTTTCACGAAGAAAAAGAAAAGTGAATTAAGAAAGGGGGTTAAAAAGGAAAATCACCAAGCCTCTCCCAGCTTTCTCCATGGGAACAAGAGACTGATCACTCAAGAAAGCAAGTGGTCAACTAAAAACATCTAGAAATACACAAGTCCTTTACCAGTGCCACTGGACAGATTAAAGGACAGAAGGCTCTAAAATCACTAAGAACATTGTTTTCATAGAGGCAGTAAACCTGAACAATGCGGTGCTGCAGATGGACTTACCTAGCTACTTGCAAACCAAAGCAGCTGGTTACTTTACACCCTTTGGGAAGCAATTTGTAATTTGTGGTAATTCCTGCTGGGTTGCTCTTGAAGAACTCTGGCAAAGACGGGCAGTGAAGAAAGCAATGTATAAAATCGCTGCAGCAATATATTAATAAAAAAATGGGTTTACAACAATTCCTGCTTTCTCATACAATCATGCTATCCAAAGTTCTTTCCTATACCAGATTCTGTAGGCCTTAATCACTTACTAAAACCAAATGTAAAATATTATTAGTTCTGTTGGTTGTACACTTTATTTCTAATTCTTCCCTGGACTCTGCAACATCCTCTCTCTAATGTGGGAAATCGAATTTTCACACAGTAGTACAATTCACAGTTGTACCTCTCTTCCTAAAGACATCTCCATTCCCCTTTTAAAGTCTAGGTTATCTAGAGTAGACTTGCTCAATAGACGACATTTTAGTACTCTCCAAAAGGATTTTGCCCACTAAAAAATATTTTTGTTTTTAATTTTGCAGAAACCTTTGGTACTAACACCCTGTGCAAAGCCTCGAGTCCAACTCCCCTGCTAAAGTAATTCCCTACAGCAGGTCACACAGGTGGGTGTCCAGGCAGGTCTTGAGAATCTCCAAGAAGGAGATTCCACAGCTTCTTAGGGCAGCCTGTTCCTGGACTCCATCACTCTGACAATTAAGATGTTCTACATTGCATTTATATGGAACTTCCTGCGTTCTAGTTAGTACCATGGTAGTAAAATTAAAACTGTTTATTTGGAACTCTTTAACAGAAGGAAGACAAAATGGATAAAATGTGAAGGCATGGGTTCATATGTCAAATAGTAATGGTGGGACAATAGTACATGGGAGTTTACTACAGAAACATCTGAAATAAAATTTGCACTCCTCCTACATATGGCCACTTCTCTCAGACTGGTAGTTCAGTCCTGCATACAGACATAAATATTACTTGTGGGAGGAGACATGTATAATAAAAAGACAAGAAGAGGAAATTATCCTCAAAGTCTTAGCTCAGCCTTGACACCTATATCCTACTTGATCAAAGCTGTGTCACATCTTCCCTGCAGAACAGACATCTGGCTTCAAACACTTTTGAACAGATCACCTTTCTCTCATGCAGAATGCTGCAAGTAGTTAGTCAAATATTTACTATTAAAACGTTTTTTTCAAATGAAATTTAGCCATTTAAGGGGATGAGTAGGAAGGACGTTAATTGTAGTCCTTCCACAGAAAATGTCTATTTCATCTCAAATCCAAAATCTCTCTTTGTAAGATGTTGCATTTCAGAAGCTGGGCTTCTCTGGCAGATTGTAATATCTGTCTGGTTATTATGTCATTTTTTAATATGATAGTTGTTTTATATAGAGTGTCTCTTCTTAGACTGGAGATATAAGGTAACTATCTATAATTTCAATCATCTTCAGCATTTACCAATACCATTATTGGGTTGAGGGAAAAACTTTTTTGCATTTCTAAGAAAAGTCTCTTTTTTTCACTAGACTTTCTGTAAAAGGTAATGACTTTCTATATTAAAAGATTTAGAGATTTACAGGTCAACTGGACCCACAGATTCTCACAAGAAATTCCTGCTTTACTGGTAGCAAAACAGATAAGGAATAGAGGGAATACTTCATAGGGTGGTGTGTCTCAAGTCCCAACATTACTAGATATGGTAATAATGTGACTTCAGCTAGTTTAATCTCCCCTACACCTCACTTTAAAGGTTCAGGCTACTTACCAACACAAAGATGCTATCATGATTACTATTCAAAATTTCAGATATTTGGTATTGTACTTCTGAGATCACTGTAAGAATGAACAGAAGGATAGTAAAAGATCTCACACATGAAGATTACAAAAGACATTTTCTTTTTCAGCTCTTCAACATGTAGTGAGGCATTAAGATATTTCAGAGGCAGTATTTGAAAACTGGCAAACAAATTCCACATGGGGATTTCAAACTGTATAAAAAGTTATGCCATAATGCAATGCACTAGAAGTGCTTACTCTTAATTTCTAGTATAATCAGCCTATTTGATGAATGTGGGCCAAATACCCTCATGTCTCCAAACAGAAGTTAAGCCTGAACATATACATACACAATATTATTTTATTTTTTGCATACCACATTAAAAAGAAATATCTTGATTAAAAACAGGCTAAATAACACCACCTTTGGACTTAGATATGAAACAAAATGAAACAAAAAAAAACAGCACCTTTGGCTGTGGTATGTAACCTTTTTGCAGAACCATGCTTGAAGTTCACGTAGAGGAAATCTTACTAGCTAGGTTTGTTTTCACAAGCTGTAGATACATACTGAAATTTGCAGAATTAACATATGTAAAGTCTCAGAACATATTACCACATATTCTAAATATAATTGGTAATTAAAATGATGTCATCTGAAACTAATTCTGGCCCCTTCACAGCAAGCCCACATTTTGAACACACATCATACTGGCCACGTGCATTCCAATCTGTCCGTATCTCCTACCTCCTTCTTCAAAGCCACACAGGTGCTCCAATGTCACCTTCCATGCTGCCCCTTCTGCACAGGCCATGCTGTCCAAGGCCATATGCCAAGATACCTTCCTTGTCAATGCTTTCTTTCCATGCTGCCTGTAGGAACAAAGACAGTTAAAATATGATGTCAAATCCACATCAGAAACATGCACCTCCCTGAGCTGACTATGTGATCTTTTTTCAATGACCCTTGTTATCTTCCTGTCTGTATTGTACTGTTCTGGTTTGTGCTTTTCTTTCTCTCTTCCTTTATGCATTCTTTTAAATTATTATTTTGTTTTTGTTTGTTCTTCTATTATTTCTATTTTATCTGATTAGGCATATTATGGTAGGGTCACAATCTACAGACCAAATTTTTTGCATGCTTCTGACCACATGCACAGATTACCTAGCACAAAACAAATTTAATGATTGTGGAATCACTTCTAGCAGCATTCTTTGCTGCCGATTCTGCTTATGTTAACAGCTGTTAAGTACTGGAGGTTTTTGAAAAAGCTATCTTCCTTATTCAGTTACTAAACACTGAGTGAAGAGCCTATCTTTAGGCACACATTTGTTTTAAGCCTTGGCCTTTCGCTGACTGCTTCAATTTTTTCAGTATAAATGAACTGTAAGTATTATCCCACTGTCAATACCTGCACCACCAAAGACAACATTAACAGCTTCCATTCATGGATTTCCCTCCCTTTCCTAAATAGTCTATTGAAAAGAACAGCACTATAAACTTCCCTCCATGTCACAGATGCTCTGGCCATCTTATCCAATATGGTTTTGAGCCCTTTCTGCAGGTGCCACCTAAAATGGCTGAAAATATGCTTTTCACTGAAGAATCACAGCCAGAAATCATGACAGCGACAGTAACAAACTTAGTGACAGCTCCACAACTCTTAAGTATCCAAACCAGAACTGTAGGTTGAAATTGATTAAAAAAACTCCATGTTTCACAGTAAAAGATATCTCTCTTATGCCAATGGCTTAACCAAGTAGATAATTTTCTTACATGATTGAAAGCACATCATACTGATGCTCATGACTTCTATGACCCATTCTGAAAATGCTCTGGGAAACTCAGTGTGCAGATAAAAAAAATAGAAAGAAAAAAGTAAGAAAATTAGAGCACTTTAGCTTTATTTGTAGAATAACAGCTGTTTAGAGACAATGTATGCACTAAGACAAGGACTTTCACCCACACAGGTTACTCTGAAGTTAAATTTTCTCAACTGTACAGTTGAGAAAAGTGACCCATGATCACCAATTTAGGTGAGTAATATCAAATAGAGATGACTGGCTACAGGATTATGTATATGGCACTAATGTAATCCATGGGAATGCCTGTTACCTCTTTGGAAAATCTTTCACCTATGTGCCTTAAAAAGAATATGCCAGTGACTTTCTTGTTGTGGCAGATAGTGTCCATGACTGAAGAATGGATGTTGGCCTGATCTTGTGGTTATAACATGCACAAAGTAATTTCTGCTCCTAAAGTATGTACATTAGGTTTATTTGTACTCAGACAAAAATTCTTTGTCCCTTCTACTAAAATTTCTGCAAACTCTGCTGCCCTACTGTTCACAACTTCTTTTTCAGCCCGTGTTAATGGAAAAGATAAAGATTTAAATTTTAAGATGTTGGCAGAAAACAAATACATATTTTGTTGTTCCAGTCTCTTCTGGAACAGATTGAAAACAACTATCTAAATCCTATCCTGGGGACTGTAACAGAAGCCAAGAATGCTTAAAAGAGGTTCCCTATCAAGATGCTGTTTTACTTAGGCAGTGACTCATTATTATGAATCACGATATGTTCATCATTACGAGCACTTGAAGTCTGGTAATCTTCTTTTATTTGATTTCAAATTATTAAAATCTCTAAAAGGAAGCACATATGCAACAAAAAGCACGCTAATGAGTAGCAGGCTTTGGCAAATATGTTAAAGACAAAGTGATAACATCAATCATCATGCTACTGTGAATGTAAATAACTGTAATTATTAACATTATTTGTTAAGCATAGAGAGTGTGATTTGTAGGACATGTATCTGTACAAATTACTCTGTAAACTGAAACTGACTTCAGACATCACCAGTGCTGTGAAGACTTACACTGGCCCTAGTAGTCATGGTTGCTCAAAGCACAGGTGAAAACAAAAGGTAGACTCACCATCCTTGCAAGGCCCTGCCAGAACAGAGGTAGTTCTGATAGTTCTTTTTCTTCTGATTATTGCTAACTCTTTTCTTGGGAAGACAACGAATATGGGCAGAATGATCTTGGCTTGGCTGTCTAAAAACGGTAAATCTGCAGAAAGGAATTATAAAGCAAGATTTTTTCTCTTGCTCTCTTTTTTTTGTTTGTTTGTTTGTTTTGTTTTGTTTGTTTTTTGTTTTTGTTTTTGCTTTTTTAAGTGAAGTAGAGGCATTCAGGTTACAAATGTAGTCATCTGAAATAACAGTGCCATCACATGTGGGAACATAATTCCATGCGTGAAGAGAACCTAGTCATTCCAAATGTGAAAACATTTCAAAATGATTGAAAATGAATGATGCTCTTGATTGAAGAATATGGACAAAGGTCAGGAAGTACAGGAAGAAGGGAAAGGTCTGTATCTGTAGTATTAATTCCACGACAAAGACTTCTGAAGCCAAGAAAGCAGCAGAGAACATTATACTCAGTAGAACACCCCTCTGGGAGTTTTCAAAAACATTGATGAGTTTATCTAAAATGACAAGGGTTGATTGTAAAGATACACCATATATAACTTTCACATTAGCCAACAAAGTGAATCACAAGCATGACATGTTTTGTGACTGCTTAAAGCAATACCTGAGAGAGTACCACTGCACCTCAGGGAATGACTTGTTAATGGAAAACTGGTGGAAAAAACTCCCTCTATCAGTCTTTAAGAGGAACATAATTCCTCCAAAAGATTCAAGTGTGTGTATGCAAATAAAAAAGTCCCAAGAAAGCCTGGCCTACAAAAAAAAATGGAATAGAAATGCAGACAAGAAGATGATATCCAAGACAGAGCAAAAACAGATCCATAGAGAGACTGGAATTCCTTTACTAGGGAGGAATTTTACAAAGTGTAAATATTGCCAGTCCCTAAAACAAGTGTAATCATAAAAAAATGAAGTGAAGAAGCAAGAGAAAGTAAATTAGAGAACAAAGAGTATACAGATCAGTTACTTATGTTACAGGGAAACATAATGGATAACTAGTAGAATATTCTTGTGGAAGGCTGTCAAAACTATTTTAGAAATAATATTTATTATGGTATGCCATTACTCATGAAGTCATGGATACACACAATATACAGACACGAAACATAGCATAATGCCTCTGGAACAAACCTTCAGATGGAGAGATTGGTCAAATTCAGGACTTGCTTTAAAGATTAATCTTGGCAGCTCAGAGTACAACTGACATGAGACAAGTGCACAGTTGTAGTAGATTAGAGCTTTTTAACACCAATGCTTGCAGTGCATCAGAAGAGGCTTACAAGCATATCAAGAGGAAAGGAAAAAGGAAAGTTTCATTGCAGTTGAAGGATCTTTTAATAAAAGACAGAAATATGTGTAATAAAATAGGATGGTGTTACCACCAGTGAAATGAAAAAGAGCTGACAAACATATGAGCCAGTGGCAGTAGTTTAGGGATAGCTTAAATTTGATATTAAGCTTGGAAGGAAATCCTGCATTTTGTTGAGGGATTGTTGAGTCTGGCACAACCAAACAAGGATCGATTTCCACAATTTACCGAGCCTACAAAAGGCTCCTGGATAGTTCTGTAATAGCACACCCCTGCCTCAGCTTACCACTACAGCTCTCCAGACACACGGTGCTTACCGAAAATCTTGTCAGAGTGCTTTTTTGGGAGCCACAGAAGAGAACTTAAAACAGATTCAGAAGGTCCTTTTTTGTTGTTGCTCTGGATTCAGGTTAGTGGGAAGAGCAACAGGCAGAAAGCAAGTTTTAAGGAAACAGCCTGAAATGCAGAGAAAATACAACACACAGCTTCCAAAGAAACTGTATCAACAACATTTCCATTTCATATGTTTGGATGAATTTCACTGAGAGCTGGAGCAGAAAGACATTCTTTAAAAGCCTTTACCCAAATATCTCCAAATTTGGTCAAAAGGGATCTTTAATCAAATCATGTAAAAAAAAATAAAATAAAATTAAAAGATTAAAAAAAGAAACAGAAACACAATTACCAGTGAATACTTCAAAGCTGTATGTCTAAGCTGCTTGCCTACTTTCTCATTTTGCAGCACAGTAGTGTTTACACTAATAAAGCCAGAATGAACAGTTGTTGTTTTTTTCTTCTCTTCCTTCCTCCCGTAGAAAAGAGGACTGGTCAATGCTACACTGGCCAAAGTCTAAAATACTTTGTAAACCAATTCTCCGGAGGGAGGAAGAAAGGGATGAAGGGCGCTGGAGAAAATGAAGCAATCATTTCAAAATAAAACCAGTGAGACAAAACTGAAGTGCGGCCAGAAGTGCCACATGCCACTGTAAACAGTGTGAACAAGTCTATCAGTATAGTCACGAGCAGAGGCCAGTGTCGGGGAGGAAGGCACAGCTCGGGCAGGCCAAAGAAGGTCCCGCTGCTCCCTCCCCAGGGGAGCAGTCAGTGCCATAGATCTGATCCAGTTCAGCATTGCGGGGTTGTGTCACCATGGGACAAGGATTCAGAATACAACTATGTTGTCTTATCTAGCAAGTTTTATTTCTGGCTAACAGAACTGGCCTTTTGGGTCTCCAAAGACGCAAATCCCAGGCTCCTTTGATTTGTGAAATTAGAAACGCTTTTAATCTCAGCTTGTTTAAAAAATAAGCATGTTTCTATCCTTGTTCTATCCTCTATCTTTCTAAATTATCTTAACAACATATACTGACTGACAGAGTTGAAAGTGCCGTAAGTGTTTTTGTACAATCAGGTTATTTTCACAGTCAGGACAAACAAGTATCCGGAACTGACCTCGGAGATCTCTCTCAAGTCTTTTAAAGGATCACACTGTTCATTTCAGCTGAGGAACAACACTGTTCTGGCTACCGGGTCCAATTGCAATTGCTCACAGCTGTAACAACTCTAGTGTGCAAACAGGGTGATGGCAAATCACTAATTCCAGGCTGGGGCTGTGGCCTGAGAGCTGGGCATCAAGGGGACCTTACACGAGTTTCATTCCTCTGAAGTACTAAAAACCTAACTGGGCCCAACAGGGGCCAAAGAAAAGAAAACACTGATCACAACCCACTGTCCTGTTGCAGCTGCTTCCTCTGCATATCCAAATCCCTCATTAACTCTCCAAGACTGTGCAAACCACACAGTGCTCCTGTCCAGAGCCTGTGAACAGAGCATCCCCAAGGAACCCACACATCCATCTTTGCTGACTGACACTCAGAAATAACTCCTGCTAAAACTGTGGGTAGTGGAGGGGAGAGAGAGAATTAAAACTGTCTACTGAAAAATCTTTTCTCTCATCAGCTCTGCCAATGAGCTCTCAAATACAAAGCACAGCTGCTTTCCAGAATCCCAGTCCTAGTCCTCTGCAGCCGCAAATTCTGTGAGTAGCAATGGGTGAAAGGATTATTTCTAGGGATACTAATGAAAAAAAGTGAGATAAAATGCTCTCACAAACTCTAGAGTAAAGCATAAACAGAGTTGCCTGTAGAGGGAATAATTTGGATGTCCAGCAAATACTGTGATTTTCCACTTTTCAAAGCTGAGCACACACAGCATGAGAGCTTTAAAAATTCACCCTGGACCAGGTTTTCTGAATCCGCCTAAATCCAGAAACAGTTTTTGTGAAGGAAGAGATCAGAACATTAAATGATATTGTCTCCTCCTTGTTTCTGAATGCTAGAACTATCTACATTATCAGTTTTATGTTCAGTACAGGATTTATTATAATTAATAATAATGGTGTTGTTGTTATTACTTTAAATGCGAAACCACCTTAGGGTTTTGCAATACAGAGTAGTTAAAACTTTTAGCACAGAATATGTATTTGGGAAATTAGTCATGTACAAAATGATACAAATCACTAGAAAATCTAATTCTTCAGACTGACATGGTGGTATGTGTATTTTCATAATTATACCTTGCAGATTTTACAGCTGTAGGATTCTTCCAGAGGATCAATTTGGTAACACATAAAACTTCTTCCATTTACTCCTGAGCACTAGAAAAGCAAAATCAATCTCCTGAATCAACCAATCCACTCACATCCCACAAGCACAGAACTCTTAACTTTCTCTTTGCATAGCAAATCTTTTGCTTCATAACCTAAACACCACACTTGCATTGCTTATACTAAATTTGTTCTAATGTTTATTTCCACTATCATTACAGTACCTCTACATCCTCTTATTCACAGCGACACTGCTGCAGCTCTTCTATAGCTACTCTAATTTTATTTGTAATATGGTGGCATGTGGCATAAAAGAACTCCTGCAGTACGATCGTGTCATACCAGACAGTACAAAGAATAATAAAAACAATTTATGTCCCAAAGATTTTCCAATTCCAAGCAATTTGCACAATCTCTTATTTCAATTTATTGTTATCAACTCATTTCATGTACTTCATCCTTTTCATATACCCAAATTTACTTGTCTTCTGCTAAAATCCTGCTGTTCTCAAGAAGTGTACCTTTAGTAAATTGACCACTTACAGTCTCTTTCTGCAAATCCTTTAGAACTGTATAAATTAAAGGTTCTATAATCCATGTGACTGATTAAGACATGATTGGAGGCCCCTTTATGTCACTAACACCCGACAACAACTTAAGTGAGTTCCTTGTTAAGTACAGAAATCCTTCACCAATTAGATCTTGCTTACAACTTCACTGGATGTTTATTTCCAAAACATTATGCACCTAGTAGTAACTTTCCAAACTCATGCAGCCATCTTACTGTAGTTCTTCCTTCTTGGTACATAATACATTATATAATAATGCAACACTTCATCAGATGCTTTTCCAAGAGCAGAACTTTTTTTCTTTGAATTCAACTATTCTTTAAAAACAAAAAAGATTGAAATCAAGTAATGACGGCACGAACACTCTTAACTCAATCTACTATACTATTTGAATGCATCTTCCAGTTTGTGTCTCCTTAAACAGCTAACTAGAGGTGAAGGAAAAATAACAAGGGTTTCTTACCTCTCTCTTACAGTTTTTCAGTATGATTTGCACAGCCATGTTAAGAAGAGGTTAAGATATTTTGTGTAACATTATGAATTATTAAACTTCACTAGGAAAGTTGTTTTTTTCAAGTACATGTTTCAGGAGGATCAAAGAGCTCCATACTCTCAAGGTTTGTAGAGAAAATTAGTTTTAAAATGTTCAGCAAAAGGAAGAATTTGGCTTTTGAAGAAAATTACATTGAAATAGAATCAATTTAATTTCTTCTGAAGTAGTACAGGTCCCCTACTGTATTTTCAGACAAGTAAAATCTAATTTGCTATCAAAAGATCAGCATAAAGTTTCGACATTGTTCTGAGAGATAATATCTTGTAGATTCTCCAAAGTGGTCAAGTAGTTTTCAATTGTCTGCAGAGCAAAATACAGGACTATCTGTTTAATGAAACAATCTCAGCCTTATTTTCTTAGCATTCCCAGAATTACATTTGTGCATCAGTTACTGAGTTCAGTAGAGAAGGAAACTAACTCCCAGAACAATGCATGGGGTCATAACTCCCCTGGTTCAAACTGATTGCGTTCTGGAGAATCCTCTTTGTTCAAGAGACCTGTGATGAAGATGTCTTCAAGAGTCTCTAAAAAGTTCCTATTAACAAATGTGCATAAGTACTGAAATGCCTTGGGGCAGAATGCAGAAGTAAGAGATCCTGACAAAACTGAGGAACAGTCTTTGAAGATCGTGCTTATTAATTTCTTGTGTTATTACTGTGTGACTAATTAATCTATGAGGAAGGAAGAGAAAACCTTTGCATACCAGGCATAGGGTTCTGCACTCTGAGATGTCTGTGGGCACAAACAAACTTCCCAATTGGAAAAAGAGATTCTGAATTAGAAGGTGATTTGGATGAATCTTTCCTCTACAGAGCTGAATCACTGAAGGATATTAACTGAATAATCAGACCTGGAAAGCATACACTTCACATCTTTCAGATCAACAAACCATAGCAAAATGAAATGTAGGAATACGATTGAAGCCAGCAGTCAAAAACTGAAATAGGAAATGGTGTCAAACACCAGAGGTATGTGTCTTCAACTCCTTTGCTTCCTTGAAATTGGAAATTGGGCACCTCAGTCACCAGGTCCAAACATAGATGATGACTAAATTTCTACCGTGAATAAAAACCGCCTTTTGAAAAATAGAGAGAATGACCAAAGTGATTGCAAGGAGACTATGCTATGTAGTTGTAAAAGACAGAATATATTAATGAAAGCCAAGATCTATTAATCTGACACAAGTTCATGCCAAAGGTTTTCTCAGAGCCAAATGACTCAGAATGAAAAAAAGTTCAAAATGGTCCTACTGCTGTCAGGAGACCTGCTACCTGCATGAAGCCCCATCCAAGGCACAGGGTGTCATTTCTATGCTGAATTTTTAAGTCTTGATGGTTGGTGGCAGAATAGCATCACACTAAAATATGTTTGCTATCACAGGTTTTTGTTTATTTGTTTTGAAAGGAATGATGACCCACTAAATCTGCCCCAGAGCATGTTACAATGTGGAAAGTATCCCAGACACCACTGATGAAGACAATCTCAGACAGATGTCCTCAGCTGCTACATAGATCACTCAGAGGGATTCAGAAAGCTGAAATAATTAGTATGGCATCCATATAGTCATAGAAGTTGTCACTGCATATACTAGAGTGCCAAATATGTTCAGTATAACCAACAGATGTACATGTCAGAAGAACTATTTGAAGTGGTAGCTAGTCTAGCAACCATTAACGAATTACATAGATTTTCTTATGATTTCTCTGATAGCAAAATCCATCATTATCATTAAAAAATTTCAGGGTAAACTGTCATTCAGAGTGCTTCAAGAACATCTTTTCCCCTGCACTGCATTCACTAAGAGCGGTTCTTCTCAATTCCCTCAAGAACAGCAGTCATGCACAGGACTAAAACAAACAAACAACAACAACAACAACAACAATAAAAATAAAAAATAATTAAAAAAAAAACATTAAAAGATTTTGCTTTCATCTGCTTTTTTTGGACACAGCCAAGGTCTATACAGGTGTATGCCAGATGGGCATGGCTAAACTGCTGGTGTTGACAAGTGCAATATTTCCAAATGTTTTGCTGTTTTTCTTGGACAGTCTTCCAGTGAATGCCTAACATTTCTACCATCTACTTCATTAAATCCTGGAAAATTTTAAACTTGCCTGTGAAAGCCAGGAGAAGCTGAGAATACTTCATCTTGAATTGAGTGTTGTTTTGCTGGAGTTTGAGGTTTTTCTCCATTCTGTCAGATAAATGGTGTCAGAGAAACCAAGCTGCATGAGAAGATATAACACATCCTTTGATGATTTTCTTCGTAAAGAGTGTGCAATGCTGCCTTTGTGGGCGAACAGTAAGCACTGTGGCCGGGAAGTGAGAGGGGATGGCAGTTCAGCCAAAATAATTAGCATGATGAACGGCATGGGGACATAGTAGATGGAAACACAATACCTGGGGGAAGGTGCTGTGGGCTCTCCTTTGGAACCTGAGCTGAAGGAAGGGAAGTGCCTGGCAAAAGGAAAAGAGAAAGGAGCAATCCCAAGTGGGAGATTAGTAATTCACTTTCTGCTGTATTTGAACCACGAGCAGAGAAACTGATCCTGAAGTCACTTCTTCAAACAGACACTGGCAATGCAGTGCTACCAAAGCCTCCCCAGACCAATTTGCACATTTTGTTCATTTGCTAGTTTTGTTTATTTGCTTTGTTGGGTTTTTTTGTTTGTTTGTTTGTTTTTGTAGGCATTCCTAGAAACTTAAACATAGTGCAAAATAGTAATTCATATATGTTTTTGTTACTCCGATCATAATGCCTCCTATTGTATTTTGTTGGCCCATGATATCAGAGGTTGATGTTACTCATATGGCAGTAGAGGTTGAACCCTCTCATAAATATTCAGTTATATTTTGTTGCTGTGTAACAGATGGCAGCAGAGGGACAGGCTGACAGAATGGTGTCTGACATGGAAGTGCATATAAGGCAAAGGTGTGTCATTGAATACGTCCATGTGAAAAATTTGCACACATTGTTATTCATTGATACTTGCTGAACATTTCCACCAAACAGGTGATTTTCCATTATAATCTGTAAAAAACATATGGTTTCACTTTTGTCTGCCTATCTGCAGGTTCTATAAACATTTATTTCTTAAAAAGGTGCCAAACTTTGGGAAAAGATCATGTTCCATCCATTACCTCTCTGAAAAAATGCAGTCATTTATACTTTTCTAAGATAATCCTGAAAAGTTAATTTGGACGTGTCACCACAAATTAAGCTATGAACTAATATATTTTAATTCAGAATTAAGCCAATGAGTTATGTTCAAATGACTCTAGTTATATGAAGAAACAGACATAAAGGCAGACAACTTGAACAGTAAATACAAGCCCACAGCACTAGCATTGGTATTAATAATGATTTAGTACAGAAGAATGAAAAAAGATACCCTATCTCTTAGACATCAGCACAAGAGAACTTACTTCGTTTTGCAAGAAATGAGTCCACTCCTGTAATGTCTTCCTTCTCTTCCAATACAGTGGGAAAAATAACCCATGTCTATAATTACGACTCTATACCTTAAATCAACACTGACATAAATTAAGTGCAGACAAATGATGCTGGTCTTATCAGCATAACTAAGAAGAAGTTAGATCTCACTAACAGAAGAACTAGCAAGCAGGCTGGATTTATTACTTTTTCTTTTCCTTCAGAATACACCAGATTTTCTAGCAGACTAAGTTTTATCCATGTCTAACTTGGATGAGACACTGAGAATGTTCAGATAAGTGGTGTTTTCCACTATCCATGAGAAACAATTACTATTTTTTTTTTAACATGGAGCAAAGTTTCTACTTACACATTTAATCTTCAGTTGCTAGGATACCAAAGAAGAATGGAATATAATTTGTTTCTTGCTAGAGCTTTATTTTTCTTAAAATACACCGAAAACCAATGTAAATTTAGATAGTGTAAGTACACTGACTTCAAATCATTAGTATTAGTATTTGTATTTGTGCTCATATTACATGTTGTTGCTATTCATGAACCATGTCTATCTACACTGGATTTATTTATCAGTACTTCTTTTAATGTTCTCCAGAGTAGCAGTATGTTTTCCCCCATCTGAACAGTAAACCTAAAGTAATTCTACATTCCTTCACCTCTTTTGCATAATTTGTCAATTACTCAATTGCTGAAGTACTCAAGAAAACACTTTTACTTTACACATGGCACACATTTTTCCACTTTTACCACTTCTCTTGAGAGTTTCTTCAGACCTGAGAGGTTGTTGACTGCTGTTGAATTCCTGAATTTCTAAGGGATTCATTATAGCATTTCAAAGTGATTAGATCTCCTGTGCTTTTATAAGGCCTGCAACTTTCAAATGCATTTATTAGAAAAATGGAACACTGAAGATTCAGTGATTCACTTTAAACTGTAGATTTACCAAAAAAGCAATATTAAGCTGCCGAAGGCAACCCTATATTAGACAGCTTCTGATATTGTTTTCATGTGGATAAGTCTGCCAAGATGTGTAAACTGAGTCACGTTTTTTTGTTTTGTTTTGTTTTGTTTTCTAAACTAGAATCTAGAATCAGAGTTCTCATTGAATTTATTTGTAGCGCTTTTTTTTTTTTTATCTCCATAAATGATGATCAACTTTCTCCTTTTTGCCTGTGGTTTTCTTTTTTATGCTTTCTTGTTCTTGGCTGAGCTGACAAATCAGAGCTATGCAATCTACATGTAGGTATTCTAGTGTATTTTTTATTTTCAGAGCGTGTAATGAATCCATGTATATATTTGCAAGTTTTCTCATAATTAGATCAGTAACAATACAGCTTAATGGAGATGAGAGAATGCATTCAAGTTTGATACTAACATCTACAGTGAATTATTTGTTCAAGCTCATAATTAAGAATAGCATCAGAACTTTGTGCTGTAGATATTTTCCTTGGCATATCATCACACTGCACAATGTCTCCCCACAGATTGTAGAGGAAGGTTCTAAATATAATCTGCACACATATGACTGGCTTTTTTCTCCCTTTCTGTTTTATGGTCTTTTGGATGCTTGTACAGGGATTCTAACAGAGGAAATACGGGTAATTTATCGTCTTCCAGCCTGAGACTAACTTCACCTTCATATCTTTTACTGATAAAGTCTTTTGCACATTCTCCTCAGGAAAGTTGCTTAATGTCACAAAAGTATGTGATACAGTTTTCATTGGGATTAAGGTGGTAGTAATAATTTTTCATTTATCTATTGATCTTTCCTGGTCCCATGCTTCATCCAAGTCAGTAACTGTTTCACTTACTTCGTCATTCTATGCATCTATTCATCTTTGCATTTACTTGTTCTTTAGCTGAAGTTTTCTCACTCCTTTTTTTTTTTTTTCATTTTCATGATTTCAGACTTCACTACTTCTTTTGTCAGTATCCTGTGGAAATAGTACACACATAACAGAAAATGAATGCATTGATTCTCACTGCCTTTCACTCTCCCTGCTCCTAAACCTTTTCTTGTTTACATATTTTGACTCAAGCAAACTTCCTGGGAGGAAGATTTTCTGGAGATACTAGAACATCATCGTTCCACCAGCTTCAGTGTCCATTTTAGTCATGTACTTCCTCCAAGATCATCTTGCACAATTAATTATTATACCTACAAACTCATACCATTGTCAAAATGGTAGAACACACTAGAGACCTAACAAGTAAATAAGCATCACAGCAATAGCTGGTAAGAACAAACTGATGGCTAATTAGACAATCCTAGCCTTTATGCTCTCACAAGCAGAGAGAGATACCTATTAGGGTTAAAGAGCTTATGCACATAAGCTACCTGCACTTCAAGTAATTCCTTTGAAATTTATTTGACTACAGCTCAAAAGTATCTCAAATCCTACCTTTCTTTCATAGCTTGAACCTCTTATACAAAAGAAGACCATGTCTCCCTACTCCCGAGTCCACATCCCATATTACGATCCATGTTCAATCAATCTCAAGATATATCCTTTCTATCATGGAAAGATTTTTCTTAATGCTTTTTCTGCTGAAGTTCACTGTGTAGAATTACTCCTACCTCTTCTGCACATGATTTGCAAAGCAAAACAAATCAAAACAGTATATAGATATACCAGTTACACTGATCTTCACTACTATCTACGTATAGAATTTTAAAATTCCTGCAAATAATATGCTAGCACTTTTTAATTAGCAAAATTTAATATACAAATTTTTAATAATTATGGAATATTCATTTTATATTCTCAGTTATGACAAATTAACACATCTGCCATTTTTTCTTCCATTTTTTTTTTTGTTTGGTTGGTTGGTTTTGGTGTTTTTTTTTTCCAGATAGAATGGATCTGACTTGAGATGGCAGAGAACTTTGAGCTTTTGCATCTTGAGGTAGATGGTGCAATTCTGTGAGTGACTTAGTGTCTTTCTCCTTTTCCAAAAGCTTTTTCAGTTTCAGAAGCACATACCATTTTCAAAACACAAACGTGTCACAGGAAGCTAAGCCTTGGTCTTGAAAATATGTGGAGGATTTAGAAGCTGCTGAAAGACGGCAGCTCTTATTTACTTCACTAGCTTAGGTACATTTGCAATGCTCGTATGCTAAACATGGCATGTTGAACAAGGGTTTTCTTCTGTGTCAAATTGTAATTGCCTGCTGCTTTTATGATGTCATCATAATTATAACCTTCACTCTGTATTTTAACCTCCAAGGTAGATTGAGATACACCTCTTTCAGTTGGTAACTGATTAATGTTTGACAAAAGCTGTCAGTTATGTCACCTTGGCTGCAGTAGGATTTCATGTGCTTGGGAGAGAGCTAACCATAAGATAATCACTCAGGCCAGTATTTAGGAAGTCTCCTTTACTAGGCCTACATGCAAATCAGATACTGCTGTGGGTTTGAATATCTTTCTATCAAGGAACTGGGTAAGGCTAGAACATGTAGGCAGAGGTAAAACAAATCTCATTTTCAAGAAATGACTGCTTTCCTGAGCACCAGCCCAGACCACCAGCAGAGCACATGCAGCAGGTCATCTGCCAGGCACCAGGATGCTGAACCAAGCCCCTGGCCTTCTCTAAGGGTGAGGTCAGACAGAGGAAGAGCATGCAGGTCCACTTGTTGTTTTCCAAAAGGCTATTAAAGATCCCTGGAGCTTTCCAGGCTATACTTAAAAAAATTCTTTTGCTAATCCTATTTTCTTGTTCTCCAGTCACGTCTTCTCATAAAGAAGTCAGGTAAGGTATTTTTCTGTGGTGAAAAGGTGGTAAGGCCATGACGTTTCCCGCAGAATCCATACTTCTCAGATTTTGGAATTCTCATCACAAGAAGACCATCCATGAGGTTAAAACCAGGAGCACCTCTCTGTCTTTGAATTGTTCTGTGCCTATTAAACTGCTGTGGGAGGAGGGAGAGAGCACCAGGACAAAACAGCTTCCAAAATCTACTTGAGAGTGACAACCACTTCTCTTTGCTTTTGTGCAGCTCAGGAGAGAGAAATCAACAAAATTAAGTGATTGGTTAAAAATCAAACAGGGTCTTTGTGACTTAGCTGGACTGTCTAAGTTGATCTATATTCTACACTTTTACCTGATGTTGTGGTCTTATCTTTGATGCTCTGTCTGGATTTTTAGATTCTTGATTCTTACATGACGATACTATTGCTCATTGGTGATTGAAGTTTTTCCAAGTTGCACAGGAGTGCAAAATTCTCAGTGCATATTCTTAGCTCCATCTCTGGAAGAGTTTAATCTCAGTAATCCAAAGAGCAGGGGTCCCTCAAAGTCATTCTGTTTTACAGTTTTTTACATAATTATCTTTGCACCATCACTACTCCTTCCTCATGCTTTGATTTTGAATCTTGTGGTAAATATTTACACTGATCACTGATTTAGAAAAAGTGAAAAAAACTTTCTTTCTTCTCCAGAAGTGCTTAGACTCATATATTGCTGCTACACTCACATTTTGCTATTTATCCTTTGCTAACCTGGTCTTACTATGTATAATCTGTAAATCACTGCCACACTCTCAGCAGAATAATATAAAGGATTTGCTTGAATTCACTCAATTAGTAACTGCACCATTCAGAGAGCTTTACCAAAAATAACTTGATTTAGCTGGCAGTTTAAGTAGCCCCTTAGCAGCACTTAGCAACTGCCAGAGATGGACGATGTCTCTATTGATTGAGGATCATCAAGGCTTGGAATGAGTCTGGTAGCTTCAGCTTACACACATCAGAGCTGGCAGTTCATGTCTGGAAAGCATAAAAAAAAAAAAAAAAACAGATTACTTTACAGTGAAAAGTCCAGTTAGAAAACCCAGAAGAAATTTATTGTCAAATCCCTGGCTGGGGGACAAAAAATTCCTCTTCTATTAGCATTAAATACCAGGACAGTTGATGGTTGTTTTCAGGAGTGCCTCTGTAGTTTGCTTGAACATGAAAGAAAGTCAGGAACTTCCTCTGCTTCTTCACTTTCAGACTGCATTCATTTAATACAGACAGAAAATAACCTGAACGGGTGAAAGTTGCTCAAATATCAAAAGATCAAATCTCAATTTTGCTCTGGTATTCCCATGTCCCCAAAGTCACAGTAACATCTCATAAAGCACAGCAGGAAAAGTCAAGTATTGTAATCCCATGTTTCAACAGAGTTTTCTTCACTGTTCCTTCCTCAGTGCACATCACTGTTTTCCACTTTGACAATTACAGGTACAGGACAAAGCCTGAAATCAAAGCCTTACCATCCTCTTTACAGAGAATACCACTTGAGTAAAGAGGGCACCAACAGTCCTCCACATAGCTGATAGATTTCTGAAGAAGAAATAGACAAGTGCATTTGCAGGTGGGGACAGCCTGTAGAAACAAGAGTGATACCACTCCCATGCATAATGGGCAGTGAAACACATAAGGATGCAAGGCATAATGAGGCCAGTGACTTGGGAGCCCAGGACAGAAACGAGATATATGGGGGCAATGCACAAAAACATGAATCTAAGGACATCCCAAGTATTCTACAGTGTGTTAAGTGAGCCAAGATCCTGTGAGAGTAAATATTACAAAACAAACAGAGGAGCAGAAATATGGAGAGGAGTAGGAGAAGGAAGGTAGGGTACAGTGGTGAAGTAACTATCCTTACATAAAATTATGAGGTGAGGGGGAGTGGGAGCTGTACATATTTAAACTCACATGGTAGGAAGCATCAGTACTGTGCTTCTTGTAGCTACTCCAAGAATAAACACATCTGTGTGAGAACTGGCCCATGTGACTGAAATGCACAAATGTGCTTCACTGAAGGAGATGTCACGTAGATCAGAGATAATTCATTTGATGTGGCATTTGCTCGGGTAACCATGAGATTTTCTGCAAACAGCAAACTAAGCAACTGTACAAAATTTGTAGTTCATTGCTCTCATCTTCCCTGTGGCTGAAGAAAAACTTTTTATTTTTTAATGCACTATGTGACTATTTGATCCATTCATGTTTCTCTTTTATTCCAGTTGCTCTCCCATCTACCGATTTGCACCACATACGAGTGCTCTCTGCAATCCATTCAGACATTCTTCATTCATAGAGATGCAGAAAAGAAATATATCCAACAGCCAGCCTGAGATGGAGATGACATTAAATCTCTTCAAGTAACCCACTGAAGGTCTTTCAGAAATGCCTGTCATTAGCAGTGTTTGCCAGCCTACAGTTCATTAAACAACGCATGATAGCCATCTCCACTCCAGTTCAATCAGTTTTCCAATCTCAGTCCTTTGGTTTGAGCCTGAAAATCATACTTTACCACCTAGTGCTTTGTCTGTCACATATTGTTATATTTGCTTTCCCACCTCTCATTCTGGGATAACCTGTGCAAGACATGGTTTGTCAGCTGTTCCTCAGATGGTATAATAAAATAGACTTTTTTTTCCTCCTATCAACACCTCACGATTCAGTGAGAGATTTAAATTAAGGCAACAAAATTATCAGTGTTGCTGGCTGAACAAATATAAGTGTTCATAAGGGCAAGGTGTTATCTTTCAATTTCTTATCTTGTCACTACATACCCTTGCTTACAGTTTCAAGTGTGTATCACAATACATACAGTGAAGTAAACAATCTTAACATTATGTTAGAATTTGTGATGTTTTCCCAACTTTAACATCACTGTTTCTTATTTAAATATACAGACACAGAGACCTCTATAGCATTTGAGTTTTTCTTTTTGTTACCTATGATCACACACATCTGGATATTTGAATGTAATGATTTTAAAAGCCTTCTTACCAGATGCCACTATTTTTCACATCTTCTGGGGCACAAATGCATACACAGGCCTGCCTCACACAATTTATAGTACTGTATATTTTATTTTTTTATTTTTTTTGTGGTTTTTTTGGTGGTTTTTTGTTTGTTTGTTTGTTTTTTGGTTTTTTTTGGACCGCTTGACTTGTTAAAATATTCACCGCTTGTACATAGGGCACTCTGAAAGAAATGCATCTTATTTATTTTCATAGAAACTCTAACAGATACTAAGAGCACGAGAATGCTATTTGATAGAGCAAATTCTCTGCTACAAAAAACTATTTTTCAACACCAGTTCATCAGTGAACAAAAGCCTGCATGCTGCACTCAAAAATCTAATGATCCACTATTTCACAGCCACTATGATAGCATCATGGCTAGGAAAATGCTGTCCATGCAGTCCACCTTTCACTGACCTGAACAGACAGAAGCCATAAGGCACCAAATCTAGAATATACAGTGTGTGTGGTAGGACAGTCCAGCCAAGATTGGCAATGTGCTCTACGGTCTTCAGACTGATATGGCTCCTGGTGTTACCACGTTGTAAGAGAAAGATTGTCTTCTTTGGCCTGACTCTGAAAGTTTGAGCCTTCAGCTAAGCTGGTATTCTGATATAGCGGTCAGACTTGGTTTGCCCAGGTTTCAGGAAATCCAGGATCACCCCTTTCCTGTCCCAAAAGATAGTGCACTTTCTTTACCCACTGAGGACCACATCTTGACCATTTTCTTCAATGGAGAATTCACATGTAGTCACTTTTGACTCCTGTTCTTGGTGGTGACACCACATCTCATCAGCAGCATTAGTTTGATCCAGAAAACTGTCCCCTTCAGCCTTATATTGGTTCAATAGGTCCTCACAAACTTGCATAATTTTGCAGTATTTCAACATCGCCACAACCATTTCCAGGGCATTGAATCTGTTAATCAGCTCCATATGAATTCACTGACATACACCAGTTCACACAGATAAGCTGATTGAGACTCTTTTCTTCATTTCATGGCATGACAACTGTGCATGGTTGTTTGGAACATAGCTTGTCTTTCACATCTCTGCTGTCGCTACTGAAATACATCAAGTACCACCTCACCATTCTGACATCCACCATCTCTGTAACTGCTCTTTTTTCAGAGAGGTAATGAATGGAACATGTTCTTTTGCCAAAGTTTGGCATCTTTTTAAGAAATAAATGTTTATAGAACCTGCAGATAGGTAGACAAGAGTGAAACCATATGTTTATTACAGATTATAAGGAAGATCCACTGTTTAGTCTCTGTAAGTGCTCAGCAAGAATGTCAATGGCTGCAAATTTTTCCACATGGATGAATTCACTGACACTGCTTCAGACACACTTCCACATCAGATGCCATTGTGTCAGACTGCCCCTCTGCTGCCGTCTGTCACATGGCAACAACACATAATAGAATTTTGGTGGGAAGGTTCAACCAACATCTACCTCTGATGTCAAGGGCCCAAAATAGTAAATTAGGAGGTATTACTTGCAGAGCAACCCTTGTACAGAAACACATGCAAATGCCTAAGATTTTCAAAGGAAATATCCTACAAGAATACATAGGATCTCGAAAACAGTAGTGATTGGTTGGTGGTTATTTTATTTTATTTTTTTTTAAACTTCCTCTCTTTCCAGTGCAGCAGTTATGCATTTGGTTAAATTACTTCAACTCAAAATGACAGCTCTGTTAGTTGTCATGAAAGGGCTGAATATAATGTTGTTCATGAAACCAAACTACAGTCCCCACATACTATTAGGAGTATATTTGAATGCATACATCTGGAGAGCTATCCACTCTTCCAGATCTTCCTGCTGCATCATGCACATTCACAGAGTGCAGTCTTCTGAATGCCTTTTGATCCAATAGAAGTTCTACGCGTTAAGCCACCTGACAAAAGACACAAGGGACCCCACTCCATTGTCAGTAAGTTGTATCACAGATACCATCTCTCACCACGAGGCTGTACCACAAAGGAAACCCCACCTTGTCCTGCTGCTGCAGCATACTATATCTTACCTGTCTTTCCCAGATCACACACAGTAAGCACAGGATCAGAGTGCTGGCAGACTGGTCAGTATTCCATTCATGACAAAACCTGCTGGTAGTGAAGGAACTCCACAGGCATCTATTTGTCTTATATCCTGTATGCTATAAGAAATGTTTTGAAGTGTTTTCCCTGTGCTTACCCTGTATTACAATAATGTTAAACTTTGATGCTGATTATACTGGAAGGTCCTGTGAAAAATTTCCTATTGAATCCATACAGATTAGAGCTTAGCAAAATCACGTATCTTGTAATGTTCTCTTGTTCTTTCATTCAAGATAAAAGGCATTATTTGCAGAGGAAAGTCTAGTTAGAAAACGCCAACATTTTGAATGCCAACAGGAATTTAGGATTTCACAGTGACACTGATGCAATAGAAAGCAAACCTGCACTTTGGGCAAATCAGATTCTCAAGCACAGATCAGCCTCAGCAATTCAAAAACTTCCTGTCTCTCCCTTTAGGACTTGATTGTGTTCTCTTTTCCTAACTACTGACAGAATGCCATAACAACAAAACAAACCTTTGATGGTTTAGCACATCATATTACAATAACCAAATACCACCCCCAAAAATACTCACATACAAATAAAATAAATAGAATATTTAACTGTTTTGGAGGAAAGTCCTTTTCTACTTCAATTGTAGAGTGTCAAATATTCATCACATTAACTAATTCTGGACAGACTTTAAGCTCATAAGCCAGAAAATATACTAGCATCAGAAATTATTCCACAGGTATCAATTAGTTGTCTTGAGGTACAAACCAAACCAGAAATTTCCCCCTCTACTGAAACCCAGAAACATGAAGTATAGCCTACTCTTACAACAGGGGAGGAATACAAAGCAAAGAACAGAAAATAAGGCTGCAAATTTCTTGATCTCTTATTCTACAATTAATAATTGTAGTTATAATCCTGACATTCAAAGAAATCCAGGACCATTTAGTGAAGAGGGAACAAGCAAAATTTAGTAGTACTGTGGTCAGCACCTAGTGGGGTGCTCTGCCCATACAGCCACCTACAGAACATCTACAATATGTAAGGAGCCTGAAGAGATTTTCCTGTCCTTTTCCTGCCAGGTGGGAGCCACTTTACTTACTCAAGGACAAATTCAGGGTAGGGCAAATAGAAAGGCATTGGCATGTAAACAGCTGACCTACTGCAAAAACATGGTGATTCTGAAAATATGGATCCTCAGCTGTTTACCATTCCTTGGAAATGGACATTTCAGCTAGGTAAACCACTTGTGTAGGTTTTGTCCAAATTCTCCCCCTCTGTGATATTTACCACAGCCTTCTTTTATCCTAGGTTATCCTAGGTATGTTTGGAACAGACTTTTTTTTTTTAGTTGCTGATGAACTTCTGCAGTCCTTCTGTTGCTGGATCCAAGAGAGTTTAAGGTGGACTTCAAAAATACCATCCAGATCATCCAGAAAACAGAGCTCCTTCTCCTATTCCAAGCCTGCAGAATTAAATTGGCTGAAAACTTCAAGGATCTCATTAGCTGGAGAATAACAGCCAAAAGAAAGCTAGATCTTTTGTAAACATAATCAAATAAGCAAAAGGTTAGTTAGTTAGTATCAAGGCCACAACTCTGAAAATCCCAACACCAACCTTCTGGTATGCCAGTAATTCCTTTTAATAATAATAATGATATAATCTAAGAGTTAAATTCAAACAAACTACAGTAATTTCTGTTGCCATTAGGCAATCCTCTCCATACAATCTGAAGTTCATTATTTCTTACTGTTTCAGAAGACTTGAAAAGTTTGCTGACTAGTTGTTCTGTTTCATTGCATTTAAATTCACACACATGAAAGGAATTAAACATCTAGAGCTCCACAGATTTATGCCAGCATATCCCAGCTTTTGTAGGGACTCCTAGAAGCCATTGAGACATATGAGTAGGCGTGTGCATGAACACGGAAGCTGGGCTAAGTTTATTAAAGGAAAAGGATCCTAAGTTTGTCACAAGTTATTTCTGAATCTGTTAATATTCTATTTGTAATGCTTCTAAGTCTATATAACAAATTCTACTTATGGTATGATGAACATCTAGAACTCAGCAGATAACAACTGTAAACACCCTTAACTGTTTATAAATGAAATGAGCCTTAATTGTGATCTTTAAATTTTACATATGAATACTAGAATTATAACAAATGCAGAAGTCTTTACATCGGACAAAATCTACAGAACCTGTAATCTCCCAAATAAAAACCAAGGTAGGACTCCAGAATTGGGGCTTCAGATTCCCAAATGCTAAGAACAAACTTCTTCCCATGTTGTCTCATGTTTTCTGCTTTTGAACAAGACCATCTGGAGGCTTAGAGGAAGAGAGATGGATTAAATGTGGACTGAAGCTCTTAAATGTCTTTCAGGAAGAAGTTCAAATGCCTGGTGCTGGCCCAGAGGCCTATGAATAACATACAATAAAGTGGAAATACTGCAGATAGTCTCCCACTCTTTGATAGACATCACAATGAGGTTGCTGTGATTTTCTGTTTTCAGTACTCACATGCTCATCCTTTGGACATTCCTCATATTAAAGTCATGCTTCTATCTGCTGTTTGCAACAAGTTTCTAAGGCAACAAGGAGGCTGAGCAAATAGTTTTACTTTGCACAAGATAATAGGTAATTCAAAACATCTTTTTTTTTTTTTTTTAAGCAGAGTCAGGTCATCTGCACATCAAATTCTGCAAATGATTCTCAGTCCAAGAAAAGTCAGTGCATCCAGCAAGACAATAACAACAATTCCAAAGTGCTGTAAGCTCCCATTAATTAAGAGGATCAGGGATAAATGTCAGGGGCGTGTAAAATATCCTGCTGCCAAACATCCACCCATTGTAACCACAGGGTGAGGAAAAGACTGATCAACTGTGAGTTTATTGCCAGAGAATACAAACACCATGTAGTTTCAGCCAAGATGAAATTCACTTCTATCCCAAGGGCCTTACTGGCACCCATATACATAGCAGGTGCCTCACACAGTAGGCTCCAAGAGGATCTCATCCACAGCTCAAGTCAATAGAGACCACTCATAAACAATTATCATCCACTCTGTTTTAAACTGAAGCTCTGTTTTTTTCAACAGTAGAAGTTAGAAAGCAAGGGCTTGATCCCAGTAAGACATCATTGCTTGTGATTCCCTGAACCTGACAGGATGAGACCTCACTGTGATCTTTCAGTATTTAAATGAAGCTTATAAACAAGATGGAGGTCAACTTTTTACACAGTCTGACAGGACAAGGGGGAACAATTTTAAACCAAAAAGGGGAAAATTTAGGTTAGATGTTAGGAAGAAATTTTTCCCTCAGAGGGTTGTGAGGCACTGGTTCAAGATACCCAGAGAAGCTGTGGATGTCCCATTCTTAGTCAAGGGCAGGCAGGATGGGGCCCTGGGCAACCTGATCTGGAAAGTGGCAGCCCTGCCCATGGCAGGGGATTGGACTGCATGGGCTTTAAGTTCCCTTCCAACCCAAGTCATTCTATGATAATTCACCAGCATACAAAACGAATCTGACATCCTTTAAGCTGTGTAGAAACAGAGTTAACTTATAATAGACTAACATTTCAGAACACCAGTTAGTCATGAAACAAGAAGCTCTTCTCCAAATGTTCCTGTTACTCTATGGTTACTAAAAGATCAGAGAAGGATTAGGCTAGACCTCTCAGGACCTGAACAAATTAGCCCCTGAAGGGTTGTACATTTGGAACTCCAGAGACAGAAGGGGGTGAAATGAGCAGTGTCAATCTGGGTCAGGCTCGTGAGAGGAGTAGCATGCTACCAGGGCTAAGGTGCAACAAGCAGGCAACTCCTCACCCAGCACCCCATGCTGTAAGAGGCACACTGCTCTGTGTTGCAGTATGTGTACTGTACAGCCATAATGCACTCAGAAAACAGTGCTCCCATGAGCTCTTGCACAAAGGATTATTTAAAGAAAAAGGATAGCTTACACCAAGAAAAAAAAAAAGTTTAAATTGATTGACATGTTTTGCTTGGAAAAAGGAGATGTTTGTTCTGCCTCACATGCTGTAGGCCTAGGTGCTTGCCCTAAGTGCTGCTGGCAGACTTTCCATTGTAATGCACATGTGAATCAGTGGCCAAAGCACAATTGCACAACATGCTGCTGCTCTGGAAGAAAGAAGATTATAAAATCACTGCTTCTTCAAGGCTCAATGCATGCTTCTGAACTACCTAGGGTTTGATCCTGCAAACAGTTCATTCACGAAACTGGCCCCCATTGAGACTTGCTTATATCCTACACTAGGCAGGATTGGGCTTTTGACATTTTCTTCCATTGCACTGTTTTCAGCTTTCTGTGTATTCAGGTGTTATTAACTCAGCTGGTGCCTGTGTTTAATGTTAAGACAGTGATCTCAGCAGGATCTGAGAATAGGGTAACAGCAGTTTTGCAAGCCAGTTGCAACAGTATCAGTAAATCTTATGGACCCTGCAGAAGATATTATTGTTTCTGAGCTTCCGACCTCTGTCTTGTGATCAAAGTACACATTTTACTCCATGATGTCCAAAGACTGTGTAAAGAAATGTCACTTTGCGTAACAGTTATCACTTTGAAATATTTCAGCCATCATAGGACTTTCACTGCTGTTTATGACTCCCAGAATCTTGAAAACCTTGGTCTGTTATGTAGCAAACATCCATCTCACTCTCTGTAGGGTGAATAACCCAAAAGAGCGGTACTCAGAGAAAATAGTGAGGAAGATGGTATGTTTTGCCAGGCTTATCTGGATGGTAAACAGACAACTAGTGAATAAAGAGAGGTTCACCTTTTCCAGATGGTTGAGGTTAATCAGTAACTCCACAGGGGAGGGATCTCCAACAAGAGATCCTTCCCCAGTGGTGGTCAGCCCTTAAATGGGGTCTGGGAGAGGTGGAGCCAGACTTCATCCCCTTCTGGTCACACAGGTGCATTGCCTTCACCTATGCTCCTGTGGCTGACTCAGTGCTCACCTCAGGTGATCAATCAGTGGGTCAGGCCATGATTCTACAGTTCCCATACACTCTCTCAACCTTCCCCCATGAGAGGGACCAAGTTTGCAACATTACTGTTCTAGAAGTCCTTCTATTAAACTCTGCAATGCCTAGAAGTCCAATCACAGAAAAAAGTTCAGTCTTCCACAGCAAAGCATCTCTGTCCATCAGAATTTACTCCTTTAGTGACAATTCAGCACAGATTTCACCATGTGCAAGGAGTGTTTAGACACTGTATTGAAGGATAAGGTTTAGAGAGAACTGTTGGTGATAGGTGGACGGTTGGACTGGATAATATTGTAGGTCTTTTCCAACCTCGGTGACTCTATGATTCTATGATGGGAAGCCTGGAAAACAGGAAAAAGGACCAAACTCTATCAGTAGTTGAAATGGCTGGTTACAGTTTATTCCCAAATAAAGGAGAACAGATATTTCCAGATCAGCTTTGGCATGATCTTGATGGGCTTCTCCAAAATCCCACTGCATCAGTTGTCTCTGGAAAGAGACAAGTATATAATGAGCAGAGAAAAAAGAAAGAAAAGATTAGTAGATATTCCTCACTTGGGAAATGATAGTTAAAACTATAGGAAAATTACATTGTTCTGTGCCCTGCTGAGGACCAATACCTGACAGCATAGCTGTAATACTTTCAGTATTGTTCTCTAGTTCATGAATGAAAGAACATCATTTTCACCCAACTAATAAGATCTCTATACGTATGCTATCTCTCCACTATCAGCTATCAATCTCTACCCATTTTAATCCCAAACATTACCAGAGGAGTATTTTAGGTGTCTAAACTCAAGTGTCTCATGAAATTCTAGACTTCTTTGTATGCCTCTCCTGGTCTACAGCTATTACTAGAGAATGAGAAAGTTATCCCATTGGCTCTGCATTATCTCTGCTAGTACTGTTCAACACTCTGCAGTTTAGGAAACATACTAGATGCCTATGTTTACGTACTTGAATTGCTCCCTAGGTGACTGTTGTAACCACAGCTGGAGTCTTTGTCCATTGTAGCATTTTTACAAATATTTGCCTTTTTTCTAGAAGCAGTAGCACAAACAGCAACTCAAAACTCTTGTGGTAGCGAACTAGCATACACACTGCTGATTACCACGGGAGTTGGTCCATAGGGGACACAGAAATCTGATTGATGTTCTCTTCTAATCTTGACTGAGTTTTGGTGACACTGGACTGCAATCAGATATGGGAAGTTTTCGGAGCCTTATGGCAATTTCTGGATACAAGTTAGGAGCTAACCAGATTAACTGCTTGTAAGGAATGCCTCCTTTTCTGTCTCCTGTGGATAAGATTATGTCAAGTTTTGTGCCATCAATAGAACTGGGCAGGTTTATGTCCACTCTATCAGGCATTAGTAGTATATACAGTATCTCATTCTCTGTTGTTCTGTTAACTCATTCTCCGGAGAAACCAAAGTTTAGAATAAGAGTACTTCTCATAAATTTTTATGAAAATGAAACAAATAGTAGCTTCCATCCTGTTGTTGGGAGTACAAGGAGCCAACACAACACAGATTGTGAAGCGCAGAGACACATGTTCACAAAAGAATGTCAAAGTTAAGACTACAAAACCAGTATAGCTGGGGCTTATGCATGCACATCTACCAGGAGACCCACAGTAACTCGTACTTGCAAAATTGTTGTTCTTGAAAAGCCTCTTTTGTACATCTGAAGAATGGAATTATTGGCATGTCCTTTTAGAATGAAACAGAAGTACCATTGTCATAGAACTGCTTTAAAAAAATTCCTAGACAGAAAGAAAAACAAGTGGAGTCACAATTGGATCAAAAGCAACTGAAGCTCTTGGGCTTGCATCCATTAGCTGGAGGTAAATTGAAATCAACTCCCCCTTTCACAGAACTTTGGCAACCTCCTGGGAACTACACTCACCTCCAAAGCTATAAATAAATAAATAAAATCAGCAAGTCCAGACCTCCCACTCCTCCCGCTCCATCCTATTTAATAGTCAACATTTGGGTGGTCCAATTCCCAAACCAGCCTCTTTTATGACAGTGGAAAACATCAAATTATGATTGTGAAAATGGAATATAGTTCTCCAAAAGATAGGAAGAAGAAATAGAATGTAAGAGTAAAAGCAAGTTAAGTGCTCAAGGAACAAGGGAGCAGAATGAAAGAAGTCATGTAAAATTAAACTTGACGTTCATTTTTTTTCTCTCCAAACATCCTGGCCTACAGTAGTATTGGCTGGGACTGTCATCTGCCCCCCACTGCAGAACCTCAATGACTCCCAGTGTACCAAGCATCAAACACCTGGCATTCTGCATGTAAGAAAGTTAAAATTTTATGAGACTGCCTCTTCATCCTGCTGATACACATTTTCCAGAAATATAAAAAGGCTGTTGTTGAGGGGAAGTATCAAAACTGTAGTGATTCCATTCTTTTACTTTCTCAGGTATTTTGTATTTCCCTGTCACTGCTATTTGAACAAGAGCTTGCTTGTGGTTGCATGCAATTCCTGTTGGAAAGCCATACTACACACTGTTTCCAAAGCCTAGAGAACATAAACAAGGTGTCTTAAATATCCTGCCTATCACTGCTGTCTTACCTGTAATTGGGAACCCATTCAGGGAAGAAAAAAAAATAAAAAGGGAAAAGAGAAAGAGGGAAAAAAAAGCATAATTTTAGGAACAAGTCTGTTAACAATCTCCTAAAAGGGGATTGATAGAACTAAAATTTCTAATTACAAAGATTAAATGAAGCACATCTAACATTGTATGGTTGTAAGCTCACTTTTCTCTCCTAAACTATATAGATAAAAATAGTTTGCAATGCTGTAAAACAAAATAGAACCTCAGGCATTCCACAGGCAGGATTAGATTGTTCATATTATCTGAATATTATTTGACTAATGTTCAGAGCTTGATTTTGCAAATCATTTGGGATTTAAAACAATGGCCCCTGGGGTTACGGACAATTCTTACATGAGGAGCTCATGTGAGACTACACACTATGAGGCTGCTAATTACAAGATTTTCACCTTTAACATGAAGCTAAAAGCAACCTTGTCAGTAGATCATTAAAGAATGTTTTCATCTGCTTAGTCTTATGATCTACCACAGAGATAATCCTGATGGATCTCACTTCCACTCTCCCCTTCAAACTGTTTACTACCTTGCTTTCCATGCTCACATAACCTCCAAAGATCCTTGTTTTCAAGTGATGCTTGCCAGTTCAAAGACACTCTATCAGATTAGGTCTCAGGTGTGTATGAGAAAGCTTGTCTGGCTGCTGTCCTCCACACAAGTATCCAAATACCAGGTTACAAACGTATCAGTTGCAATTAAGTTATATCATTCAACAGTTTGTGTAATAATTCTCTGATAAAACTCATCAAGGAAAATGTGAAGAATGTGGTTGCTGGGACTTCTGAACACATAGATTTTTCTAGAAAGATCAAGACCCTCAGTTCCAATCATTGGATTGGAGTTCATCTGCCCTCAAATTATGAAATCAAACTTTCTGCACTCCCTTGGTCAAAATATGGCTTTTTTATTAAAAACATTATATCTTCCTACCTCCTGAATTTAAAAGCATTAACCATGCTCCTGCTCACACAGCTTTACACTCACGCTGAATAAAGAGGTAAAAATGGACTTAACACAGTATTCTACAAAGGATGGGGTTGAGCAGTGTGGCATATATATAACTGATCGCACATTTGAAGAAAATGATAGCTAAGGAAATGAGATTTTAATGCAAGACATTCCACCATGAATTAAGCAGCCATTTCTGAAAACACATCACCATTACCCTTATCATACATAGAATGGATAGGTCATAAAATTGTTAAGTTTGGAAAAGACCTCTAAGATCATCTAGTCTAACCATCGGCCCATCCCCACCATGACCACTAACCATGTCCCTTGGTTTCAGATCTCCACATTCCTTGAATACCTCCAGGGATGGTGACTCCACTGCCTCCCTGGACAGCCTGTTCCAACGGAACACCACTCTGAGAAAAAAAATACCTAATATGCAGCCTGAACCTTCCCTGGCACAACTTAAGGCTATTCCTTCTCATTGTATTGCTGTTACCTGGGAGAAAAGCCTTTCCCCACCTCACTGCAAACATATTTCAGGGAGTTGTAGAGGGCAACAAGGTCTCCCCTGAGCTCCTCTTTGCCAAACTGAACAATTCCAGTTTCCTCATAAAACCTGTGTTGCAGATCCTTCACAGCTTCACTGTCCTTCTCCAGATATCCTCCTGAGCCTCAACGTTTTTCATGTAGTGAGAGACCCAAAACTGATCACAGTGCTTGAGATGTTTAATAATTTATGTAGAATACATACAGACTATATAGCATATCCTGTTCTCTATTCTATTATCTACTTCATTTAGCAAAAAGAATCTTAAGAAACCCACAACTTCAAATGTTAGCAGGTTTATGGATTTCTGTTTGAGAAGGACCTGTTTCCCAGAAGTATACTAAATAAAGCATGCTAAACGTCAATTTAAATAATGAAAATCATCACTTTATCGGCAGATGACAAAACTCATCTACCTGAAAACACTAACCTTGATTTAGTTCATTACTTGAAGTCAAAGTGAAATCTAAACACAGCCAATGCCTTATTTTATTCATTTAATATAATATCCTGAATATAGGATTTCATACTTTTTTCCATGAATTCATCCACACAAAATGTGAATGAGATGAATGAATCTTGTGCAAGGCACACCGCTGACTGCATGTTCACCAGCCACTTACCCTTCCTGCAGCAACTTCTTTTTTACAGACTAGACAAGGGAGAAAAGCATTTGAAAGGATACAATTTTTGTCAGATCCTTCTTCTTTTAAATGCATGTACCAGATAAGAAATGAAATTTGAAGGACAGGGCATACAGAACCAAACAGCAGTGCAAAACAAGTTTCTTGATGATAACCTGGTAAGAACTTCTATTAAGGACACACAGTCTAACAGATGCTCTGTATATACACTCTGATCATGTAGATATGCCATGAGTACAACTGCATCATCTGGCATGCAGACGAGGTAAGCAGAAATATTTCTGATCTAAGCACCAAACCCCTGGTTACAGCAAGGGCTGAAGCTGCACTTGGTAAACCAGTGAATCTTGAATGGGGAAAAATATACCCAATTCAACTAAGGCTTTTCCAGGAGTAGGAAGCAGGGTCAAGGAAGCAATTTGTTAAAAGCAGACTTTCAGAATATATACAAATGTCTGCCATGACAGGACAAGGGGAAATGGTTTCATACAAAAACAGTAGAGATTTAGATTGGATATAAGGAAGAAGGTTTTTACAGTAAGGGTGATGAGGCACTAGAACAGGCTGCCCAGAGAAGCGGTGGATGCCCTGTCCCTGGAGACATACAGGGTCAGGCTGGATGGGGTTCTGAGCCTCTGATCGAGCTGTAGGAGCCCCTGTTCATTGCAGGGGGTTGGACCAGATGGTTCCTTCCAACTCAAATGATTCTATGGTAAACATGTGAAGTCTAACACAAAGTATCAACAAAGACTACAAACCTTTGGTAGCAGCCTGAGTCTCAGAAGTGGCTCTTGGTACCTCTTACCCATCAGAAGAATAATCATCAAAATAAAATAGTTGGCACAGCTAAGCAACTAGGTTTATCTCTGTATTCAAACTAATTCACGTAATGACAAAATAAAACCTGGTGCCTTCCAATCTACAGCCTGGGCACTAGGCAGTGTACCACCTTCTAAGAATCCAGGCACAAAGAAAAGTTATGTGTTCTGGTTGTATATATGCTTTCAGTGCAGTCAAGGAGACTGAGGGAGAGAGACTGGCATCTTTCACGGAACTAACAGTATGTCTGGGTGTAGTTTCTCCATTGGATGTTTTGCAGCCTGGTTTCAAACCCTTCTTGTCCTCATGGTCTTGCACTACAGGCAGATGCAATTCCCAGTGCCTTATATTTTATCACTACATTATAACCAATAGCAGTCTGCTGATCATTACTAAATGTACCCTTACTTATGCATTACAGCCTGCTGTCCTTCATTCAACCAATACACATGACACAATTCAGACTAAGACTAGTTAATCTATCACTGTCTCGGGGCTGGAAAACAAAGCCTATGCTGAAGAAAACTTATAAATTTTTCCTTTCATATAATCATCTCAAAAGCAGCTGTCTGATAAAACAGCACTAATGCAGAGAATACTTTGTTAATCTAGAAATACTGGTACAGCTAACTCCAGCATCAGTCCTAGACATGCTGTTCTTTCTGCTGCTAAAACAGGATTTTCTGATAACTTGTGTTTACTAAAGACTCACTTAATGCATCAGCCCCTGCATTTCTCATGGAACCTTGCTAATAATAGTGAACAGGTCCAGAAGACTACAGTTATTTGGGGTCATTTATCTAACAGTATTAAAACAGATCAGGAATGCAGCAAAAAGGCTTATCATGCCAGAAGGCAGAAGTTCATGCAAAGGTAACTCAAAGCCCCCTGACAAGTAAGGGAAATGAGAAGTGGGTTGAAGCATTAATGAGAAAATAGGTTGCCATTTTAACATCGTTTCTAAGCACTTCTTCCTCCTCAGTGATGAGAGATTTCTTTATAATAGCTAAAACCACATACAGCTGCTTTCATGCTTCTGTTTTCCCCCTCAACTCTAAAAACACTTTTCTTTTTGAAAGATTTACAGCACCTGGACTCTCAGATGTCAAACATTGTATGGTATAATACTTTTGAACTGTAAACTGTCTTTACCCTGAGAAAACAAGAACTTGTCTGCACGTCAGTTTTACCAGTACAGTGCACCAACCTGAGTAAAATTCACCTACCAAAATAAGCACAAAGGCACATTTATCCCAGTGCCTTTTCAGTCTGGCTTGATGTCATTCCTAGCATATGTTTAACTGAAGAAAACCCCCTGGTGTCACTACAGAGTAGAGACTACATATTTTATGCCAGTGTAAGCTTTTAGGTAAATTCATTCCTTCAGATCCAAATGTGCTAGAAGAAAAGCCCCAGCTTTAGAAACTGCCATCCCAGCAATTTATCACAAGTATTCAAATGATCAAACTTCTAATTTTTCTCTGCTAGCATTGGGTTAGCTTGAACATTTAAGATCTCTGATCTCATGTAACGTAAGATGTATTATATGCCTCTGTCTCTAAATGAAGGAAACACCTCTAGTCACTACTTGATTGGTTTGAAACAAATTGTTCTTTTGTTTGTTTTGTTTTTGTTGTTTTTTTTTGTTTTGTTTGTTTTTTGTTTGTTTGTTTGTTTTTAGATGCTAAACTGGTTTTCCTTCATCAAATCAATTTAGAGAAGTAGGGGAAAAAAGTATATGAATAAACTAGCAGGCATATGGCATCTGAACAAAGTGTTGAGATTTACACCTGAGACAAATTTCTGAAGTCAACTGTGCACCATGAAAGAAATTTCTCACAGAAAAATCCACTATGTAACCTTGTTGTTGTATTTCAACACTAGTAAGTGTGGCTACTTTTTGGTTACAGTCAAGAAGAAGCACTGACCTATTCTGATTCTCCTTTATAGTATATCGAGTTGCTCCAGAATAGAAAAACAGCAAATTATTTTGTATGCTTGAAAACATATTTTTATATCCTTTGTTAAATAGCAAATAGTGTTTTAAGCAAAAAGGGAAAGAAATAATGTTACAAGAAGCATATAGAGGCATATTCATTTACTCTTCCCCTTGATTGTACTTTGTAACATTGATTTGAGGACAAAATCTTTTTGCGCAGTCCTCATTTGGACAGAAATCTAAACCAGCTTGGCCATGGTTTTGGCTTGGGAGCTCAAATAAGAGTATGAGCTCAGAGTCTGTCCTGTAGAACTGCGACCTAGAAGATGGCAGAACCTCTTCCCATACAGCTGTCTAGCTGTTCAGATCATCTCCTTGTACTGTCTTCCTCTTCTATCTTAGCCCTGACTATGGTGCACTCATAATAATCACAGAACCTTTTTGCCACTCATTTCCACACGTTTGAGTCATCTTTCTTACCAGGATGCAATCATAAGTGCCCCCCCAAAAAAATAAATAAATAAAAATAAAAAAAACAAACTTTACAACTTTACAAAACCCAGCAGAACCCCAGAACATCTGGCTCAAAATCCTTTGCTGCATCTTTGGGAGCTGCAGCACAGCCAAAATTAAAGGCAGTCTAGTGAAACTATACTATTTCCCTTCAAGATTTATCTGAAAAGCCTCTGGATTTAGATGATGCTTTATTACTGGAATTCTAAAAGAAGTATGCTAAGAAGGTAAGAATGGAAGTACAGTGGCAGACCACTACCAATCAGACCATCCCTTATGCTGTTTGGCTTACAGACTTATTTTTCTTCACAGTGGGTGCCCCTTTTCCATAAAAAGCAGCTCAGCTTCTTTTGTGGAAAGAAAGCAAAAAGGAAAGGGACCCAAACTGAAGACCACAATCTTCAAATGGGGAAAGAGAAAGAAAGTGAATGCAAGAATACAAGGATAAGCCGACTTTTGTATTTTTACATTTAAAATATAAAATCACTGAAAACACACATTATCTGTAACACTGACAATTCAAATGCTGTCCTTTATTATATAAGAAACTGTGATGAAGTGCAGATGGAAGTTGTGTACTGAGTTGGCTGCTTCATAAACTCTAATTACAGTGGATACAAGTGGATGGATGGATCACTTCATCCGTCTGGAACAAAAGAGGGATTATTGCTTGGCATTTTCATTCTATATAGGACTGCAAAATATCATGCCCATCTCTACTCCTGGACACAGCAGGTCTTTAACAATGAAATATAAAAGAATGCAGAGTTCAGATCATCCTCTGTTTACAGAAGCGATAAATTAACAACTGGAAAGATAAAACCTGCCCAAGCAATCATTTCTCTTAACTGATCTCATGCTTAGGCACTCCTTGGAATGAAATCAGCTTTGGAAAAAGACATCCATAATTGAAAACAAATTGTGACAATGCACACACAAAAAAAAAGATACATCAGTAACTGAATTGGAGCTTCAGACAGGTTTCCTACAAGCTCCATGGAAGCTTGAAGCTCTCCTAAACATACAGCCAGTATCTAGCTGTGCAGCTATATTCACCACTGCCAACTGCCAGATTACTGTCATGGGTACATAACACATCAGCTAGTGGATTAGGTTTTTGTAAGAAAAAATAACAGGAACTACTGTGCTTCTTTTAGCTATGGAAACTATAACAAAACAGGTCTGCCTACATGGTCTGCAGTACATCATACAAAACACACATAGTTAAGGGCAAAAATATATATCATTTTGATCTGAACCACCAGTTATACAAAATAACATCAGGTTTTGTGATGCACATGCAAATAATGGCCTAATTCTTTAATGTTTGTTTGTGTTTACACACAGGAGCTAATTATAACAGACACAATAAATACCTGAGGTACAGAACATGGGAAATCTGCAGATTATTTGGTGATGCCAGTACTGCTGGAGAAACAGAGGGGAACAAGAGAATGAATGTACCTTACGCATCAATGTTTTGTAAAATGCCAAACATTTATATGCAAAAATTTGTGAAAATAAATAAATAAATTACATCAATTCCAAAAAAAATAAAAAAAAGATGATCAAATTACTTCTATTACTTCAGATAAGCACCTAGTTAACATTTAAGAACTGGAAGATGCTTGGATAATTAGAAAAAAAGAAAAGTTTTAAGTCATAGGATAAAATCCCTCAAATAATCCAAATTCCATTTTTAGCAGTAACTTTCAGATAATCATTCAGCACCCTTCTAATCATGGCAGGAGAAGCACACAAAGTCTATACTTCTGCTTTGGGAGTACTGTCCGACCTTTTTGGATGACTACCGAGTTGTAAAGCATCACTGAATTTGGTTTAAGTATTTTTGCAAAACTGACAAAAAGAACATGAACAGAAGGCGATCCTATCACCTTCTCCTCTAAAGTCCTTGGCATAGCAAGAGTTAGTTTCAAGTCTAGGTTCTCAGGTCACTTCATCAGACTCATCTGATGATAAGCTAATCACATATTTTTACCCTTCACAGTTGTGAACAGTAATCAAAACTATGACCCAATTATGCACAGCATACCAATCTCTACTTGAAACTGCAAAGACTGAGACTATAACCATGAGTAGAGCAGATCAGAAACCTGAAGATGATACTGTCAGAGGCCCTGAAAATCTGTAGAGAGGGTAACAGGCTGGCCAATTGTCCAGACAACTGCCAGAGGGAAAGGACTGCAACCAAAAGGCAGTTTGATAGACAATGGCTCAAACTCCTCACAGGAGTTAATTCCTGGTCCAGGTTGGGATCATGGTCCAACCACTGCTACGTTTCTTCTGCTATTTTCAACCATAGATAAGACAATTTCTAAGACAGCTTAACATTTCAGGTTTTGATCTTGAGCAGTACGGACATGGTAGCATTTACTGTATTATTACTGTATTATCTTGCAACACCCTTGGATAGATGCAAAGTAATTACCTTCCTTATTGAAACAAAAAACTTGCATCATATTCATCTACTCAAGGAAAAAGGTTATGTGAGTGGTTACTGCAAACCAGTAGATGCAATTGGTATGTTTTCTACTTCATTTTTATTCTTTAGATCCATGCTGAAGCTGCCAGATTTTCACTTAAGAGGGGAAAAAAATAGCCTGATCTGACTTAAACTCTTAACTAGAGAATTCTACAAACTTACTTCTGTCATTCAGTCATTACCAGAAAAGGTAATAGCGAAAAGAAGTGACCAGTCACCATAATTTTCCAGCTATATTTTACAGAACTTGATAATGCTCAAATCTGAGTACCTGGACCAACCAACCAACCAACCAACCAACAAACAAACAAACAAAACAATCATTTCATTAACGCATTTCCACTTACATCACTCAATTCTATTTTCCTCTGCAGTTTCTCCTGTCCTTTGCAGCATTTTAGACATAGACAAACCAGCAGGACAGAAGATTTGTTAGAAAAATACATAATTCCATCTTATATCAGCAAAGGCAGCAAGTTACCCATAAGGAGACTGGTTTAGGAAAGTAAGAAAACATCTGAAGTAACATCACTAACGAGTGATGAGTATACAGACAGGTTTAGCATGGTGGATTGCTGCCCCCTTTTGGTTATAGACTGCTAGGGAGTTAAACTTCCACCAAAAAAGCACATACCGTGTAGACGCATACAGTGTTATACGGGTTTCTACGATAGGGGAGAACAGTGAGATGAGACAGAATTATCATTTATATTTTCTGTAGAATGCATGGTGTTTTTAGATGTCTTCACATCTACGTATTTTCTAGCTTAAAATAAGTTCACATCTTCTTTTGAAACCAGCTCCCACTATGGTTCTATGGTTACTAATGTACAAAATACATTCTAATAAGTATATCAGTTGAAGGGGGAGAGGGGGGGAATGAAAGATGACTCAGTGGAAATAAGTACATGTGAAGATACATCAGAAACTAAAATGTGCAGTTTCTAGAGGATTGCCCAGATGAGGTGTTAGTCAAGATAAAAACTTTTGTTTTGCTCTTTGCTCCATAATTCAT
The DNA here is from genome assembly GCA_013399175.1 of Odontophorus gujanensis. NCBI lineage: Eukaryota > Metazoa > Chordata > Aves > Galliformes > Odontophoridae > Odontophorus > Odontophorus gujanensis. The sequence goes on along the minus strand of VXAB01008687.1, from coordinate 20,478 downwards.
CATTTCTAAAGAACAAAAGGGAACTATTCTGTTTAAGAGGCCACTTTTCATCCCAAAAGCATCTCTTTTTTTTTTTTTAGTATAAAATCTGAATGCATGCTGCATCTGTTTATTTTTAAAGTTAGTACCAGTGACTGTTTGAGATGTACAACATTTTTATTTGATCTATACACACTACACAACCACTTGAGTCTACATAATGTGTGAAGAAGCAAATCCAGACCTTTTACCCATGACATTTTTACCCACATATTTTCAGACCCTGATATATGACTGTAGCATTGAAATCTTCATCCTTCAAATCCACTGCATTCTCTCAACAACTGCAGTGAGAACAGTTACAATGAAACTAACAGAGGAACAAGAGACTATTAAAAATCATCATAATTACTGTCTTGCTTTAAAATAAATAAATAAATAGACAATAGATAGATAGACTGATAGATAGATAAATTAAACCTAATAAAGTCTCGTTTGTATCAGACATCACATCTACCTGGTCAGTGAGGATATGAGTATCATAGATGACTGCACATCACAATAGAAGGCAGTATCACATGATAGGTAAGAGTTCAGCGTAATATTTTTAATGTAACTGCACATGAACTTGCTCACTGTCAGTAGAAAGTTTCTTGACATCTTTTTGTTTCCCCACCTTCCCATTTGTTTAAAAAAATCCAGCTGCAGGCAACCACTAATTAAATACTTTGGTTTTCAGCTACAGTTGCTGTATGCACACATCTGCTGTGCAATAAACACTGCTTTAAGGGTAACTGATGTATTTTCCGTGCTGTAAGAGAGAATATTTATGACATGAAGAAAGAAAAGGCGAGCCAGGTCCAAGCCCCTGCCTCTTACTCATTAGAAAGTAAAAGCTGCAAAGTGTTGTTTAAAATGAAAACCATTTAAAATGTCTTTATTGCTGAAAGTCAGTCCTCAGTTCCACACTCCAATGCTTTGCTCCACAATATATTTACTAACTTTTTGGCTTTGAAATTATGTTAATACAAGCATATATTTCACTGCCTAGACACATTTAAGTGGCCCATGTTGAATCGTCTGGCTTAAATGAATCCTAAGAAGCATCCTGTCACAGTGCTCCTGATTTAGCAATCTGGGTTTCAGACAATGGACTTGAATTGAGGTAGGCAAGGCAAGTATCCATAATAAAGTCCTCCTAAAGTCAGCAAGATTCTAGTCAGACACAGTACGCATGTACAAATCTCACTGAACTATGTGAACGTAGATATACCATGGATGGAACAAGTTAAAAAATTCTAAGTTAGCAATGACATTCAGACAGATGAAGTCTCCAGGTTTAGTCAGTGGAACTAGGTTGGATAGAGTTTTAGGCAATCTGATCCAAGGCCTTTGATGTGGTCCCACACCACATCCTTACTTTGGAGATGGATGGATTTGTAGGGTTGACTATTCAGCAGATAAAGGATTGGTTGGATGGTCATAGCCAGAGGGCTGTTGTGGTCAGCAGCTCTACATGCAGGTGGAGGCCAGTCACAAGTGGCACCTCCCACAGGCCCACCTCTGGACCAGTGCTTTTCAACATCTTTATGTATGACATAGATGGTAGAAATGAGCACCCTCAGCAAGTTCACTGACACCAAGCTGAGTGGTGCAACTGATACAGTAGGAGGGGATGCCATCCAAAGGAACACGGACAAGCTTGAAAAGTAGGCCTACAAGAACCCAACAAAATTCAACAAGAACAAGGAGCTGCACTGTGCAGGGTTGGGGCGAACTGGGAGAACTCATTGAGAGCAGTTCTGTAGAGAAGGACTTGTTTTATGTCAAACTTTGCATCCACCAGGACCCCCAACAGTGTGTGCTTGCACATGTAAGGGCAACTGTGTCCTGAACTCCATCAAGAGGGGTGGCCAGAAGGTCAAGGGAGATGATTGTCCCCATTTACCCTGCCATCACGAGGCTCCATCTGGAGTACAGGCCTGGAGCATCCATCACAAGAAAGATGTGGAGTTGCTGAAGAAGGTCTAGAGGAAGGCCACAAGGGTGATCAGAGGGTTGGAGCACTTCTCCTGTGGAGAGACTGAGGGAGCTGGGCTTGTTCAGTCTGGAGAAGGCTCCAGAAAGACTTCATTGTGGCCTTCCAGTACTTAAAAAGCTTATAAACAGAAGGGGGACAGACTTTTTCCATGGTCTGATGGTTATGGGACAAGTGAGAATGGCTTTAAATTACAACATGATATTTAGATTAGATATCAGGGGGAAAATTTTTACTCAGAGGACAGTAAGGCATTCAAACAAGCTGCCCAGAGAAACTGTGCATGCCACACCCCTGGAGGTGTTCAAGGCCAGGTTAGATGGGAGTCTGGGAAACCTATCTAGTAGGTGGCAAGACTCAAGTCCCTTCCAATATAAAATATTCTATGACTATTACAGAATTAGCTTTTTACTTTATAGCAGTGCATTACTAGTACTGAAGTATCTTTTTTATTCTAAGTTACAATAAAATTATTAAGTTTACATAAGCCCTGGTTAGACTAGCAGAGTTTCTGGCATACTTTTCATTAGCTCACTAAAGCTGAAGCAACTCACTCACCAAAACATGGTGCAGCAATGAAAACCAGCATGGTGTCATCAAACACTCTAAGAGCCTTCAGGATCTGAAAGCTGACCGATTTGAAATGGCTATCACTGAAGATAATAGCTGGGAGAGTGTGTAATATATTTTATACTTTTTGCTGGATGTTTTTGAAAGCAAGTATTTTAAAAAGCAGGCACACAAGGAGTGACATTTTCACTCAAACTAACAGATCTCCCCAGTGCAGTAAGGGCTCTTCTCTAAATATAATGGAATAATACGTTTTCATGTGAAAATAAAAGACATGGTTTTTTGTTTCTATTTGTTAGTCAGAAAGCCTACTGACTATCTCAAACATTTTCTTGAAATCATCATAGATGAAGCTGGCTGGTAGACTGTAGCATTTTTCTTAGTGAACGTACCTGAACTGAAATATCACAGACTGGTGTACCTACATAGAATGGACAAGTCTTGTACAAATTGCTTGGCATCTGGGAAGATCACCCTGTAAAATTCAGCCCTTTTCCTATGGGCTATGGCTATCTCCAATAATGCCAAATTCAAGTCACATAAGGACAATTACTCATTCTTTGGTGTTTTTGTCATCTCGGAGAGTTACATTCTAGACCCGAGGATGAGGAGCTCCTACTCAACTGCAAATTCAGGCTGCAAAACTTGTTCCAAAAGCTGTTTAAACTACATAAAGATGTAAATAAATAAAGGATTTAACAGTGAACCTTAGAAGAGAAACATAATTCGCATTTCCTTCTTGACTAGAACTGAACCTACTATCCCTAACTCAATCTTTATATAACTGACTTCCACGTCGTTTCTCCTTCCCTGATGTTCCAAGTCTGCATGAAAGATGTCACCCACTACTGATATGAATTACTCCTTTAGCACCAGTAGGACAGTTAAACACAACAGATACTGCGGATATCAATAAATACTTTCCAGATATGCCATTACCCCCTGAAAATGATTGTAAGGAGCTATTATAACTGGAATCAGTGCATACATCAAAGTCATTTACGAAATTACAGATAAAGTACTTTAAGATCAAGTTGCAAGACCAGTTTTCAAATTTAGGGCACACAAAAGTTTACAGGTCTATGTAGAAATTTATCTTGGTTCACCTCCGTATTTGCTGAACTGTTTACTACAATATACTCTAAACGAGTTAGCATGGAAAGTACTTCAGGCCAGGTAATCTACTGAATAGACTAGGTAGCAAACATAAGCAGCTGGTTAAAACTGAAGGATTATAATGCATCAGGAGGTAGATAACACTATTTCAACAATACCTTTCACTAAGATGAAGAAAAAATATAAAGCAGTAATTACACAGAATTTTGATAAAATTAAGACAAAATGCAAACATACATACTTTGTAGATGTGACAGTATAATGGCTAAGACACCTGGACATGCATTTGGGGGAGAATTTTTCACCACAAGGACAGCTGCAAAAAGGAAAGCAATTTCTCAGTGTTGCCACTTCCAGTCAAAAAGCCAAAAACTGAGGTAGCATTAGTGGTCCACACTCGTTATCACCTGAGAAGAGGGAATTCTCAGTTCCGGTTTCTTAGATACAGTGCTCTGCTTTTAGCAGAAACCAAATTATTTCTTTTTTGTGCAACCCCAATACCAGAAGACAACCTGAGATTTCAGAGAGTATCTGGATCTGCTGTACAAATGTTGTCAGCTACATTCAGGGAAATTAACCGAACAGATGGCTGAAAAATAAATATTTTTCAGCTGTATGACATTTTATTGTTGGTCAAATCTTAGTTTATCATATATTAGAAAAAAATACTGTTAATGATTAGAGATTCCAATAGTGGAACCTTCTGGCATCACATTAATTATTCTCATAATACAATCTGGGAGATTAAGTACTTGAATTTATACCTGTAAGCTCTGATTCTCATTATTATAAGCATCAGAAGACTACAGCTGTATTAATGTGACTTCATTCTGTTAGTCTCAATTCAGTTTATGTATTTGCAAGCACATGGTTCTTAGAAAAAAAGGGGCCCCACTGAAAATTTACGAAGATATTGTTTTAAAAATATTTTTTCCATTGTACAGCTCAAACAAAACAGAAAAGGATTGGTGCTTTCTTTTTTGTTTGTTTGTTTCTCAAAATACATAATTCAGTGAATTATTAAAAGTTGAAGCAACATAATTTAGCGGGGTATTAGCTTGAACTACGTAAATACCAGGGTAACTAACAGGCCTAGGGGCGTCTTCACTGGACTAAGAAGATCCATGTGACCTTATGACTATCTTCAGCTGCTGGAATGTTTCGTTTAGAACTGACTGTTTTACAAAACAAACTGTTTATTTTCAGAGCCACGTCTATAGAATCTATTCACAGAATATCCATTTAACAGCTTATAGAACATGACTGAAAGAAACCATAGATTCAGCTCCCTGCTTTTTTAGAAAAAAGTAAGTGTTCATGATTATACTTTTTTTTTTTAATATATATATTTTAACACATTCATGTGAAAAAAAAAATACTTATGATTTGATTCATAAACCAGTGTAAAATGTCAAGGAGAGAAAAGACTAAGTGAGGGTAAATCATCAATTCATCAATTCCCAAAACTGACTAAAAATCCAGTTATTCGTGTTTAGAAAACTGTAAAAGTCAAGCCAACACACCACAAAAGGACTGGTAATTCTGTGTACAGATATTTGCAAGCACTGTATCTCTTGAAAATAGGAACTTCCAAAGAACTCTGTTCAGCACATGCTCTTTCAAGATTTCCCAGAGCTTGGATGATCTAAGATACCCACAAATGCATTTGGGATTTCTGAAAATCTTTGCTGCTGTCACCCAACGGTAAATGAGCAAACACTGCATCCCATGTCCCTCTGCTCCTCATCGTCGTGCCCCAGCATTTACCTTAAGACAGTGCCACTGAAGATCAACTACGTAGGATACCAACATCAATGTTAAAACCCCAGATCTAAGTTACTGCCACAACTGATTTTCATATCAAACAACTCAAATTCTAGCCCTGATCTATGAACATAAGAACTGTTTTCTACCATCTAAATATAGCCGATGCTTGCCTGAGATGGAGGGTGGAGGAGAAAGTCACCTTCCTTCTGAATCAATGCACAGAATTATTCATGTTGAGAGGTTCCTTAGGAAAGTTTCTAATCCAACCTTTGGCTCAACACTAACACTGAATCCTGACTAAGTTGCTCAGGGCTTTGCCTGGAACTTTAGACCTCCAAGAAAATAGATTTCATGATCAGTAAGTGCAATGTGTTCTAAGGCTCAGCCTTCCTAATACTGGAGGGGGGAAAATAAATAAATCTATTCCATGACCACCACCATCAACTCCTCCTGCTATGCAGTTCTAGTAACCCTACCTCCACCTTCTCCGTAACTGCTTACCTACTGAAACACTGCCATTAGGTTGCCCACAAAAGACTTCTCTTATCCAGCTGAACTTGTACAGTTCTTTCAAGCCTCATGAAATATGTACTCCAGATTGAAATTAAACTGCAAAATTACTAAAATTTCCTTCACCTCACCCCTTCTGTTATATGTAGAAGATAACACAATACATCTTGACTAAACCTCTACAAATTGGAAATAATTTTGCACTTATTAAATCTTACTAAATCTGTCAGGAAAAGCTTGCAGTAAAGGGTAAATAACAATTTGTCTCGATAGTATTTTTCTGCAAAGAAAATAAACGGTCCAGCTGGGAGAAGATGCATTCTCTAAGTAACTAGAAAATCTAAGCAATTGGAAAAAGGAATGTTACTTAGAAAGACAGGAGGAAGCCTCTGTATGTTACATCCAAAACCAAATAACTGCTCAAAGAGTTGAGAAAAGAATTAATGATTAATGCTTTTCAAGAAAAACAGTATGAAAAATAGAATAATTTTTCTGAGAACTCCTATGCCATGTCTGTTCCACCTGCCTGGTTATTCTGTGAAAACTAGAGTTCATAAGAGGTGGGCAGTGGGGCGGAAATAATAATGAAGCGCACCTTCAGAGAAGTGAGTTTCATGTGAAACACAAAACATGAAGTGCATTCTACAAATTGGGTATATAAAAAACTTTAAGCATAAATGGTTTTTATTAGTTCAATTCTATACCTTCAAAAGTTAAAATCACCACAAATCCACTTACCTTTTGACTCTACAGAAAACAATCTATCGTTTTTTTCTCAGATGTTTTGATTTTAAACTTATTTCTTTCCTTCCAAAAGGCAAGTTGTATCACGAGAACATTAGAAAATACTTTTCTCATACCCAGGAAAAGAAAGACACAGCTTAAATGAAGAATACATGACTGAAACCCCAAATTCACATTTGTTTAAACGCATGCATTTCACTGCTTATGGGCAAAATAATAAAGATGGTGATACACATACATTTACCTTTGAAAACTTCATTGAAATCTTACAATTTTGAAGCTAATGAGGTTTGTTTGCTTTGTTTTATTAGAAAAAATACTCAGGCAAGGTCTACAATCATCTGTCAATTATAAATGACTTACAAGAAACTCATGAAGCAATAAAATTAAAAAAATACAAATACAAACTATATCTGAAACACTTCTATTTGGCAATTTTATAACAAATTCATAAAAGAAACAAAGATTGTGGATTATTTTATAGGTACAGAAAAAGCAGTAGGTGAAGTGCTCAAGCAAAAATAAAATAAAATAAAAAACAACACTGCATTTTTTTTCCAAAAATAAAGTCACATCACTACAGATTTTATGAATAATACCCTTATTAAACAACCATTCCAGAACATCTTATATTAGTGGTGCTTTTAATCTGCACTTTATTTTGTTTGATAAGATTTTTTTTTCATGTATATAAGTAATATTTTTAACCCATCGGAGCTAAGCAAGATTCTCACGTCAGTACCAATGCAGAATGCATTTGTATTATACTAGGATGTGCTCACTTCTGCAACCAAAGGGTTACTTCTAAGTTTTATTCTATTTAATAAAGATTTAGTGTAAAAACTGCTGGTTATTAGTTTCACTGTAGTAAACTCCTCCCCAATAAGGAGGACTAACTCTGCAGTTTGACTGCATATATCCATATAAATTTTACGTATTAGTTCCTTCCAATAGCAAGGAAAAAAACTAATTTTGTGTTCACTATTAGAAAGGAGCGCCATTAATTAATTATGGGTACTATTCATCCCTCAAAGATTTCTGGGAAGGATGTTCAATGTGTTTTTGTTCTTACAACAGATATTAACAGTAGTATATAGTCCCTTAGGTATGTAAAAGAAGGGTTTTTTTATTGTTAAGGAAGGTGCTTTTTAAAACAATTCTTCTGGCAGCACTAGTGAATTACAATATCCTTCAATATTATTTCTACCGTAATATATACATTTTGACTTTCATGCCTCTAGAAAAAACATCTACAGTACATTTCATAATATAAAAATATATTACAAATCTGCTGAAATATTTACAAGCAATGTCCTATTATCTATATGCAACATTTTTGTCTCCATACAAAGACTAACAGGTTAGACACATCTCTATTTGTCAGTTAAAAAAATCCATGGCTTCTTGCTTATTAAGCAAGAAAATGATTTTACTTTCCTTTTCAAAGCCAACTTTGGTGCATAAAGGATTGAATTTCTAGATATTTTTTTTAAAAATACCATTTTCTTTACATCTAGAAAACATTAGGCCAAATAAAAAAAAAAGTATATTTTACAGGTGAATAGGGATTCTACAGGTTCAAAAAAGTAAAATAAAACACAAATAACACTAATTGCTTAAGTAGAGGTTTTTCAGAAACCATCCATTGATATGGATCACAAAGAAAAAAGATCTCCTTTAACATACTGTCCTACTCCTGAAAAGGGGGATCAGACATACTGCAACACTCTTAACATCTTTAAACCGTACTATATGTACTCATAGTTGACTGGAAAAGACAAGCATTCCATCAACACGTTTTTTTGTTTTTTGTTGTTTTTTTTTTTTAATATTATTCAACATGTTTTATGGATCTGCAAAAGGACACGAAGTTACAAATGACAAATGATTACTATCCACCATATTGAAAGGGTGACAGGGTAATCCCTCGGTAGCTGTTTTATTGTCTGGCATGGGTTATATTTAGTTAACATTGACAAGAAGCCCAATAGCTTGTTAACAGTTCTCCTGGGAATTGTGAGTAAATGGTGACGGTTACTTTCTTTTCATCAATATAAACTACTGTATTCACTAAAGAAAAAAAGCAGCTTAAAGAAGAAAGCATGCAAAGCCTTTTAGTTGTTCCACTAAGTTGCCAGAAGAGTGTTTGCTCAGTCTCCCACTGTACCATTCCATGAAAATGTGGATATACAGTAATATATTAATATATTCCACAGAAGCATCAACTTCATTCACAGAATGTTTACACTAACCATAAATATTTATTAAAAAAAAAAAAGGATGGGATTTGACTAATGTGCAACTTTATTTCTATCCATTGTCAGTGACTAAGACTGCAGGTGTCCCCACTCGTTTGGTTTTTACCTCTTCAATCTCTTCTGGGGCATCGTTCTGTAAAAGAAGATAGAATAGTTTTTAGAAAAAGAACCTGAGATGTAAATCCAAATTACCTAGAGCATATTATGAAATCATGACTATAAATAATCAATTAATTTGATTGAAAGTCATTTCATATGATCCCAAATTAGCTTACATTTCAGATGATTTCAAACTTTCTATTAGCATCAACACTTTATCATGACATTAATAGCTGTGATTGAATTCATCCGACCACTTTTTCCACATGCAATATTTCAGTCTTAGATTTTACTTCCTTTGTCTCCCAGTTGGTCCCAAAGCTCTTTTTAATCACATACTGATCTATGTTGATAGAAATTTGGTAATTGATAATGCAGAGGGACCTTAATTTTACTTGGAAGAGGGAGAAAGTGTTGCTCATTTTTCCCTACGGATTTCATCCCACAGATCATTCTTAAAGATTATTCTTTCTTTTCAAATCAAACTAATAATATATCAAGTTCTGCAAAGTTAATAGATATAAAGACAACTAACGTCTAAGTTAGGTTATAAAACAGTCACCACATTAAGTGGTTTTAAAATACATAATCCAATTTCCTCATAACATTTTATCATGAGTTGTTAACAATGACAATACATATGCTAACGTAAGTATTTGAAATACTTACATTTAAAAAGATAGCACATATAGTATGATAATTTATTTTCACATTGTAAACCGAGCTTTCATTAACTTGATTAGTGAAATACACTGATATTAAAGGTGAACTGAAAGGCTTATTGCATATCAAGACCTCAAATTAGCATTCTAGGAACTCCTTTAGACATTTGGCCATTGGAAGTTAAAGAAACTTTGTTTGTGGGAAAACAACCCTGTTCTTACCCCCCAACACCCTCCCTACGTCCCCACCATTTTCATGCATTTTTAAAGTAAACCTACAAACACATAACTGAAGACCTTCAAAAACTTAAGAGACAATTAAGCATTTCAGATTACCTTTAAAAACTGTACACACATACAACCGTGGGTACTGACAATTATGCGAGAACATTAATACAGAGGGGGGAAAAATCAAGAAATTATTAGAAACAAGATGGATTAAAAGCCAATCAAATCCTAAAAACTTAAATGTGAATGCAGCTTATAGACAAGTGACATGTACTGTCCCCCTCTGACCCCCTTTATAGAATCTTGTATTAAAAAAATAACAGTACTTGTATACAAGTACAGATTTCAAGGTAATACTGCATGTATTACAGCTGAATATAAATTATGTAAAGATAAATTTGGACTTTAAAAAAATTGGTATACAAACCAGCATGTGATCTTAACAGAAGTGATCTTTCAGGATTCCACTGTATGTACCTCCTTTACTAGAATTTCTGTACACCAAGCACAAAAAAGTAAAATACACTTGGTAAATACACACATTCCCCATTTCTTGGTAACTAGAGTTCAGTTCAAGAAGTTAAGTAATTCCGAAATAACTTAAGACCTCAGAACTTAACTACTGGACGCTGACAGGACCAAGGCTCCCTGTTTCGGTGTATAATGCATTAGCAATTCTGATTCCCCAACATCAAAAAGTTAAGTGAGGCTTAAGACTATACTTAAGTAATGAAAATTTCAAAATTAAGACATTACCTGTATATGTTTGGGTCCAGAAGCAAGGCAGTATCTTTTGGTAGTTTTGATAAATGAACTACTTTAGTTTTTAACTGATGTCGCTCACTTTCATTTACCCACACATCAGGCAGACTATGAATAAATAAATAAAATACAAAAATATTCAAAAAAGATCAACTGTTTTTCTTACCATAAAATTACGTGGTAAACTAGTACATATGAAGTTTCTATATGCAATCTCCAATTTCACTGGTTAAAAATCACCTTCACTGGAGCGAGGATAAGACAGCCAATCTTTACACACTATACTCCAAAGTCTTTCAAGTTCTCAGCATGAAAAAGATACTAAACAGAATTTAGATTAATCCAGAAAAATACTAAACCAAACATACAGGAACAATAGAACTACATTCTCTATTTTATGGATAGCAGGAACTAAACAAATCTTTGAAAACACTTTATCTTATTAAGCATAAAATTTACTGCAGGCACACTAGCTTGCTCTAAGTTAAGTATCCAAATGTTCTAACTTAGCTGAAGTTCAAGTACCTAGAGGAAACTCAGGCAATCACCATAATGTAATCTGGCTACATAACAGCTCTTACTGTGAGATGGAATAAAATCTTACACATTAACAGGAAGCACTGTCTCAGTGCCACTTGCACTGAAAACTGATGGAAGAGAGCTAGAGATATGTTGACTGACATTTTGCTCTTTAACTATTTGAAACCAAACCTGTCTGCTTCTGAGTGGCTTACTGCATTACTGCATCTTCTACTGAAAGCAAATTGAGTGTTTAAGGTCCTGCTGATCTTGTCAGGTTGTTAAGAAAGAAATTGGGCTTACAAATGCCATGAGTGCTTTACTGAAAACCTACTTCCTACCTCCTTCCAACAGTTAGCACTGACCAACCCTATGTAAAACAAAGAAGTGACCCATACTGTTCTCATTCCCAGAAAAAAAAAAAATAATAAAAAAAACGAACTAGGATTATTTTCAGCCCACAATAAATGGTGGTTTTTTTTTTTATTTATTTTGTTGTTGTTCCTTTGCTTTTTAAATGACTGAAGAGCAAAAAATTCATTTCATGTTGGGCAAAAAAAAGTTCGTAATTCAGTTTTGAAGGAAGTTTCAAATGGAGAAGAAAAACATTCAAAATCTTTTTCCCTCTGACAAAAGATATATATAACAACACATACTTTTGCAAATTATTTTTTCCAGCAATGAAAGTTAGCTGTAACTCAAATTCAATTTTTTTGGCAAGAGAACTGTGAAGACAAACTATCTGAGAAGAAAAAGGAGTTTCTCCAGTGATACTATTTTCACTTTTAAGGTGAAGCTGAAAAAAGTCAGGAAGTAATCTCCCTATCCAGGTTCAAAACAGCTCATGAAAGTTGAAAACCACCAAAGACATCCTTTTAAATAAAGAGGATAGCAAATGCTTTGAAAAGAAGCATTCTGAAAACAATTTAATTAGAAACTGCATGATGAAGATGCAAAATGATAAACATGTAAAACTTCTCACAGCAAATACCACTGGAAATATGAAGAAAACTTAGTAGTATTGACACAAGAAAGAAATCAGAATAAATTCCTTTGCCAAAAAAATTCAAGTGTTATTTCACTCCTTTATAGGAAATATGTTTAAGACTGATATTTAGTTCTCCTGCAAAAATACTTAACGTTCAGAAAATCTGGAGCAATTTAACAGTATCTCCAAATGACTCACAGAAGAAAAGGTTAAATTATTATTATTAGCTCCATCTGAAAGGCTGATTAACAGCTCAGTACAATGGAAAATAATGAGTGCATTCAGCTTTTCTGAAGTGTGTATAAGCCCTCTGTAAGACAAATGGATGACAAGCCACAATATCTTGCCTTTTCTGTTCTTAACTGTAATAATCAGGATGAATTAAATCTCCCAAATAATTCCTAACTGTATCACTCAGCACAGGAAGCACACTCCCTACCTAACCCAACCAAGATGCAAGAAATATGAAACACATAATTCCTCCGAACTTATCAACCAGCTCTACAAATATCAGAGATGTACATTAACGAATAATCTGTCTTCCCTAATGCAGAGAAACTAACATCTGAACCTACTTTCATGCGTTAAAAAAAAACCTTTTGTCACTATACTAGGAAAAAGAAGTCCCAATTTATTTAACTTCTCATGCTCTTGGTATTACCTTTTTAATGCTTTTTTTTTTTGTCTTAAAATGTAATATATTGTCTTTATAAGTATTACTTTTGTGATGATAATTTCAAAATACTGTTGCATATAGTATAACAAGCTGTCCTAAAAGGTAGCAAAGAACTACACTTTTATACTATGATATTTTAGTTATTGTTTCCCAGGTTTAATTGAAACTTGGGGTCCACAAGTGCTGCAAAGAGGAGGAAAAGCTAGAGACATTTTAAAACTGCCAAATAATGTTGTAGGTAATTTACCAGCAAACTAAGTCCTCAATACAGGAAAGCTTCAATTGACTGATACTGCCAAGTTCACACTATTGCACGTAACTAATCTGGGACACTATAAAACTGAGTAATTCACATCACTTCAAAGGAAAAAGTAGAGATTATTACATTAAGGTTTTTCATTACCTTCAAACTCAATCACTTAAAAGGCAGCACTGTATATAAAAAGATTCCTTTGTTCTATATAGTAATTGCAAAACCTATGACTACTTCAACTGAAAACTGAAGTTACTGAGAAACTTCCCTTATTGATTAAACTCTACCAACTTACAGATATCTTCTGATACTACTTTTAAGAACGAATGTCTAAACCAGAGCATCCTACCTAATTATGTAGGTACTGAATGTAATGTGAGCTTATGCAGAAGCATGGACTAAAGAATGAAAACCTATTATAACTGTATTTACATCTTTAAATATGTATATATGATTTTTTTCCTTAAAAACTGTAGAAAACGTGAATCACGAAACATGTGCAAGAACTACTGTCTTACTGTCTCCCCTAAAACTGCTTTGCATACTCTTCTCCTACAGCGTAGTGGAAAGCAACCATTTATCCTACTTTTCCATATAATAAAGATCACAATATTTACCTAAATTCATTCGTCAAGAGAAAGATATAAGCTCAGCTATTTCAGTGAAGTAATTACTACTCTGTAGGTCACAAGCCTCCCTGAGAGCATTACTTGTGTACTGCACTACACACTCATTTGGAAAAATGACAGAACTTTGGAAAAACAACAGAAAAAGTAATCAAATGTTGGAAAAGCATTCCAAACTTCAGTGGAAAAGCCCAAGGAAACCGTATTAATATCAGATGCACTTTGAAGGACAAATTGTGATTATTTTGCTGTTAAATTGTGTCCTCTATGCAAAGATTGTTGTAGTTCTACAATTATACTGATGGGTATACATTTTTCAGTGCCTAGAAATATTTGAGAATCATGATGATTCAGTGGTTTAAAAAAAAGAAATAAGAAAAAAAGAATTGTCCCAGTGATGAATTTCCTTATGTATATAGCTGGCAAAACGATTCAATTATTAGAAGACCTCTTTATGCATAGCTATAATGACAAAAATGCATAAAAAAGTAGAGCTTAAAGTTTATCTGAACTAGTATCAGAATCTAAAATATCATCAATCAGCAGCTAAAGTAAACCAATTAAATCCAGAACAAGATTTTTTTTTCTTTTTAATTTCCAAATTACTTTTTAACAAAAATTGGAGGCATTTGAAAAAGGCAAAACAATTTAGGAACAGTTCATTTACCCCACTGTAAACTCCATTTAAATTCTATCATATTGGTAGGATTATACTCACATGTCTTCTGGCGTCCAATGAAGCAAGAGTTTTATTTTTCCAGAATCTTCTTTTCTTTTAGCTATTACCTGATAAGAGTTGAATAATTTGTTATTACAATCAAATTTGTAAATTTGTTGCTCAAATAAATTGTTCTTCTTTTTCAACTGGACATTTAGAAAATGCAAACTTTTAATCCTTAAAATTTGTATTAATTCTACATATAAGTAGAACATGTATGTCACTACTCAAGCCACTTATGCCAAGGTTAAATGTTTTCACTTACTTTCCTTTAATATTTTCATAATATAAGAAAAATAATCATATACACAATCTTCCTTTAAAAAGGGTTCAAATTTTCAAGCAGTCACTCCAAAAGGTTTGATGTGCATGCATTCTTCTTAGATGAGTTTCACCGATATCCTTTATAAACACACACTGTTTCACAAGACGTCTACAGAAAACATGAGAAACTAATGCAGCTCATAGTTTGATTCTAGTATGAAATAAGAACAAAATATTCTCTCATAGATGCTTTGCCATCTGGAGACATTATATGTGCAACTTCCTAGATAACTTTTAAGAAATCAAAAGGGAACAAAAAAGGGAAAGAATAACTAAGTACCGAAGGAAGTAAATGCTCCTTAGAAGAATTCCCAGTATTACTGAGACTGTGTAATGAATACGTAACAGGGACCTTAACATGTTGCTATTACTATTACATAAATGGCAAGAACAAAGGCCTGTTGACAATCCACAATATTTAAAGAGGACAAACGTTTCCCCTGGTAAGGTTCCAGATGTGAAATTGTAAGAAAAGAGTTCTCATTTCTTACACTATTTCACAGCACAACAGCATACAAAATGCTCTCACGGAGTAACGTTTTCAGGTGTAGGATCCTGAACCTTGACTCCCAGCTTTAACCAAGACAGAAATTTAAAAATACACAAAGTATAAAAATAGTAATATTTGTACCCAAATGAATACATATTCATTCAAAAGATAAAAAAACATATTGCAGTATCCAGGAAAACAAAGAAAAGCCTCTTGCTTCCTCTTCAACTGACCTACCCTCAGCTTTTCCTTTGCTATGCATGTCACAATACTTCAGAAAATGTGAGATTTGCTTCAAATACCAGTTTCCCTCACTTTCTTCACCTCTGAGCACAATGTTTATTTAATCTTTCAAAGTTTCTACACACAGTCACTGTAAATATGGTAAACTTCAAATTTTCAAGCACAGAAACGCAGTGGACTGCAAATCATCTTTATGAAAAAGGCTACATGAAAATGCAGCATATGGAACTTAAAAGTACTTAAGTCTATAAACTGCAACAACCAAACTAATTCTCCATAACTGAGTATCATGGCATATTAAACTTACTGTAGTAACCTAGTAAGGTTAAAGAAGAAGAAAAATAAAATGTTGTAGTGCACAGTTCTTCCAAAAGGAGATTCCCATTATAATTAGACCCAGTTTTAGTATTTGTCATTTAACATATTGACAATTAATCTTGAAGTGTTGCTAGAAAGCTTGATGTCAAATTCTGCTTTTGATATCATGTAATCTGAATTACAGATAAACTGAAGAAATGCAGCCTGTAAAAACTGTCAGAAGATGTCACATGGGCCACAAAAATGACAGGAGGGCTGAAGCATCTCTGCTGTGAAGAGAGGACGGCAGAGCTGGAACTATTTAGTTTAGAGAAGGCTCCAAACAGCCTTCTATAAATAAAGGAGGTCTACAATAAAGGTGGAGAGAGATTCTTTACCAGGGTTTGTAGCGCTAAGACAAACCGTAGCACTAATGATAGAGTGGTTTCAATTACAGTGGTAAGGCACTGAAGAGGTTGTGGCTGTCCCCTCACAAAGAGGTATTCAAGACCAGGTTGGATTTTTGTGCAACATGGTCTAGATGAAGTTGTCCCTGCCCATGGCATCAGGGCTGAAACAATATGAGCTTCAAATTACCATCTCAAACCATTCTGCATATGTATCACTAGAGGATACGGTAGACAAGTGTTAGAAAAATACTTTTTTTCCTGAAATCTTTGCCAAATAGACAAAATTTAATCAACTCTTACATCAAAAATATTATAAGATTCTTAATGTAGCTACTTGAAATATTGTTACCACTTTTCCTCACAGGTCTCAAGTCACATCCATAACACAATATGTCCTTTTTCTAAGTTTGGAGCACAGATGAAAACTCTTTTTTTTTTTTTTTTTAATAAAGATTTAGAAAGTGCTTCCCCAGTCTGTTCCAACTTTAAGATTTAGTCTTTGCCCAGTACCCATATTCTACTTAGCTGAAGATTGGAGACATGAACCAGGAACCAAATAAAGATATGTCAGACTTCACTTTACAGGACAAATAAAGTTCATCAGTTTTTCTTTTTAAAAACACATTTTCCTGTCCAGACAATCTCATTCTCAAGTTACTCTCAGGTTTTAAATAGATGCAGACAGTTCTCCCATGTAATGCAACCATAATGAATATTGTATTATAAAGTTTAGAGGTGGCATTTTAAAATATTGTTTAGCCATAGTATTCTGGTTATAACCCAGTTAAAAAGAAGGTAATCTCCACAAGCTGTTCTTCATCCTATCTAAAACTGAAAGAACAAGAGCTAGAAACCCAAGCAGAATACGCAAGCTCCCAAATCAAAGAATCGTAGAACCATAGGGGTTGGAAGGGATCTCAAGAGATCATCGAGTCCAAGCCCCCTGCCAAAGCAGGTTTCCTATACCAGGTCGCACAGGTAGGCATCCAGGAGGGTCCTGAATATAATATATACTTGAATATAATATAAATATATACTGCACCTAAGTAAAAGCTGGAATTGCTGCTTTTACTGGGATTTACATTATAACACATGGTGACTCCAGAACCTCAAAGAGATCCCACATGACCCATTCAAGCTGCATTCATCTACACTCTCCAACAACCAACAAAAAAGCCCCAATTTTTCATTTTCAGAAATACACAGTACAAAACTTTAGACTCTTCTTCACTGCAACCACGAAGTTAAAAATAAACAAATGTCTGTAAATGACCTCCCCCCTCATTCTCTCAGGCAAACAAAAACCACACACACACAAATACAAGTATAAAATAGACTGAAGTTACAACATTTTTACAGTACAATACTGACTGAATTATACTACTGCAAGCAACACTCTTATTCCAGAAGCCTAGTAAGATCTTCAAGAAATCAGTATTGACATAAGAGCTTGAAACAGTTTCTGTACACACACAAAAAAAAAAGCTTAAAAAAGAGGAGAAAGTAACTTTTAACAGTAGGAAATCCAAACCATATAGCAAAGGAGATAATTATATATTAAAAAGGCTATGGCAGTCATAGCTAGGGACGCTTTCACTCAGATACACTTGGAAACAATGCAAGTTTTGCAGACTATTCTTCATATCAGTATCTTAACTTGTCCTTACTAAACACTCAAAAGCCCAGCAATTCACATGTTTTCGACTGGGATCAAAGATCTTCATCCCTTACAGGGTACATGTCTGGTTTTGTTTATTATTGAAGTACTATGTCAGCTTTCTATTAGGAAACAACAGAAATCTACATACATACATGTATTCCTTCTTCCCAAGTGTACTTTGAAACTGTCAAGTTTAAAGATGTATTTTAAAAAGATGTAAAATGTATCTACTACTTTTTCCACAGTTAGCACAACAAACATGCTACCACTTCCCAGGCAGGATTAAGTCAGAAATACAGTCATGATACAGACAAAAAAGGTCAAGGAAAAAAAAAAATCACTATTTTGAGCTAAATATTTGCAGCATTAATATCAAGTCCGCAAAAGGTACAACTGAAATGGAAGATATCTACCATATTTGAATAATGTTGCTCCAAATACTTAAAGTCACTTTATAAATAACTCATATCCACTTATATTTCAATAAATACAGTTCAACAAGTGAATGTATGTACAATACAGTTTTATTTGGAAAAGAACAAATCTTACTATGTTACCTAAATTTCATACACAGACCCTGGAACAAATAGAATATTTTGCATTTATTTCTGCGCAGGAAACTATGTAAAGTTGACTCAACTCAGAAATGGAGTTCTACTGACCTCTTCTGGAAAAGGAAACAAATGCCACACTCTTACATGTTTATTCACCTACTACGATTTGGAGGCATAAGATTTCAAAACATGTGCAAATAATATCAGTGTATGCGACCAGAGAACTGCAATCTCTAAAGTCAGAAGTAAAAAGAACAGTTTAGTAATCAATTACTTTAGAGAACTAACCCTATCAACAAAAAAGATAGAGGGTGACATGCTAGGTACCTTCCTAAGCAGTTCAATGCCTGCTCTTCATGTTAAAGAGAAATTCCTTGACTTTTTCTACTCGATAGTGCAAAGAATCAATGTACCAAGAATTTGACTCCAATAAAAAAAACTAATCAGAAAAATAAAATCAAAATGAAGTCAAAGGTGAACTTCTGCAAGAGGTATTGATGATTGTTTTACAATTTTCCATGTCTATGAAGAAGATTTAAAGATTTAAAGAAGAGTTACAGTGACTGAGTAGAAATTCTTCACATTTCTATTTTTTCAGTAAGATAACTATCCCATAAAACACTACGCTGTACTGATGGGCTTATAACAGATCAAGAAATCAGCCTACAAATACCTCAGCTTTCAGAAGCTTTATGATCAGTTTTCTCACTTTATGAATTCATGTCCCTGAGAACTATGCATTTTTTTCTTCATCTGAAGTTGGACTACAGAAACCATACCACACTATAGCAATCCATTTTCCAAATCAACGTCCTTACTTGCATCTGAGATGACCATTAGCTCAGTATAATAATGTATACCTATAAGATTGCTTCTATAATCTTTCTTCTGTTAAGCAGTCTTATCAGTAAAGTTGATGCCCAGTGCAACTCTGCACAACTACATATGCTAATACAGTAGTGATGTGTAACATACAGCGGGAATCTCAGAACAGTACTGCAACTGAAACAACTTCTCCCACAGCTGAGGAATAAATAATATTAGGTTTTCAGACCTAATCAACCCCCTACCATCTTGAGTGGCAGAAAGACAGATACACTGAAATAGTCTGCAGTACTACCTCCAACTTTGAATCAGTTTAAAAGCACATTACTCCCTTTAATTCCACCACCTTACGAGTTACTGCAACAGCCAGAGGCGAGTGTCCACAACTGAACAGTCTCTCTGGATAACCTAGCAGACTAAGATAAGCTGTGAACTGGAAGACAATCTCCTTTTCTCACAGAATTTTAAATTCCATCTTGGACAGGAAAACTAAAATGAGGTTTAAATACAGCAGCAGCAAAATAGGGCAGCAATAGATCTCCCACTGCAGCTGGTGTGCTCAAAGCAGATATCAAAACACTGTTTGGGGAAAAATGTCTAAAAGGCAACATTGATCTGTAACTATCAGCAGTCATAGGGAACAGAAGAAAATGTTAAGTTCCATGCACAGAACATCATCTTTTGGTGATGGAAGGAGGATGACAGTTCAACAGATTAATCATTGGTTCAAATTAGAATGGAGGAGAGACTGATACGCCTGCAGCTACCAGCATCACCTTTCTGGTCCTTTCAGAAGAGAGGCGTCACATTTGCCTGTCACCCACATGCCACAACATATCTGGTTAGCCAGAACTGTTGAAGGAAGATGGAGAGTGGCTTGGCAACCACAACCACCAACTCCCTCAGCACTCTAGGGTGCAAACCATCTTGATCCAAGGATCTGTGAGTGTCCAGCAATCAGAGCAGATCCAAAACCAACTCATCATGGATAATGCAGACGACAGTAACTAAATAATGTCAAATAATGCACAGTAAGGACAAGCCAACTGAGAGCCAACTGTCGCAAGTCCTCAAAAAAACAGAGAGCTTGGAGCTGGAGGCAGCACAATGGTTTGATTGCATTGCAAGAAGAAGAAACCCCCCCAGAGACAGTCCTGGGTTT
>VXAB01008686.1:4102-24571 GCA_013399175.1 Odontophorus gujanensis | reverse complement strand
AAAAAAAAAAAAAAAAAAAGGCTTTCTTTTAAGCATCTCAAGTATAAGTTAAAGTTGTTTCTTATCTTATAAGGACTACTGAAAAAAGGATGAAGTGGATTTCAGGACAGCATATTCAGTAACTGTTCTTAAATTTCTCCAGCAAGACCTTCCATTAAATCTCCCATAGGGTTGTCAAAAACCTGTTGAAATTATTCAAAAATTCTTAGAAAATTTTATTCTTTCAGAGTAGCACCATAAAGATGTTCAGTGATTGTTTTCGTGGTGCTAGGTCTCTCATTTTTTAGCCTCTTCATGTTAAGGAAGGAGAATGTGGTGCTGGTGGTTGTTCAGCGTAGTGCTGCCTGCTAAGATCTTTTGGTTGATGATTGGGTTATGTTGCTTTATAATCCAATTATTTCAGCACAGATGGGAGTTTCTTCATTGGTTGTAACATGGAATTGGCAGCCAAAAAAAAGTCACTTCAGGAGGACTTTTTACTCTTTCAGGGCCACATGATCTTCAGGTTCGCATCTGGGAGTCATTCTTATTGAGCGCTATGTTGTTGGGGCTAAGATATGTGTTAGCATGAAGCTTTCTGAAAGAACAACTTACTAACTACTTATAGTAATACATTGCTTTATGTGATATCTTACAGTATAAGGAGACCTCTGCAGTGGTGCTTTAAAGTATAACCATTAGGGTGGTATTGAATCTTTTACTGTGACCATAAAGAGGAGATCCTCATCTGCATTAAACCGATATAACTGCTTTGTCAGTTATTTTATGTCAGCCTTGCAGGATCCCATCCTTCCTACTTACTGAGCATGATATATTCTCAGAAATTCTTACCATATTTTGGGTGTGTGGATCACCCAAAGAGCAAACAAAAGACCTTCAGAATTGCCAGCAAAGGGCAGGCAGGGTAGCTGCTAGAACTGCTGAATGCTTCCCTTCCTGATTCATTTCTTAAAAAACGAGTGCGAGAATGCATAATTTCATGAAGACTTTCAGTAGCCAGCTGGGGCCAGGGAGGTTGCATTCCAGAACACACACATGGATTTTTTGTCATGTCCCTGTACTCTGTAATTAAATTTTCATTGAATGGCTGAGTTTGACTATTATAATGCAATCACTTACAGCTCTCGTGTGTAATTCATTAGAACAATAATGAGTTTCAACGAACAGGCTCCCCAGCAGTGATGAACTCCAAGTTATTTCTATGATAAAAAGACATTTGAGAGGTTGGCAGATGTCAAACAGACCATAGTATTGCTCAAGCTCTGTATATACCTGTGTGTATGTAGTAAGCACAATTCAGGCAAATATAAAACATTATATTTTGTTAGATCAATGGTAGAAGATTTTATCCGCTTCCCAGTACTTTAAAACAAGAGTTGTCTCAACAGTCAGTCTTTACAATGTCTAACATAACCCATATATATGGGCTGGCAAGCCTGCGTACCTGCTACGGTTCTTGATAGACTGGAAGATTACCACCAACCTTAAAGCCCAGTTAATGTGTTATATCCAGATTTCCAGATAACAAAATCTGTCATGGACCCTACAGCTTATGAGACAGTGTCATGGTTTTATGATTTTTGGCATTGGTATTCCACATCATAACATCATGTAGTGCATTTGGAGTTAAAGAGTTAATGCTCCAGCTCCATGGATCATCGATAGTTCCAGGTATACCTGTCTCAGAAGAGAAGAAGAACTACATTCCCCAGAGGACTGTGCAATGCTTTGTGTTTTTACATGTTTCTCCTCAGAGGGGAAGATAAAAACTGTCTGTGGTCACGGGACTCTCTCTTTCCTTTGGAATCGACTCAGCAGTGGGTGCTCGCTGCCGTCTCGCCTTCAACGTTAGTCTAAGGCCTTCAGTTTATTGGACACTCTCTCTTGCTCATTTTATTTGATTTATTAGCTTCAATTCCAATTATATTGTATTATATTGAGTTATTTTGCTTTCTGATATCTTATTTAGTAAATTAGCTTTCCTCCTCAGATCATTGACATTTTGTTCCTAGGCCCATCTCCCTTTTCCCTTTTCCCTTTCTCCCTTCCCCTTTCCCGGGGCGTGGGTCTGCGGGTCACCCGCACCAATTGTCACGGAACCGGGCCGAACCTGCCTGTAAACCATTGACTGACAGGCTACCTTGCTTGTGACTTCCCCCAGCCCCAGTACAACTAGCCTCCCCTTGCCTTATGCCTGCAGTCTGGGTTGGGCAATTTTGTTTTCCTTCCTTGGATCCACAAGTTTCCTCAGTAGCCTTGATGCACGGGTTCTGTGTTTCCCCAAATTTTGGGAGCTGAGCATCTTGCCAACTGTGTGAGCAGGAGCCAAAAAATTTGAGAAGCATGTTTCTTTTTAGATTGTTCCTACCTTGGGAGCACTTTGGGTCTTCCAAACTGTGAAGTTGTATTGAAATGAAAAAAAGAGGAAAAAGAAAAAGTAACTTTTGGCTTTTCAGCAATTTTCTTGAGTTGGGAGTTCCATTTTCATGCAGTCTCTGTGGTTTAATTATTTGTGTCTTGGCAACACAAACATAGGAGAAATTTAGAACTGTAACTAGAAGAACAGTCAAAATTCATCTAGTGTCCTTTGATTTTGCCCATAAAAGTATGTATGTGCTGTTCTGTAAAATAGGTGATGCTTCAGATAGTAATCTCTCTAACATGTTATTAAAGTTTCTCTGAAAAACCCCAAGCTGACAGTTAGGAATGTATCAATTTTTAGACTTTCTATGGAAAGTGGGAGTTTTGTATTCTGCCTTGACTTGATTCCATTAAAATATAATGAATATTAACCACACAATGACAGTCTTTGAATGCATAAATCAGTCTTTCTGAGGGATTAGGAAGTCCTGCAAAACCCCGGGAGCAGACAAATGTCTAAGAACATACTTCATTTCAGTTTTCAGTCATTGCTTCATGATGACAAAGGAAACTTGCTACATTTGTTCTCGTATTTGGAGGCAAAATAAATGATGGATAAAAGCCAGGATGTTGAACCCTATTTTTAAAGGGGCTGGAGCAGTTCCCTGTGCAAGGATCTGTACCCAAGAGGTTAAGCTCATGTCCTGAATCAAAACCAAAATGGGCATACTTCCTGATGACAGTTCCTGTTCAGATATTACTTCATTGTGTCCTGTTAATAATTGGTAGCTTTTGGCACAAGATGGTTCAACAACTAATAAGTGAGGGCCTTGCTGATGATCATGCAGAAAAAGGGAATTAAGTTACAGACCACGATATGAAAGAAAGGAAGTGTTCATAACAACTTTTTAAAACGCTTCTTTGTCCTGTGAAACACTGTGCAGTTAGATTTTGGCAAGTGTGGTGAAAGTTTCATGCTGCTACTTCAAGAAGGTAACTTTCTAAAACTAGTATTTTTGGCACTGTAGCCAACTTGGGACACTTCTAATTATGTATTCGGATAAAGATGAATTGATCATTGAACTAGACGGTTGCCTAGGTGCAAGTAATCGTGATCTAATTTTATTTGTTTTGTGCTAACAGTATTACATTCGTGGTGCTTTAAAAGGGCCAATTTCCCAAAGCGGAAAACAATCATGAGCAAAACTGAGGGGGAGGAAAAGTTTAAACACAAGAATGTACGTGATAATTAGGAATTGTTTAAGAATGCTTTATTAGATGCCAAAAGAAAAAAAAAAAACAACAAAACAGTTCTGCAATCAAGAAAGATTTCTATTACTGAGAAAAAGTCCTGCAGAAAAGGGAAGTAAAGACAGTTGCAAACTCCTTCCGAAAATAAAAAACAAAACAAAACAAAAAACCCAGAACAATAGTTTGAAGTTAACAAAAAAAGGGTAAACTGATCATGGTGAACATAAAACTGCATGCAAGAAATAAAGTGAAACTAGTAGAAAAAACTAAATACACGGGTAAAAGAACATCTATGTACAAGATGGCATAAAGAATAGGAAAGCATTCTTTAAAGCCTATGAAGAACAAATTAGATCTCAGTAATATGTACAATATTGAATAAAGATGATAACATTTTCTGACAATATATATATAAAAAGATGTTATCAATGGAGATTATATATCTTTTTTATTTGGAAAGAATCATAACATACCCTGGTTTGGAAGGGACCTCAAAGATCATCTAGTTCCAAACCCCCACTGGCCACAGGCAGGGTTGCAAGCCACTAGATCAGAAAAAATATAAGGAAATTGCATCTCAAAGCATTTGACTTTGTTTCAAAGTCTTAGGGAGGACTATAATATTATAAGACAACAATAATCTTACTCTGGTTTAGTTTCAATGATAAAATCTTTGCAAAATGCAGCCCCTTTCATCCAAATCTTGATCAACCTAGATCTACCTGTAGTTGAAGTCATATGCAAGGACTGTATTTTCTTCTCCCTCTACTATAATTGCTTAGAAAGAAATATTCTGAAAACCATTTGCAAAAATGAGAAGATTTGTGGATCATAAAAATCTTAGAGAAGCAATATATATTCTCATATGAAATTAAATGTTGCTCTTTCTTTTATTTATCTAGTAAATCTCTCTCTTATCTTTAAAATTCCAGTAACAATCGTAGCTTTCAGTTTGGAACTTCAGCTCACTGAAGTGAGGAAGCTATCGGACAAAATTCCTTTTGAAGTTTTTCTTGGTTAGAAGAGGGAAACACAAGCAAGACAGCGATTTGTTTGCCTTCTCTCCTGCTAAATCAGGAGTTGCTCCGGTTTTGTGATTCCATTAAAAGCTATCTAAGTGGAAAAAGTCACATACGGATTGCTCTAATTGTATGAACCTACAGAGTATGTCTTTGTGTTCCAGCATAGAGGCAGTTAATGTGACAATGAAACAACCCCTGAGGCATCAGGAGTGTGGACAAAGAAAACTTCTTATACTTGCCACTGGCCTGTTATCCTATATTGAAATTGAATGTGTTCTTCTTGGTAGAGCTTCACAATAATGACTAATCTGTTTGCTACCCAAGGGAGCTCACTGAAAGTTTGTTCTGGTGTCTTGCATAGCACTTAATTGTGTATAGGTGAAACATCCTAGAATGGCAAAGTTCTTTTTGCAATAGACTGTTCTATAAAACACATCTTGTTCTAGATTGAGTGTGAAATTGGAGTCAAGTGAAAGAAATCTAATGGTTTAGTGATAAGAACAGAACTCAGTTGAATATTTTCTCACTTTTTTTTTTTTTCTCTGCAGCTTTGAGTTTACTTTCCTTACACAAGATATGATTTTATAATTATTTGTCTCTGTGGTGGGTGTTCTTTACTCTATTTCTCCACTTCAGTCTTCTGGCTTGCAGTTATTGCCATACTCATTTGAACCTTAGTCTTGCAAGTTAGGCAAGTAACTCATGCTGAATTCAGAGAACATTTGCAAGAAGAGTTGGCCTCCTGCATACTTATTAAGGTGACCGAGAATTTAAATGACAAACCTGTTAAAGCTACACCCACCTTCTCTCAGGTGATAAAAGCATCAAAGCCACCTTGCCACTAGGCTTACAGGCAAGGACCGCACTTCATCACTTCAGTAGTCCCTTCTAGTTTCTGTGAAGTGAAGGGATCAGAGATGCTTGCACAAAATTAACCACGTGTTCAAATGCCTGGATGAACTAAGCACTTAAATTATGATCAATTACATGTATTAATTTATCATTTAATGAACAGAAAGACTGAACTTTACTAAGAAAAGTCAAGAAATAAGCAACTGAAAAACTTTTTGCACTTAATTACCATAGATGTTGTAAAACCAAAGTCTTGGGAACTAAAACTCTGTTTCAGGAATTCCTTCTTTAATTTGTATGTCAAATAGATCTTTTGATAATGTTCAGAGAGCTTTTAAACTATTTTATTTTCCTTTCAGGTCAATGTAAGGTTTGCCTAGTGGTCAGCTTTCTAAGGTATTACACTTCCCATTTAAATGTGAACATAAAGATCATTACATTGCAATTGGCACACATCAGGGTTCCCTGGTATTCTACCACCAGTTGAGATTTTAGAGATTTTGAGCCATTCAAGAGTTGAAAAGAAACCCAAAGAAGTCATTTTATCTAGCTGAAGATAACTGATTTTTTCCACAGGAAAGGTAAATGAGACGTATGTATTTTGCATAATGAAATAGATGACAAACTGGGCAAACTGATCTATTAATGAGCTTCCTGTAAAGCAAGAATGCAGGAGAATGAGTGAGGAGCAGAAGGAATCACTCTGATCTTAAAATTTAACAACCACTTCTAATCAAACCATTTTCTACAATATGTGAATTCTTCAACTCCCTCCAGTGGTCAGCACTATTTGAAGTAAAAAAGACATTGTAAGGTTATAATGTAAACCTCTTTAAAACCACTCATAAAGGTAGGAAATATTATTTGAGGGAGAACTTGTTAGTTAGGTGTTAAAATGCTGTAATTTAGAGATGACGGTTTGCAATATTGAGGTAGAGTTGCAGTCGTGAATAAGTAAATCAGATTGATCTAGCAGCACAGAGAACTTCAATATCTTTTTTATTTTTTTATTTTTATTTTTTTTTAGTGTCTTCATGACAATTGTTTGCCATACACTTTCCCTTAACTTACCTCTAGAACTGGGGCCAAAGGGTTATGAAATAAAAAGGTATCTTTCCTGCTACCGAAATAGGCTTTGAATCAGATCTGTATCAGTTTAACTCGTAATCCCATTTTGTGGTGAGTGCTCCTGCAGAAAGTTTCCCAAGATTTCTCCTGTATGGAATAATGGGGCTCTGTACCTTTCCTCCTCTGAAGGAACTGCAAGATTTTCTTCAGTAGGGTGCATGTTCACAGTTGCATGGTGAGCATATGGATTTATTTTTGCAAAGACCTCTTTCTTACGGTGCATCTGTACCCAGCTCTGCTGTTTGCAGTGAAGCCAGCTGGAGCTGCTTGCCCACTTTGATCCCTTTGGATTTCAGAGAGAGCTGGCACTTCAAGAGGAGGGGTTTCCTGATGAATGTATACTGGTTGCCAGTTACAGACTTTTCTGCTAGGGCTTGGGTAGTCTCAGGCTGGGAGCACTGTGCTCTGTGCTGTACAAACGCAAGGTACGTGACAGATATTGTCACGAAGAACTTAACAGCATGTAAATGGCCGCGTTACTCCCATTCCTATGGTATCCAAGCATCATCTAGAAAGTAAGGCTATCAACCTGATAAATCTGATACGCAGCTTCCCTTGGAAAAGTGGGAAGATATCATATCTGGGAGTGGCTGATAGAGAAGTTAACTTCAAATATAGATTGTGCTGTTGTTACTCTGGAAATATAGACAATAGAGGACTTTTGTTTGTTTGTTTGTTTAATTATACAACCCAGGTAAATATCAAATAATGAAGCTGGTACAAAAATTAACACCTTCAAAATACTTCCCAGTATGTTGCTATCCAAATCAGCTACTCTTCTGTTCAAAGAAGCAGTATGAAAAGTAAATACACTGCAAGAGGCAAGGAAGGGAAAAAGAAGTCAGGAAATACTACTTTTTCCTTACAGATACATGCTGTGTTGGCTGCTGTTTTCACCCCAGATGTGACTGTATGAATCCTTCATGAATAGGGTCTGAGTTTATTTGGCTGATATCTGGTCGGTATGCTAATGCTTTTGTCTCTGTTTTTTTTTCGCACTGATGAAGTCTTCCACACATATTTTGCAATATTTATAGCCCAGAGTCCTCAATGGTGCCCAAGGCTGTGCTCTGCTCAGCATGCTCAGGCAGTCGAGAAAAAGTGGCTTACTCAGGGCTGTCGAGCAACCACAAACTCTTTTTTTCCCCCCTTTTTCCTGCAAATGCTGCTGGAGCGAGCAAGAGATTAGCCAGGACTCCAGTAGGGAGCAGAAAGTTCCACTAACTGGGGCAGGAGCCTGAGGAGGTAGGGAGGGGGAATACTTCTGGGGGTCAGTCACAGCAAGGATCAGGCGCCGCGTTGTGTTCTTTGGTGTACCTGTGAAGCACTGTCAGTAAGATTTTGTCACTGGAAGAACAGCTATACAGATGATTCCCTGTGTTTAGAAGCAAAACATCTGTGGAGGTGGCAGGATGTCTTTTTTGTGAAACCACCTGCTCTATTGCAGCTTATGCATAGGGTGAGAAAAGAGAAAGGCTTTGATCATGCATCTTTTCAGAAAAAATCTTTGGGGCAATAAATAACCTATACTGTTGGAAAGCCGTGTTTTGTTCTTAGAGCATCTTGAAAGCCAATTAATGCACTTCTTCTTAAATAGAGGATAAAGCAAATCTCTTTGTTCCTCCTGTGCTAACTCATACATACATATCCTTTAACTCGATAAAGTTAAATGTTAAACTTGAAAATTCAGTGTTGAACTGGGAATACTGCTCTGGAGTGTGCACATGTAAAATATGGATATGTTCCTAAGTTTTGTTAAAATAGCGCACCTTGCATTTTCTTCTTTTAGCATAGATATCATGTCTTCTTAGCACATGCATGTAAAGTCTGAACTGAAATAGAAGTCACTATTAGACAAAGAAGATACAATACAAATAATCTGCAGTATTGCCTGAGACTTTACTCCACAGTATTTTGAGGGCTAGATCCTAGAAAAGCAGCTAAAGCATACTAGCCCTTGTTAGTACTCTAACAGTCCAGAAGTAATTACTCTCTTTTTTAAAAATTATTTTTATTTTTATTTTTTACAAAGTGTTGATAGGTTGTGGTAAGGAAAAAATGGCTGCTCAGATGGACAAAGTATTTCATGTCATTTTTGGTAACTGTTTACATCCAGAAGATGAAGTAATTTTTTCTTTTTGGTCTGTTTTCCATCCAGATAAAAGGAAGCAGACTATGAATGGATTATAGTATTTGGATTACAATTTTTTTTCCATATTTTTCCTTACTGAAAAGAAAACAAGGGCACCAACAATAACAATTTTTAGCATTAGAAAACTAGAAAGCATTATCTTGCAATAGCTAATCACTGAATATTTAGTCTGTTAATAGTTATCACTTAGTGCGTGCAATACTAACTTGAACAACAGACAGTCCTGTACACTGTAGAGAAATTGTCACATCTTTAAAAATTCTGAGAGATATAAAGTTAGCTGATTCAGTCCAGGATTTCTACTGGTTTTAGGGTGGATTTGGAGAAATTCTGTTGATAATTAACATGGACATGGTAACGTGGATCATATTTAGCAGAAGTTAGATTATGTTTAGCCAGCAACATGATAAGCATCACTTTCCATGCCTATAATAGCAAAGTCGTGCTCGTGCCATGTGTATTGTCCTTCTAAAAAAAGGGAAGACCTTCCTTTCTCAGGTGTCTTTCATTGTTCACTTCAGAAAACATGCAGTCATCTAAGCAAATTCCAAAAAAGGACAGCTTATGATTTCCTTTAGATTCTTCTTTATTTTGAGATTCCTTTAAGCTCCTAAATTCCTGCTTCCCATGGAAAAAAAATTGTTTTGGCCATTTTTTTTTTCTAGAGTGAATTTTATGTCTGTACACTTACATTCAAATATTCTCATTAGAGAATTATCATTTTTAGAATTATAATACAAATTGAATCTCAGATTGGTGTAAGCCTCCAGCATAGCTACATATTAAATGAAATGACTGTACTTGCAGTACTGCATTTGAATATATCTTATGTTTTGTATGTGTTTAATTCTGCACAGAGAAGACCTTTTTGCTTGAGGGTGAAAAGAAACCAATTTTTACAGTGATTCCTCTATTAAAGACAAATGTATCAGAGGTCATTCTTGATCCGTATGCTGTCATTGTTTATTCATGGGGGGTAAGGTAGTTCTTAAGTTGGGAGAGAAATTTTCCACTAGGACTTAATGCAGCAGCTCATGACATAAAAGCTTGATGTCTTAGTGCACTCTGGGAAAGTGGGGAATTTATGTCATTACAGAATCACAGCAAGGTCTTGGGGGCCTCTGTCACAATGATTTGGTGTCATCTGAGGTAAAATGGAAAGCAATTGTCCAGAGGAAGAACAAAAGAAAGGAAACTCCAGGTACCAATGTATACTATTTACACAAAGACCCAACATTAATGGAAAGTGCACGTGAGGAACTCTGGCTCTGCTCAACCTTTGAACCTTAGTAGAAGTAATTCTATTTTTAAAGTTTAGATTTTTCTTTTTTTCTCTCCCATTTTTCTTTAGATCTTTCTGTTTTGTTTTATGCTTGCAGAAAAATGAAAAATAAAAGCTGCAATGATTCTTTCCCATCTATGGGGAACAGCACGTAGTTCATAGACCAAGGAACTGTATTACTACGTTATTGCTGAATATCAGCAAAATTAATTAAATAAGCACTTGAAATGAAGTAAATAGTGTAGAATTTGCTACAAGGTTTCTAAAGAGGAAACCTTGCAGCTAGCAGTGACTTTGAAGTTTTACTTCTTGTTTTTTTTATTATTATTATTATTATTCCACGGTGATATGCTGGTGTTCTGAGTCAGTGACCTATGTGCAGTCCCTTGAGAGCGTCAGAGATCTGAGAGTCATTGTTGTGCATGTATTCATTAGGTATGAAAAAAAAAAAGATTCTAATCTTATGCAGCAGGATGTCCACCTGCTCCAGATTTTATTGCTGCTGCTTTAAAGGACAGAGCAGAATAACAATCCAGAACTGGCAAATTTTTTCATTTTATTTTTTGCAAATTAAATGGCATTTCTGAACAATTCTGAAACCAGAATTATTTTGGGTTTGACTGTGGAATAGAAGCACATAAATGTTAAAAATAAATTAATAATTATACTAGATGATAATGGTTCCAATTCTTCTCTTAGAAAAGTCCATTTCAAAACTAAAACCATTTCAGGAAAATACAGACTAGACCTAATTATTCCAGATGTTTGTAATACTATTTGTCAAACCGCTTTGCAAACATTCCATGTTGTACTTATCTGGAAAAGGTTGCTAAATATAAGCATACACTACTGCTATTGATATTTCTGCTAATTTCCTGGTAGTGCAGCTAGACTTAGAACTCACTTTTTGTTAGGCATAGTATGCACATATATTTGTAGACAACACGTGCCTCAAAGGACTTAGATTCTAAGTGGATATGGCAAACAGTGGGAGCATGATTATTCCTGGATTATAGCTATAAAAATGAGATACAAAGAAAGAGAGAATCTCCCATGCAAAACAGTGTGTGAGATCACCACCCACAGTCCTCAAAGGTATTTAGGTATGTGGGCTGAGATAAATGGAAATTGGCTGTTCAAGTATTTTGGACACTTGAGTAACAGATCCGAGAGTACATAGGGACAGTAAGAGGTCTGTGTGCTCTCTATCTTCTATTATGTACAAAGACTAAACCATACCACTGTTTGAGCATCCTAGTTTACAAGATAGCCCCAGTTCTTTGGTTTGGAGCTCTTTCAGCCTATGAGGAAAATTTCCTTAGATGATTCAACTATATGGTATGCTTCATAAGCACTGCTATTTGTATATCTACCTTGCTGTCTTCTAACTCCTTTGGATGCACTTATTTATTCTATTACTCATTAAAAAAAATCCCAATTACTCAATGTAAACAAATGAAGAGGAAGTGTGGGGCTTCAGTATGATTTACTTGAACAGAAGGTAGGAAACATTAGTATCAATGCATTCCAGGACTTGCTAGCAAAGCACAACTAAATTTAGCAGCCAGAGATATTGATTTGATTAAAAATGGTTTAAGACTTGTAAATGTCACTGGAACTTAGCAAAATGAACATTATTAAATCCTTCTGGTGATGGGGAAAACTAACAAAGGGATTTGCAGTGGTTTCTGTAATTAATTGCTCTGTCATGATTTATATTAACTTACAGTACAACTCCATTAGCTCAGACTTGTCATCTCTGCTCAAGGAACCACCAAGTAATCACTACCACATTAAAGAATAAATTAGTTTTTGGCTTGCAGCCTAGTGGTAGAATGTTTCATTTGTGTCTGCTGTAGACATATGTACCTAATAAAGTTGGGAAGAATGAGTTAAAGTATGTATATATCAATGTCGGCTGACTGTATTTTAGAGATGATATGATCACCATTGTTCATTAGGCCTAATGAATCACTTAATTTCTGTTCCTTGCCTCCTGTTTTGCTGAACACCTTTTGTGAACTATGAAGCGGGAGATGACTGAAAATAGGTAGGTCTCCTGAGATCCTCCTTCCTTCACATTCTGCGGCCTGTGGTTGTAGTAATAACTTCATATGGTTTTTGTTAACACTTCATTACCCCAGACTTGGATAAATTATCCTCCTGCTTCTTCCCCAGTTGCAGACACACGGGTGAAGCCAAAGTCTTAGCTACTACTTATAGTAGATTATGGGATTTGTGAGGTTCTATCAAGTCATCTTTGACTTTGATAGTTTGAAGATGTTTTAAGTGGCATGTTACAGCTTGCACAAGAAATTTTTACATCTCCATACACGCTGTAATGGGCTTTGGAATCTACATGTTAAGTCAGCTAACATACAAATCTCTCTCTCTGTCTTTTTTTTTTTTTTCTTCCTTGGGTTGTGGATAATTCCCCTCTGTACCCTTGAGGTATTTTGATGTGTGGCCAAGAAGGCAGCAGTGGCACTTTGAACATGTGGTTGACTGCTCTACTGAAGTGTCATGTGGTTAAAGAAGCATGGTGGGCAGAATTCATGACTTGGTGCATCATGCGTACACCTTCAAAGGGTTTGTCATATCCTTGAAGCTTTTGGTCTTTCAACTAGTTGCTAAAAATCAAAATGTGCCCTTTATCAGCTTCTGTTGTTTGAACTAGTACATTATTCACTCCCTTTAACCAGCAATGGAAATCACACTAACAGCCTTGCTGTTTTTCACCATTTCTTAAAGTTTATGGTGTGTTGTGTGGGTCTTCATTCTCCTACTACTTACCTCAGTGAAAATGTTGCCCTTAGAAGCAAAATCCAATGGTTAATGGCCGTGTGTAGAATCATGTGGCCAAATAAAGGTGATATTCCTATAAATACTGGCTTATTGTCTTTGATGGAAGGACTTCAAAATTATCTTAGAGAACTGGAAATACAGGAAGTGATCCATGATGACATATTTGAAAGTCCAGTCCTAGTTTAGTTTTCAACAAGGATGAAAGATCTCATTTTATAACAGGCACCTCCACACCAGTATGGCACATTTGGTGTCTGTACTAAATCCCCTAGTGGTCTTGGAGGCCATTGTCCAACTGACAGCCCAGTTGGTGACCCATCTGTGGAAACAGAGCACTAGAGGGCCAGGCGATATTAGGACATTGGAAGGGGCTGAGGTCCTTCCCATACCTAAAACTAAGAGTCCTACCTCACAGACATCTCAACTGGGGCTTGTACAGGTATCCCAAAAGATATTCAATGATTTGATATGTGCTGGTGTTTGAGCTAGTGACCAGTTTTTTGCAAATTAATCATGTTGTCCTCCAGCTATGGAAGCAGCTGGAAGAAAATAAAAAATTTCAAAACACCCCCAGAAAATCAGGGGTAAGAATAACTGAACTGAAGATGAACATGTTCCAACAAGAACATGGAACCTAGAAAATTTTATAGTTCTCAACAAAAAGGAAAGGCCTCCTCAAATGACTTGAGCCACTATACCTGAGCCACCTGAGGAAGAAGAATTGGCTATTGTGCAACTATTTGTGTGACTGGGGGATGTCAGCCTCACTGCAACTAGAACCCCCATACAGGACCAGAAGACCTATGTTGAACTTGACTATCTTTTGGTCCCAAGCAAACATAGAGAAG
Source organism: Odontophorus gujanensis (assembly GCA_013399175.1). Taxonomy (NCBI): domain Eukaryota; kingdom Metazoa; phylum Chordata; class Aves; order Galliformes; family Odontophoridae; genus Odontophorus; species Odontophorus gujanensis. The sequence continues at coordinate 10,870 of VXAB01008686.1, read as the reverse complement.
CTGATGGTATTAGTGTACACAGGTGAAGAAACCTTGACTATATATTGTGGTCTGTCTAAATTTCAGGGAGATAGGATGAAGACTGGCTGATCTGGGGTCAGACCATCTATACCCTGTACCCTGTGAGTCTCTTTTATCCTAAAGGATCACTGGGAGGAACAACGCGACATCATGATGTTCCAGTGTCACCATAAGATCAGCATGACACCTAGTGATGTACTATATGGGACTGATGGAACATGAGCTGAACCTTCCCTACTCTGAACAACTGTGTGCCTCCAGAAAAAACAACTAGTAATGGCCCACAGAGGAATACAGACTTCAACCACGAACCAATAATCTACTGTCTCATATTTTGTCAGTCTACTTCACAATGGGCAACTGTACAAGCATCACAGTGTACTGGATCACCATAATGGAAAGGGCTTACCTTTAACTTGCTCAGTCACTGGTTCATGCTGTGNAAATGCTAAGTCATGGCTTGAAATAGTAATTGAGCACCCGGTAGGAAAGCAAGGCCAACCGAGGAAAACCAGGATCTGACCCTTCCCAGACCTCACTTAAGGGCTGGCAGTGGAGGTGAAGGCATCTGAAGACCCCTGTGTCCCTGAGGCCTTCCTAAGCAAAGAAGAATCTTTCCTTTTTTTTTTTTTTTTTTTGTTAATTGATTTTTTTTCTTTTTTTGTACCTACTGCTATTATATCTAAGCAGATCCTCACTCTTTGTGGTTAAAGACCTTGCTACTTTCCCATTTTCTTATGCTTTCCATTGTGTTACACAACCTTAATGTGCACAAAATTAGGAGTGGGAGGTGAGTCAGCATGGCAGCACAAGCAGAGGGAATAAACTGACCAAACTGCAGAAATGTGGGACATTATGTGGGTATTTTGATGAAGTGTCAAGGACACGATTTCCAGCTTGGAGTGATGTTGCATTCCTCCCATCAGCTGCAACTTACGATAGTAACAGCTGTGGTAGGGTCAGCTGCTGGGCACGCCTGCACTGAAAATGCTTCTAAAATATGCACTGTTTTCACAGGTTCAACTGGACAGTGATTATAGGTAATTTTAAACAATTATGTATTTGTATTAATGGTAGTTTCCTAGTGTCTTAGAGAAAAAGCCAAAGCCATGCCTGGCATGTTCACAGGAGGGGTCGTTGCACAGATTGTCATGAGCCCTCCATCTGTAGATCCCAGCAAAAGGACTGGAAGGAGTGTGAGTCTCATACCTCTTCAATACATAAGAATCTATGCCATCTCCCGCTGTATTCATACATAGCTACAGAAAAACTTTTAAATAGCAAGTTTATCCAATCTCTTGGCATGATGACTGCTATGGCTTTATTTGAATGCTGTAGCACAAGCATTAGGTTCAGTGGCAAGAGACACTGTCATTTTTTAGTGTCCCAGACTGCTAATCTTTAAATATTGTCATATCCGCCAGCTCTTTTCTACACATGCCATCATGACTGGCAGTGCCAATCTACTATTTATGTGGATTATGTTCAAACCATCTGTTTTAAAATAATAGTAATGATCTCTTGAGTAGAAATATGTATGTTGACGTAAAAGTACAGGGCAGAGCTAGAAAAGTGTTACAAAATGGATGGACATCAATTTCTGATGTTTAGGGATGGAATAGATATGTATCTACTAAGTATTCCAAAGAGGAAAACAGGCTATGTTCACCTTCCCTCTCCTTCTCCCCAGTATTTTGTTGGATGTAATTTAGAGTTTGTTCCAGTGTTTGCAGACATGCTTTATTTTATTTTTCATTTCACACCTAGTGGGAGTTAGTCAACGTAGAGCAGTTGGGATCCTAATACCCCCCACAAACTTGCAAAAAGTGCACATCACTATCCAAACTTTGTGGTTTGATCTCACACTTCTTATGCAAGTTTTCTAAACCAGCCACAAAATGAAGTAGTGTTTTTATACAAATTCAATGGAAAGTGGGAGGTGGAAAATCTCAAGAGAATATCAGTTGTCAGGAGTATGTCCTGAATTCAGTGGGGGTAAGAAATCTTTGACAATAGTTTTTCTTTTAAATATCTAGCTAAACCTCTAGCTTTAAATCTAGTCTTCTAGACTTCTGGCTCAGACCCATTAGAAAATATTTTAGCGCTTCCCTGCCTTGTGCCAGGCAAAATCAGGCACTGTTGTCTAATTTGCATTTCCAGAGAACCTATAACTGCAGTCTCTACAGTGAGTGTTAAAGTGCAGAGACATACAGAACAATTTTTATTTTTCATTTTCTTACTAATCTCAGAAAATATCGTGATTGAGTTTAGGTCAGCTCTTATTTTATGTGAACATACTTATTTCTTAAGCCAACATGGATCTTGGCCGTACTTTTCTATTGCGAAAACTAGCTGAACATATTTGCCAAGTTAGTGTCTGATGTGATCATAACAAGCCAAGGGTGAATATTCTCTTAGATATCTTCTGTTCACCACAGAACACTTTCTCCTTCAAGTCAAGGACAGCTTTACTTGAGTAATAATAATAATAAATAATGGCCACAGGCTTTGATCGTGGTAACTCATNTGGGTATTTTGATGAAGTGTCAAGGACACGATTTCCAGCTTGGAGTGATGTTGCATTCCTCCCATCAGCTGCAACTTAAGATAGTAACAGCTGTGGTAGGGTCAGCTGCTGGGCACGCCTGCACTGAAAATGCTTCTAAAATATGCACTGTTTTCACAGGTTCAACTGGACAGTGATTATAGGTAATTTTAAACAATTATGTATTTGTATTAATGGTAGTTTCCTAGTGTCTTAGAGAAAAAGCCAAAGCCATGCCTGGCATGTTCACAGGAGGGGTCGTTGCACAGATTGTCATGAGCCCTCCATCTGTAGATCCCAGCAAAAGGACTGGAAGGAGTGTGAGTCTCATACCTCTTCAATACATAAGAATCTATGCCATCTCCCGCTGTATTCATACATAGCTACAGAAAAACTTTTAAATAGCAAGTTTATCCAATCTCTTGGCATGATGACTGCTATGGCTTTATTTGAATGCTGTAGCACAAGCATTAGGTTCAGTGGCAAGAGACACTGTCATTTTTTAGTGTCCCAGACTGCTAATCTTTAAATATTGTCATATCCGCCAGCTCTTTTCTACACATGCCATCATGACTGGCAGTGCCAATCTACTATTTATGTGGATTATGTTCAAACCATCTGTTTTAAAATAATAGTAATGATCTCTTGAGTAGAAATATGTATGTTGACGTAAAAGTACAGGGCAGAGCTAGAAAAGTGTTACAAAATGGATGGACATCAATTTCTGATGTTTAGGGATGGAATAGATATGTATCTACTAAGTATTCCAAAGAGGAAAACAGGCTATGTTCACCTTCCCTCTCCTTCTCCCCAGTATTTTGTTGGATGTAATTTAGAGTTTGTTCCAGTGTTTGCAGACATGCTTTATTTTATTTTTCATTTCACACCTAGTGGGAGTTAGTCAACGTAGAGCAGTTGGGATCCTAATACCCCCCACAAACTTGCAAAAAGTGCACATCACTATCCAAACTTTGTGGTTTGATCTCACACTTCTTATGCAAGTTTTCTAAACCAGCCACAAAATGAAGTAGTGTTTTTATACAAATTCAATGGAAAGTGGGAGGTGGAAAATCTCAAGAGAATATCAGTTGTCAGGAGTATGTCCTGAATTCAGTGGGGGTAAGAAATCTTTGACAATAGTTTTTCTTTTAAATATCTAGCTAAACCTCTAGCTTTAAATCTAGTCTTCTAGACTTCTGGCTCAGACCCATTAGAAAATATTTTAGCGCTTCCCTGCCTTGTGCCAGGCAAAATCAGGCACTGTTGTCTAATTTGCATTTCCAGAGAACCTATAACTGCAGTCTCTACAGTGAGTGTTAAAGTGCAGAGACATACAGAACAATTTTTATTTTTCATTTTCTTACTAATCTCAGAAAATATCGTGATTGAGTTTAGGTCAGCTCTTATTTTATGTGAACATACTTATTTCTTAAGCCAACATGGATCTTGGCCGTACTTTTCTATTGCGAAAACTAGCTGAACATATTTGCCAAGTTAGTGTCTGATGTGATCATAACAAGCCAAGGGTGAATATTCTCTTAGATATCTTCTGTTCACCACAGAACACTTTCTCCTTCAAGTCAAGGACAGCTTTACTTGAGTAATAATAATAATAAATAATGGCCACAGGCTTTGATCGTGGTAACTCATAGGCATTTAGGCTATTTGAGATAGTGGATGTACTTAGGTTTTCCAGGCTGGGTAGCCCATCCTGCTCTGCTGTGGCGATTTCTGTTACCTGAGAAGGATTTCTGCATGATCAAGTTCCCAGCAGCCTTTGATCATTTGCTACCTTCACTAAGGCCTAGATTTTTTTACCCTTCTGACAACACTGAAGGGAGAGAAGGATAGTAAGAGGGAGACAGGACCAACAGATATTGTGGGTTTCTAGTACACAGAGGTGAGATGTTTTCCAGAGATATTTCTTTTTTTGTTGATAGATGATAGCTGGCCAGACCTTCTCCACTGTCATCTTCCTCCCTGCCAAGGGATTCTGCTGTGGCAAATGTTGGTGGAGATCACATGAGACTTCCAGCTAAGATCCATGTGATACTCACAAGGCCTTCTCTGCAATTGTTTAGGACTCCTTATAGATGGGAATGTAGCAAATCTCATATGAGTAGCTCTTGTTTTCAACGTTTCATTCAAAATTGTCAGGATTAAAATTGAGGAAAAGTGCACTTGTGTGAGACACTGAAATTACTAAGACCATGAGTGTCCAATTTTTTAATTGCCTGGCCACACAGAGTGAAGATCAACGGTCTTGGGGCACATATATGTTGGTTGCTTCAAAAGTAATGCCTCCTATTTATTGCCATGGAAATTGCAACAGCTACAATGAGCACAGTAACACTTCAAGAGCAAATTCTCAGATACAAAAATCTATTTTTTTGACATAGTCACCTTCATTAGCTCTGCAATGAACCAGAGCCTGCATGCCACACTCATCAAACCCAACTGAAGTGACCTGCTGTTGCAAGTGCTGAAATTCATCACCCACTGCCTCACTGTGCACACATCCACCATTTGCTCTCCATAACTGTTCTGCAGGCATTGATGAATGTCAATGGGTGCCATTTTTTCTGCTCAGAGGAATTCAGTGACACACCTTTGCGTCATATGCATATTGCGTTTTCTACGTCATCTGTCACACAACAAAAAAGTAGTGGAGTATTGGTAGAAAGGTTCAACCTCTACTGCCGTACCACTGACGTCTGCCTCTTATGTTGTGGGCTAGCATTAGAAAATAGGGGATGTTACTTTTGGAGCCACCCTCATTAAGGATGTAATTCAGTTAATGTACATAAGTAACAAAACAATATAATTGATAACATTTTATATTAAAGCATTAAAAAGAAGAGCAACAAAGCCATAAAACTAGTGGGGTATTTGATCTTGTCTTTGTGATACTAACAGATCAGACTGGTGTGATAGCAGTGGTTGCAATTCTTAATGAATTCTCAGGGTGTTTGTCAAAGATTTTTGATGAAACTTTACTATTCTTGTACTTCATTCTTGAAAACAGTTGTTTGCAGATGTACATACTGCCAAAAAGTAATGATATGAATAAGGTGTGACTGTGAAGGGAGGGATGTTTCACTCTGGTAAAATAAGGTTTATGAAAGTCCATTAAAGAGACATGATCAGATTTTTTGAGTTGAAAAATTGCAACTCTATACATTTCATTAGAAAATTTGCAGGTAATGTATTTACTGTTGACTGAAAGAGGAGTTGGAAATATACCAAAAGTTGATAATTTTTTTGCAATCTTGAAACCTGTTCTCAAATTCTTTTATCATACTGGAAAGCATGGTTCCATATTTTTTGTTGTTCACAGGACTGTGTGTAGCCAGTGTATCAAAATGCATAAAATTATTTGCCGTAACTTGAGTTAGCACAGCATTGTTCCCTCTCCTTATTCTGGTTTCAGCCCAGATGGGGGTAATCTGGGTTCAGTTGTTCTTAGTGATAGGTGTGTGCCGGCTGCCACCTTGATGGTGTAAAGCAGGAGGTGGGCTGCGCTGCAAGCCACATGTGGCCTGGAGGCCGTGAATTGGACATGACTGACTAAACCTACTGAGATGACAGTGCCTTTGAACTCAACCTCTCAGAAGGAGTCTTGGTTTATGTCTTGGGTCTCTTGTGTCCTTGGATAAATCCCCGCTGCTCCCTCAGTGCTCAGAAAACTCTGTGATAATCATTTGGTTGACCCAAAGTATTTTTTTAGTCTTAACAGGAAGAATGAAGAAGTCATAATGAAATGTCTATACATGCAACTTTTATCTATTACTCCAAAACCAAAGCAGTTAGTTTATTCTCTGGGATTTTCCATTGCATTTTTCCTATTAAAAGTCCTTTGGTGGAGTCTCTCTGGTCTTGCTCCAGTTCCAAAATGTTACTGGAAGGGAACCAACAATATGTTGAATTTAGTGTAGCTAGTGGTAGCATTTCAAGCGAGTAACCTATGCCTTGTGGGAAGTGTTGCTAGATCGGAACATAGAAAGATTTTGCCCCTTCTATATACGCTAATACTCGAATCTTTGCAAAAAATAGTTACAACTAACAGAACATATAATCTGCGTAAGTTATTGCCACGTTTACTTTCAGATTTTAGTGTATATCCTCGAGATCAACTGCTTTGAAATCGGCACAGCCGGAGCTGCAGTGACAGATTTTGAGGTACAGGGGGGTTTTTCGGGAGG
>VXAB01008684.1:12469-30686 GCA_013399175.1 Odontophorus gujanensis | reverse complement strand
CTCTCTCTCTCTCTCTCTCGTTACCCCTGGCCTTGCCCATCTGTGTCCCTCAAACTAAGGATTTTGCAACCCTTGCCCAGGACTTGATCATCAGCAAGCTTTGAGTCAGTGGCTTAAAAGAATATAATCTCTTGCAGCACACACTTGATAAATGCAAAGTTAACCTTAGGTAGTTAACACTCTTTTAACTTGATTTGATTTTTCTGTGTAACTACTTCATAGCTGTTCACTTTCTATGTCCTTTTTAAAGAAATTCATTTGAAATAGCTGACTGCATCTCCAAGACAGAACAACTTCGACATTGGTTTAAGAACTGTTCTTTGTGCTAAGAGAAGTCTATATATTTCTACTCTTGGTATTTCAGTAGCAGAGAAAATTGTTTTCATCAATACCTGAATGAATATTGAAAATACTATGAAAATCCTAATTTTAAAAGAGTCATTGTGCTGTCATTTTTTCGCCCAGCAGTGTTCTCAGATATGGACTCTGAAGCGCTCAAAGCAAAGATCAAAGCCACATAAAATTAAGATTTTTCTATTATGAATTGTGGATTTTCTAGTTGTACCAAAATACAGCTCAAATAGAAGCACTTTGATTTTTTTTACCACTCATTTCATTGGCCAAGTTTAGTCTTGTTAGCAGACAAGAATTTCCCAAAATAGATGGGACTCCCTTGAATATTTGCTCAAAAGTATTTCTCAGATTGAAGCTTTAATGAGTTCACACTATGCAAATTGCTAACAATGAAGTGCCTAGAACATCCCTCAGAATGAAATGAGATTTTCTGCTTTGGTGATTGCAGAACTTTATTGCAGAACTACAGAGAAACTTTCAGCTTGCTAATGAGAATTTCTTTCAGAAACAGATGAAACTTCCTACGCTGACCATGAGCTGACTTCAGCAACTGACTCACTGTCAGAAATCATTCTTTAGATACGAGGCTATATATGCTCTGTTACATTAGATAGATATTTATATTCCAGAGGACCTGAGAGGAGGAGGAGTGTGAATTTTTTCCACTGTACAGGTCAGCTTTCAATTTTTCCCTTTCTCCACGTCAAATTCTGGCAAAAAGAAGAGGATTAGCAGAAGAGGTTAAAGTTGCTGACAAACATCAATTGTTTGGAAGAATGGTTTCAGCCGACTCTCTCCATGGTCTCCATGCATTTTATCTGCAGAACTATTCTGTCAGAGCTGTCAAGTTTCCACTGCCTTCCCAAGTAAATAGCCAGAAAGATTTGTAGAACCTTGCTGAAACTCCTCGATTAGCAGTGCTATATGTAAGGAGAGGTTCTTGAAAAATAGAAGGTTAAACTGATGGATCACTTGAACTGAAAACTGCAGGGTTAAATCCATCCCCAGTGCAGCTCCTCTCCTCAGCAGCAGATGAACTTGTCTTGGCTGTGCTTTGTATATTTATTATCAACCTGGGGGTGTGGGATAGGTGTTAAAGGCACAGTAGAAATGCTGACAGCTCTGGCCACAGTCAGAAAACAGGAGGACCATACTCCCAAGCATTTTTTTCACATCAACTTCTTCAACCAGGAGATTTGAAAAACAGATTTTCACCACTATGGAAACAGAAAGTCAGTAGATAACAGTATAACTAAATGCAGATGTAATTGAACACAGAGAAGGACAAGGTATGAAAACAAATGCTCCAAGCACTTAAGAGACAAAACCATATGTTCTGAACCTGAAGAGCACTGGACCTCAGCAGCACAGTGAGAAGCTGGAAGTGTCTCCTCCATTATCACATTTCCCACCTTTCTGTTCACTTACCCTCCTGAGCTCAAGAGCACAAGTTAGATCAAGGATGGGCAGCTTCAGGACCATCCTCTGCCCTGCTGAAAACTGAAAGCAACAACAACTGCAGTTGTCATACAGTCATCAAGGCTTTACAGATGGGAAGTAAGAAGAATTGAATTTTATAGAGAATATTGTTTTAAAGGAAGGAAAGGATCAGTAGTTGAACGAATTTCCAGCCATCTCTATTTCAAGCTATCACAATCTCTTGAGATGATTGATACACTACAGTACTTCCCTGGTGTAACTTGTAAGCCAGAAAGCAAATCAGAAGCAACATGAAATATCAGTGAGGAAATGACAAGAAATTCTGTAGTTCTCTATAATCAGTGTTCTCTCTGAATACCATGTTCATCTTCATTGCATCATTTCATATTTATAAGAAAGCTGCTTGTCACTGAGATTAATCCAGCCAAGCTACATCATTTTAATTTTCTTTGGTTCAGGTGAACAACAAAACATTTGTCTGAGGTCTGCTTATCTCTGACAGTGGCTGGTAAATGCGAGAAAAAAAGTTAATTTCAAAATGTTTCTCAGATCTCAGTGCTTAATGTAGCCTGACTTCTCTCTGAATGCAGTGTCACATATCTGTATAAATAGTAATGCATGACACAGTACATATGCTCCCTTCCATTCTCATCAGGATATCAAATAGTTTATCCTATGGCCTCCATGCAAAGTCAGTGACATTCTGAAACTGGATTTTTATTCTTTTTTGGAAGTAGGATACACTGACCAACGCCAGACCAGACCAGAGCATACCCACAAAAAATTGTTTTTCCATTGACCTAATATGGAAATAAATTTTACTTATCTCCCAGATTCATTTGTGTTTGTATTCCATAATTGTCAAAAGAGTCCTAATGTCATCCTCAAATCTACATAACAACTTAAATAAAAAAATTTGTATGTAAGAAATGATCTGATTTATTTTATTTCAGCTTGGGCTAGGCAAACATAGGTGTCAGTTTTGTGTTTTTTTCTTCCAAAAAATGTGAAGAAAGAAACAGGAAAATGCGGAATGATATCTGATAAAATGGAACCTAATTGCAGGGAAAGTTCCTTTGACTTTGAAAAGGAAAAATCAATACACTGAAAGCAGGTGAAGGGGAATGGAGCAGGCAGGGGCATATGCCTTGTGTTCTGCACTCTATAGGTAGGTTTTGCTGTTGTTTTTGTTCATTGTCTGTTGTTTTGTTTCTATGAGTAAGCAGAGGGAAAATAAAATGAAATTGAGCCATACTGCCTTCAGGAAGAATGATCTTAGCACTCTAATGGGGATTTCTGGAAGAAGGAAACGTGAAGTCTAAGCAGAGTTCTGCAGAAGAATTCATGAGGAAACAAAAGTACTGTGGGAAGGAAAAGCAAAGTGCTTCTGTCTCCTGTCTGAAATAATCTGAAATGATGACAGCTCTGTCAAAGGCATTGCATACACTTATTTTCTAGAATAAGGCAGCAGCTGATTAAAAAGATGCTTGAAATGAAGACAACCTCACATAATTCTCTCTCTGCTACATTAGAAAATAATCACTTATTTGCTCAACATATTGCCAAGGGCCTGCAGCCTTTCTGTCCTGAATAATATATGGCTTTTTAAGCTATTCATTACTTGGCATCAAGTCCCTGTTATGAGCTGCTATCTCCTCTGAGGTTGCTCCCTCTGTCACAAACAGCACTGAAAAATTCCAGTCTCTCACGCGACTGTGATGAGTGCAGACCTTATTTTATTCCAAGATGTTGCCCAACACACAGAACGTAGAAATGACCAGCAAGCTATTACACAGCGCAGCCCTTCTACCAGTCCCTGGACAAGTTACAAGTCATGCTGTCAGTGAGGCAACAATAATATCAGTTCTAATAGCTCATCATATTTACTGTCTTCTAATAACACTGGCAGAAAAAAAAAAAAAAAAACATTTATATTCTGGACTTCATACTCTGTTCAGTTGAAACAGGGAGCCCCCGACATGAACACCACTTCCTATCCTCCTCTCAAAGGATTCTTTTTCGTAGGAGTCTCCACTGGTAAGGAAATTGAAAGACATCAGAATCATAATGAGGCAAAATCTTTCCCTTTAACTCATGGGAAAACTAACTTTGGAGGTCTTAATGGGCACAGCTAGAAAACATGTTATGATTGCAGATGGATACAGCAACATAACAAGTTTTCCTATTTCTTTTCCAAAGATGCTCCGTTAGTCTTCTAACATTAAAACATACTTCATCAATAAGAGCTCACATTAGAATAAAATACTGACCTTAAAATAAGATCAAGCAAATGCATAGAATTTGGTAAAATTCCAGATTTTCCAACTTATCTACAGCAGATGCTCTGACTGAAATGAAGCACTCTCAATGACTTCAATGACAGTTTTGGATCAGATGGAGATCTGGTGAAAAGAAATCATATAAAATTTAAAGTCCTACAGAAAAGTATGTGCTTCTAAAATAAATACATGCATAGTTGTACATTTCTTACCTAGGCACATTTACCAAGACCTAAATTTCCATTTATTGATATATTGCATTGTATGTCTTTTTCACTTCTGACTATGTCCTAACTTTCAGACAACCCACTAAAGGCAATCATTCCCTTCCACAACACATCAGTCATATTCCTTCACAGAAGGTCTAACTGTGTTACCCATCACAACTGACCAGATTTAAACCACCAATTATTTGTGCACAATTCTTTGTGCAACAAAAAAATGTATTGGCTTCAAATTATCTTGAAAACATACTACTCTTCCACTCTAACATAACTGAATTGAAATACCAGGAAGAGGTCACTTTACTACAGTATCAAACAGTTTTTAAATATTAAAATATGTCACTAAGCATTTAGTACATGCCTGCTCCTTAGGCATAGAGTTGTTTTCAAAACAATTGTACAACCTGTGTGGTACTGCCTGCAGTACTAGCTACTTTTTCACAGTTTCTTCAACATACCTCCAGTACCATAGGCTTCAATTCAGAATTCTTTGAGTGAGAAAAATGGACAGTCAGGCTGCATCGTGAAGTTCAAGCTATGGAAGCAGATGCGTATAAGCATCAGTGGGATGCTTAATTGAGATAATAATCAAAGCAGTTTACTCAAAGACAAAATAAGGACTGATCCGCATTGTACTAAAGAAATCCTGAGAGAAAAACCACCTTTTTTTAATAGTAATTATTATAATTACTGTAAATAATTGCTATAAATAGGAAAAAACATGTGGCAGATTGTAGAAGACAATGCCTGTTCTTTGGATAGATTGATGTTTCATGCTTTCCAGAAGATACATAACATGACATCTACTAATGACAATAAACTAAATCAAATTCCTTAGGTTTTACACCATCCAGTTCACACACACTTCTCTCAATAATACTCTCATTTCTTTTTTCACTGGCACAGGTTGCATATCCATAATTATAGCTCACCAAAAAGATACACTAATTTATTTGTAGGTCAACGTTCAATATTCCAAATAATTGATTTATTCTTTCTTTATACAGATCATACAGGTACATCAAAGCTGCTGATATATCAACAAAACAAATCACTGTGGCTTAATACTGCCCTCTTCAGAGTTGTATATTTTTGAAGAAAACATTCTGTGCATAGCCTGAATATGACATTTCTGACCTTGCATGTTCTTACGGAAAGGAATCAGAAAATATCTCAGTGGCTCCTGCAGTTTTACTTGTGCACTCAAGACAGCCATCATAATCTTTTCTTCTTCTCAAAAGGTACCACTTGCAGTTTGTCACCTGCTGAACTAATGACACAGGTTGCTTAAAAGAACTTGCTCTTGAAAAAATGAAAATATGTACTCTCCCAGAGCTTCCATCTTTGTTTCCTGCATATTACTATCAAATCATTTTCTTCTCCCTCCTTGTCATCCAACATTCATTATTGTTTTCAAAAATTTTGTGTACTATCACAGCTTTTAGAAAGTAGTACAAAGATAGCCATAGAATCTGAGGAATTATGAAGAAAGAGAGGAGTGTGCTCTGCATCTCATCTCCAGTTCTGGACAGCTCAGTGACTTCATTCATCACAGCAGACATAGTAAAAGTGCAGTAAAGCTAATTCTGTTTCCACAGTAAAAAATATCCCTATTTGTGCATAAAAAGAAGAGGTTCTAGGTTCAATGGTAGATGTTATAGCATCACATGCTACTCCAGTTCATTCTCTTTCTTTCCCCTGAAAGATGTCATCTACTTGGACTTGTGCAAAGTGTTTGACACTGTCCCGCATGACATCCTGGTTGACAAATAGCATAAAAATTGAGTTGATGGATGGATCACTTTATGGACTAGGAGTTGGCTGAATGGCCCCAGTCAGAGAGTTGCAGTCCATGGCTCAATGTCCAAGTGAAGACTGGTGACAAGTGGCATTCCTAAGGGATCAGTGCTGGGATCGGTGTTATTCAGCATCTTTGTCAGTAACATAGACAGCACGGTTGAGTGCACCCTCAGCAAGTTTGCTGATGACACTAAGCTGAGTGGTGCAGTTGACATGCTAGAGGGAGGTGTTGCTATCCGGAGTGACCTGGACAGGCTTGAGATGTAGGCACATGCCAACTTCATGAAGTTCAGTAAGGCCAAGGCTAAGAAAGCTGGGGCTTTCATCCTGAGGATGACAGCAGTCTTCCAGTTCCTGAAGGGGCTCTACAGGAAAGCTGGGTGGGACTTTTTATAAGGGCAGGTAGTGACAAGATGAGGGGAAATGGCTTTAAACTGGAAGAGATTTAGAATAGGTATCAGGAGGAAATTCTTTACTGTGAGCGTGGTGGGACACTGGAAAAGGTTGACCAGAGAAATTGTGAACGTCCCCTCCCTAGAGGCATTCAAAGCCAACCTGGATGGGATTTTGAGCAAACTGGTCTACAGGGAGGTGCCCCTGCCTATAGCAGAGGATTGGAACTAGGTGATCTTAAATGTCTCTTCCAACCTAAACCATGCTATGATTCATTGTTTCTATGTGCAGATGGTTATGATCACAGGGGATTTTATGACAGGGTTCACAGTACAGCTGTGCATTTCTCAGGGGGCTTCAAGAGGTTTTTGTAGCTCTTATTTTCCCACTCAGAGACACCAAAGGATTGTGAATGAGAGGTTCATTTTCTGCTATGACAGAATCATCTATCTGTTCATGACAGATAGATAATATGTGTGCTATTAATATTTGAATTTTCTGATTTTGACAGCTGTCTTGGAAATGACATGGTTTGGAGAATCAGTTCTTGCTCCTGTACTTGAACTTGAGATAAGACTGTTTAGCTAGGCTTTGAAAAGTAGAGCCTGAAATTTTCTGGATTCCAGAATCCAGAGATCTTTACATAGCATGTGATACTCAAAGAAAAAGTAGCAGAGAAACAACGTATGTAACTGTTTTTGTACAGAGACCACTATTGTGGACAAAGTTTTCAATACTGTTCTGTATCTTAAGTTATTCATACATGAAAATAATTAACGAGCAGTACTGATGACCTCCTGACATAACACAACTCTTTAGAAAAATCAAGTAATTTGTGTGTTGTAGATCATCTTCTCTCTGACGTGCAGTGTAAGCATATTAGAAGACTTCTGAAAAATTTTTAATTTTCTGAATTTAAAAATTCAGAACTCTTTAATTTTTTTTTATAGTTGACAAGGAATTTGATCAACAACCTGAAAATTTTTAAACCTTAAATTATATATTTTCAGGTTCCATGAATGCTATTTTTGCAACCAAGGGATATTCTGTATGAGAAACAAATAATATGACTGACTCTTCATAATTTTTCCAGTCAAAGGTATCAAAATTCTGCACTTACACTTGCAAAAGTCAGCAGGCCCATGTCCTTTTGGCACTTTAGAACTTCAGTGGGACAAATACCTTCTTCACTCAGAACACTCTGTTTTCCATAACTCCATTGTGCAACTACCAATATCTTATTTTCTCTACTTCTGGTTATGTACCTTCTTTCATTTGCTTTATGCAACTTATCTCATCTGCATGTGAGAATGATAGTCTGAATCTCTTCATGCTTCTTCCACAAGTCATATCAAACCACAGTAGACAGTTTCAGATGGATACACTTTTATTAAACCATCTATCGGACAAAAATATCAATTCTTCACATATCCTGCCATCACTCACACTTTGACCTAGCCAGAAGGAAAGTCCATTAGGACAGAGAATGCATATTCCACATGCATCCCCTTGACACTTAGTAAAAACACAATGTAATTTTAAAAATTAATCCCTTTCACAAATTAAAACGTTTTCATGTCAATTTCCTAAGTAGAGTGCCCTTATCCATTGCAGGAAAAATAATTCTGTCTGTACTGACTTCAGATTCAATTCTATGAGACTGTGTTATGCCAGATGGGAACACATTCTTACCATCCCAGGATCGCTTTGCAGCTTCTAAAAATGCAATGTACAGTGAAGATGAGTATTGAAAATAAGTAAATAAATAGGTGATACCAGAAGGACAAATTCAAATCTTAATTTTAAAAAAAGCTCAGTGACTTCAGAGACACTCCAGACTGTTAAAAGTTGAAGGATTAAGTTCCCCATAAACAATTCTGTCATTGTTCTTTGGCCTCAGTGTCATGTTCCTACAATCAAATTCTATCTCAAGAATTTGCTGTGGAGTCCCACAGATATTCAAATAATATCAGTGCTGTCTCCAGTGTGTTTATGCAGAATTCTCCTGGAATTTTCACTTGAGAAGAAAGAATGTTAGTGTCTTCAAGAATATTTCATGATTGACTGAAATTTTTCTCTAACATTTGGGTTCCAAAGACTTAGATCATCAGAAAATTGAATTAGATTGTTCTTTTTATTTTACAGTTGAAAGGGACAATGTTGAAGGCAAAAAAGATGACATATAACCCTGTTCCTCCTTCCTACCTTTCTAAAAAAAGTAATGCACAGATCACTTTATTACAGACAGGGTAATAATAATGCTGGCATTTTAGCACATTACACTATTACTATTGTTTCCACTGAGTATATACATGGACAGTTTGAGAAACAAACAAAGGACAAGTATATAAAAGCACAGATGGAAACACTATGGATACTTCCCACTAGCTCCTGTGCACTTGTCTGGGGAGTCAGGTTTTCTGTCTTTTTATATGTTAGTTAACTCAGACACAGTGCTTATGGAAGTAAAAATAAAGCAAATACAACTTTTCAGGCCTTTACAATTATGAAGGACTTCAATCTGAGTCTGCAAATCTAACTGAGAGTGTGATAATATGTATCATGATATGTTGGTATGATTTTAAGGGGACAAGAGTGTTATTGTGACTTTTGAGGCTTTAAACCTTCCTAATTCTTCTCAATTGTAAAAAGTCTCACTAATCTCAGTGAATATATCCTGATTTTTGATAATTCTCCTGGCTCAGTACTGGAATTTCATTGTAGCCAGGCTGATATGAGCTTATAGTATGAGACAGTCACTCATAGTAATCTGTGCTGGAGAATGCACAGCACTAATTCAGGGGGTCGAAAGGTAGAGAGAAAAAAATCATATTAAAATAAGATGAAAGAGAGCTTAATGTTTGCTGTATTGAGAATAACTGTATTGAGAATAACAGACAATTTCCTAACAAGTGAAATCTGAAAAGTTTTGAGAATATGGGTGTATGTGTCTTGGAAATCTTTACAGAGGAAATCATTAACATGATACACAAAGTATTTAAAATTTCAGTCTGTCCATCTTACTATCATACATGCATCAGACACTTTTACTGTCTCTTGATCCACTTATTCTGCCTTGATTTCCATTTAATTATTATGATGGTGCTTATGAACTCCTGGCAGAGGTGCTCACCAACCCAACATTTTTTTTGTCCTGTTCCTATGAGATAATACAGTTAATAAAGAATGATCCTGAGTGAAGAGGACACATAACTGAGTTAATTGCTTCACACTAGAGTAGTCTGACATTTAGAATTGGTCTGATTCTATTCATTGTAACAGCATGAAAGTAAATAAACAATTTTCATACATATTACAACAAATAAGCATGCCAGAACTTAATTCATGTTCTGGTGATTAATAGTCTAGAGTGGCTGGATAAAATGCACTTTTCCATATCCACACCATCCTATTAAGCCACCCATTTAGGTGTGAAATCTATCTGGAATGAGGCTTATTTGGCATCTTGGGAAAAAATAAAATAAAATAATAAAAAATTATAGAATTAGTCTGGGGAAGAAAGGTTGAAATAGCCTGCTTCGATCAAAATAACAGGTAAGAACATAAAACAATTTATAAATTCTTTATTTTGTGTGACATCAATCTTAGAAGAACTGTGAGTATATCACATTACCCCAAAAAGTGTACTTTTTGTGCTCTGCTTATTAATGGAGAGAAAAAACAGACCAGAGAAATGAGGTATTGATTTTATTCACTTAGACTTTCATACTCCATTGCACAACTACCACCTAGATTTCACTCTTCATTAAAAGCTTAATTCTTCATTAAGAGAGATAATTATTTTAATGGAGATTAAGTATATTTTAAAATTCACATTCATCTTTATCTACCCAATGCAGGTTGAATTAACCTGAAATGGGATCTCTTCAGTGAAATCTTGCCTTTGCATTTTGGTTGGCTTTCATTTCTTGCTTTCTTCCTCCTCTTTTACACTTCATCCATCCATGTCTTTTATACCACCTCAAACAAAGAATTTTCATTGCTCACTTAATACAGTTTTTCTGATGTCCACTGACACACACAGTATGTCTGAAAACTAAAATCAGAAGAGTCAAAGTGCTGTTTAATTCTTTGTGCATATAGTTGCATAGAAAAGTGCACTCCAAACTACTGGTAGGGAAGATTTGCCAGCAAGAAGAGACTCAGTTTTCCTTATTACTAATTCTTTCCACATAGTTTTGTAAATACAGTTAATGCTGAATAAAAAGTAGAATAAGAAGAAATGAAATTGGAATTAAAGTCAGAAGTACCGTGTAAAAACAATTATAGAGAGATCTTAAGTAAGACTTTTGCTCAGGTATTAAGGTGAAATGTAGAAGAAATGTAAATACATTAAAGTATGTAAACGTGCATCTGAGATGCTGATATCTTCACAGTTGTATTGATACATTTAAAATTTATGCCTTCTTTGAATGCAATCCCAGTTAAACAGATGCTAATAAAACTGCAATTTTTCCTCAATATATCTATTTCTTGTCTTTCTATACACTGATATCAATGTTCTTGAAGGAATTTTAATGTTTTAGTTTTCCTTCACTAGAATTCTGCCTTCTAAACTTACACCAAAGAGTCCTTTCTTCCAGTAAATCAGCATAGTGATGTCTTGTTGGAAATGACCACCAACACTTGGATGAGTGAGGCTGCTCTCTTTCAAAAGGCTTTAGCCCAACCTTCTCTGGCACCCAGGGATAGTAAGGACTCTTGAGCTTGGGAAATGCAAAATTTTGTTCTGATACAACAGAACTACATTTCAGCAGTAGCATTATATTGTAAGTGATATGTTTTTTAACCTCCAGGGTAGTACCTGAGATATACATCAACTTGCTGTTCAAAATGAAATCCCCATGTGACATATAGAAAAACATTCCAGTTGCAAAAAAACAGTCTTGATTCACTGCCCCTTCTCCATCAGTCATTCATTCACATCTTCTCCTTAAAACTTCCCTTTGCTTGCAAGGACATTACCTCCCCCTCATGCAAGAATGAGAAGCCAGGTTTCTGTTTGAGGCAGCTAGTCATGATTATCTGATTATTAGATCATCTGCATACAGTGGTCGATATGAAATACATACAGGAGCCTTCACTACAAAACCTGTACCTTCCCATACCTGTGATCAAAGGAAGTTAAGTTCTCCCTCACACAGGCAGTCAACAGAAGACATATGTGCCTGCTAGCTATTTGCACCAAACATTTGCAGGCCTTCCACCCACCATAGGGACTGATGTGGGGTTTGTTTTATAAAATTAAATATTCCAGTGAATGAAAAACTCCCAGAAGATAATGTGTAAAGTAGAAAGAGATGCTGAGTCTATGGAGCAATGTGAAGTATATAGCCTTAGATCTACTATGATAGATCAAAATAACAAGAAATAACTCAAAACAATGTATATATTCTTTATTTTATGTGATATCAATCTTAGAAGAGCTGAAGACCACTAAAAATAAAAATAAATCCATTACAAGCATCTGCTGCCTGTTTCACCATGGTGATGTATAAAAATGGCAATGCACATTTCCTTCAGCCCACTGCATTCACTGCTGTTCCAAGCATATCAACATCTTTTAGCAAGAGAGGATAATTTTATCTGTCTGCCTCATCACAGTTTTTTGAGTCACTGAGTATAAGACATTTGATTTAGAAAAGAGTTGATGCAATTTGGTGTCTTGGGTTTCAGAGACTCTGCCTGTGAAAACTAGACAGGGGCAGTGAATTAACTTTGTATCTGAATCAATAATAAAGCGGTGAAATATTTTCCATATTGTATTGCTTATTCCTCAGAATAGAAATATAATTTATATCAATTTTCTTCCCTTTCTACCATTTACCTCTTCCCTTCTTTCTGTACCTTTCAGATATTCATACATTTTTTGTCTTTCCTATCACATGCCGTCTTCTAAATATTTTAGTAATCAATAACTTATATCAAAATTAAAAGCTTCAAAAATAAAACAATCATATTATAGAACACTGCCTAAAATGATCTTTTCCCATTGTAGTAGATACGCACTTCTTCTCTTCCGATCTCGCTACTTATGGATTATGCTGACAGAGCAGCTGTTGATAGAGGTGACATAATCCTAACTCCAGGCATTTGACTTCTCACCCTGACAGTGTCATGGCCAAACTGTGATCGCTCAACAAAATGTGATCTAGAATAAAAGAGAGAAATATGGCTGCAGGTCTACAATATTTCATCCTTCCTTCAGCAACACCCAAACTGATACTACTTTTGCATGATATGGCAGCTGCTGCACAGCTGTGCAGGAGGTCATACACATAGAAGTGCAATTTCATAATCTCTCTAAAGGCCACTTTCTCCAAAAGCAAAATGAAGATAGTAATCAAAAGTACCAGAGAAAAACACAAAAAATTTGGAATAATAGTTGCAGCTACAATGCAAAGTAATTGTCATTGTTGTTTAAGCTGTTACAAACCTTTTAGCTGTTACACTTTCTTTTCACCTAAATCTGTATTTCCTTCATTATATCCAGATTTTTATTATTCTGCTACTAATTGTGAGATTTAACATTAATATTAATAGTCATTAATAATAGTTTAAATATCTGAGGTCAGAATGCATTAATTCTAATATTGAAAAGTCCTGGATAATATACTTCTTCAGTATTCTCAGCTGCTCAGCTAATGCATGGTGAGCTGGCACCATGAATAAGTTATTTTCAAATTCAGTGCACTGTAGAAATGCTAATTCCTTTCTAGGCAGAATAGATCCCTTTAACAGGTAGAAGAATTTAGATATAATCCTAATTGCCTCCGAAATGCTGATTATCTTTGGATGTCACTTCACGTAGAATGCAGAGATTGAAAGAAAACCAGCAACAGAAGATATAACTACGCATTAAAAAACAAAGAATCATAAGCTGTCACTAAAATTTACTTATGTTCCCATGCTAAGTTAATTTGTGTACTCAAGAACTAGCAAAGGAATATGCTTGGATCCATCACCATACAGAAATATCTTTATTAGATTTTTTATCCAGTTGCTTCAATATAGTACAACAGCATCAGAAAGTGAAAACCATTATCTGTTATTCCAGAAGACCTTCAAACACAGCCCTTTAATCTACACCAATCTCTTCTTTAATCTCCTTAGTCTTGGCTGGTTGTTAGCAGAATGTGTATTAAACCCACTCGTTCATCCTCCCTCTCACAGCTGTTTGGGAGGAATGCATTACCCACAGCTGCTAACAAGGAAATGAAGCTTCTAATAGGAGAGCTGCTGGTAGACATTCAGCTTGTAAATCTCTGCCAGTTTTCTGCAAGGTCTAATACCCATGGTTCTTCATCATTAGAAGGAAAAATAAAACAAACAAAAACAAAACAAACAAAAAAAACCACCCACAATAAAACTAGTCAGTATTGCAGTTCTTTATGGACTAATCCTGGATGATCAATATTTAGACCCATAACACCTTTCTGGTGTTGTAATGCATCTCCTCATGCACACTTACGTCCTGAAGTTATTTTCAAATATGCTATAATAAAAATGTTAGGTAGCATAGGAAAAGGAGAACAGACAGAACTGGAAGGTCAGGGAGGGGTAAGATTGTGGGTCATAGTGTTTCTTGTTGCTCCTTAGAAAGCCTCACTGCTCAGTCACCAAGCTCATTACATTGCTTCCTCCCTATATTTTTACTGTTTCAAGGCATTGGACCTTGAAGAAAATTACATTTTTCAAAAAGAGGATTGTTGTTTCTTTTTAAGAAATATATAAATTTCATAAAAATATTAATTTCAGTAAAGATGTTGAGTCCTTTTCCGTTTTATTAATGTGAAGAAGTGTCCTCTTTGACTACATTCTATTTCATTTCACTGTATGCAAACTACTCATAACAGAATAATATATGCTGCAACAACACATTTTAGGAATTACCAATCCAAAAAAAAAATGTATTTCTGATATCAAACAGGTGGAACTTGTGAGAAAGAATGCATTAAAAAATCATTAATTCTACAGAGAATAAGGAATGCCTTTTGAGATGTGTGTGCTTTTCTCATGCCAGGAAATCCCCTAGAATGTAAGAACTGCAGCACGATTAGTGTGCGGTTGAGGAGTATGGAATTTTACCTTAACAATATGACATCTGTCCTTATGTAATTCATTTCACTCTATCTGAAGGTCTGTATTTTTTGATATTATAACTTTTTATCTCACGTCTGAAAACTGAAAGGAAGGAAAAAAGTATTATTTGAATGAGTTTTTTTGAAAGTTTTCCTTTAGAGGATGTGAAGTGGATGTGACTCTAAGATGCCCTTGGAATTGGCTGACAAGTATTATAAGTCTGGGCAATAAAAATTCTTAACCCCAGAGAGACTGGGCGAGAAACAACCTGCTTCTGAGTAACAAGAAACAATGTCATTAAGTTTCTCTTTACTACTGATCCAGTTCTATGTACAAAGGAACAATGCAATTTAGACAAAAGGCAGGACTTCAAACATGCGATGGAACACAATGATATCGAAGTGACAGAGAGGGAAAATAGTCTTATTTAATATAAATATAACTTTACTCCTGGTTGGGAGAGAATGTATTCCTTTGGGAAATAAACGCATATACTGAACACAGCAGTTACAGTCAGAAATACATTACATAATAAACTGTAATGAGACTTCAAATTCCAGTTATATAAGAAACTGACTATATGCAGCTTTTAATGAAAACTTTTGAAAAAATATTAGTTTTGGGACCTTTGGAACAGCTGAGGTTTGACAACACGTGAAGTTTGAAAACATAACTGCGTAGCTTCTCAGCAGAGACCAGGATTTTCAAGGGAATTAAGAAGTTATGTTCTTGCATATAACTCCCTTATGAAAGAGCACTGAAAACAAAAGCAAAGCTGTTAGTGAATCACACCTCTACATTGCAATGCTTTTGGAAAAAAACAGATATGGAACCACAGCAGTATGTCTTATACCCATGAGTTCTTAATAGACAAAGAGGAGAAATCCAGAATATGTCATCATTGTCTCATCCTTAAGGCCACATCGTTTCCGCAACCTTAAAATTTGCTGACAAAAAGAAAAGAAAAAAAAAAATTTCCTTCTCCCTAGATGGATAAAATCATACGAAGAGAGACAATTGGAATAACTAGTAACTAAATATAGCTCTCATATTTCTTTTGTCAAATACAGCACTTTTATAGAAATGAACCACAAAATATAGAAAATTTTGAGTGTTTCCAGTCTAAAGTAACACTTTGCAATTAGCTCATACCAGCACTCAGACTAACTTTTTGCTTTTGTCACTCAGCAATATAAGAGTTACTGTTTTTCAAGGCAAACTAATGTTTGATAAAGTTGATTATATGAAGGTGAAAGCCACAAAATGTAAAACGCGGAATACAAAGTTTTATACTACAAGACTGGCATGCCGGTGCTCGACATACTGATATTCTTCTGTGAGGAACAATATGAGAAAATATAAGAACTAGAAAACACAGTAGTCAGAGAATTCAGTAACCCATCTGAGGACTCATCTGGGAAAATTCTAATGGCATCTTCAGAAAAGCTTGAGATTTAAGAAGTCTTTATGTTATGTTTTCATATATTATGTTTTCAAGGTCTGATTTCAGATTCAGTTTAGAACTTGTCTAACTATCTTGATGGCCAACTAGAGGGCTTAACAACCCCAGCAGGAGTTATTCTCTCATTACAAATGAGTATTTTTCCTGTGGTTTTATGCAGAAGAGAAAGACATAGCAGAAGTCATGAAGTCTTCAGGCTCCAAGACTTAGGACTCCCCATTAGTTTGAAGAAGCCTATTCTGTGCATGCCCTTCTATTGCTTTCAAGTGTCCATTGAGTCATAAGTATTTCTTTTACTCTTCATATTTATTACGATATACATCCCTTCCATATTGTCTTTATATCACTCTTTTCTCCAGAAAAATAGTATGTGTCAAGAACTGCGATCCTAAAAAATTTGCAAGCTAGTTTTACTGTAACCACAAAATCCCCATGTATCTAAGCAAAGACGATCCACATCATGCCTTGTCAGTTAATTAAATTATTTATTTACTGCAACAGATAGAGAACATAGATAGGCCCAAGTTCCAGTTAAATCTGTTTTAAAATCTTAAGAAGTATACCACTGAAATTTCTTTTTGCTCTATAATTGAATATTCATATTGGTTATCTACTTTCTCTGATAAAAAGCAAATTTTTTTGTTGAAGTGTAATTTCAGATATGTGAATCTAATCTTTTCAGGTATTATTTATGACAATCCAATTGTTCTTTTTCAATAATAATTTACAATGAAAGGGCAAAATTCTGTCCAACCTTGAAATGAAAGGGAGATACCGGAAATAGGCTCGTTCTACTAATTTTACATTTCTTACAGAGTAAAATGTAAAAAAAATATATGTATATATAATATACCATTTAGCTATGTGGTTAGTGAAGAACTATCATTTTTTACTGTCTTCTGGTTATAGCTTACAATACAGTGTTTACTGTAAATTGACTTGCTGATTTGCACTGAGATGAAAAGGACTCATTTTTAGTTGATACTGAAAACCACACAAAAGATGGCCATAAATAACAAGGTCTTCATCTGTCCGGAAGAGGGTACTGCTTCCATAATAAAATGAACAAATAATATCCTACAAACTTCATTAAAATATTTTTTAAGGGTGAGGCTTAATGCTGCCTTGTAAATTTATTAGCTTGAATTTCTCAGCACATTGCCATGTTAGCAGGTGACCTAATGGAAACCAAAGACCAAGTTGTTTCCATCTTTTGCAAGGATTACCCGCCAATGACCTACAGGGAATAACAAATACATTTATAAGCATGCTGGAGCTGCATAATTTATGAGATATCGGGAGCACAAAACAGATAAAAGATAGCAACCACTTCTCCAAATGTATTATATTCTATTTTGAAAGCAGTACGTTCTACTAATAACAAAAATGTTAATTTCAAAAAGTGTACTTACTGCTTACCGTTACACCACTAAATACAGACCTCAAACTGGACTCTGCACCACCAATCACAACTCTCTGAGCTCTTGACAGTCAGCCAGTCCTCAACCCACCTCACCAGATGATTTCATCCAACATGAACAGCATATTATTAGGGAGAAAATGAAGAAATATACAGGAATTATACCACTGAATAAGTCTTACAGATTTTTTTAGCTAATAACTTGTTCCTGCAAACTTGCTGGATTGTGAAAATCAAATCTAAAAGTAAACATATCTCCTCCCTTGGAAATCTGTCTGAGAAGGAGTAAAACATTTCCTTTTCTTTAAAACTTTTATCATTAGTAAAGTTGATACAAAAAAGGACAAAACAGCACAACAATTAGCCTACTAGGCAAGCTGGGTCAAATTAGGTCAAAATAGGAATGTTGTCAGGGTCTGCAGGGACGAGGGATGAGGAAGGCCAAAGCCAATTTGGAATTGGATCTGGCAAAGGAGATAAAGGATAATAAGAAAAGGTTTTTTAAATACGTTAACAGTAAAAATAAGACTAAGGAAAATGTGGGTCCCCTATTAAATATGGGGGTGTTCTGGTAACAGAGGATGCAGAGAAGCTGGCGATACTGAATGTCTTCTTTGCATTTATCTTCACTGTCAGAACTCCTCCTCAGGACTCCTGGACTGTGGGGGTAAGTGGAAGCGTCTGGGGAATGGAAGACTGCCCTTTGGTTAGGGAAGAGATGGTCCAAGAGTGTCTATGCAAC
>VXAB01008684.1:0-12298 GCA_013399175.1 Odontophorus gujanensis | reverse complement strand
GCCAGAAGGCTGTGCTGCCATTCAGTGAGACCTGGACAGGCTGGAGAGTTGGGCAGAAAGGAACCAGATGAGATTAAACAGGAGCAAGTGTAGAGTCTTGCAACTAGGGAGGAATAACTGCATTCACTGGTAAAGGTGGGATGATGACCTGCTTGAAAGGAGCTCTGAGGAGAGGGACCTGAGTGTCCTGTTTGATGACAGTTTGACCATGAGCCAACAGTGTGCTCTGGTGGCCAAAAAGGCCAATGGAATCCTGGGGTGCATCAAGAAGAGCATGGTCAGCAGGTCAAGGGAGATGATCCTTCCCCTCTACTCTGCCCTGGTGAAGCCTCACCTGGAGTATTGTGTCCAGTACTTCTTCACAGTGAGGATGACAGAGCACTGGCACAGGCTACCCGGAGAGGTAGTGGAGTCTCCTTCTCTGGAGATAGTCAAGACCCACCTGAACGCCTACCTGTGCAACCTGGGCTAGGGAGCTACTTTGCAGGGGAGTTGGACTCAGTGATCTCTAGAGGTCTCTTCCAACTCCTACAATTCTGTGATTCTGTGATTCTTTGAAATTCAGTAATTCATTATGTATTGTAAGGAATTAATAATAAACTTTACACTCCTGATAAATTTTTCTAGGTTTATCCAAGCTAATGTAGTGTATCATTATACAATATTAGATGAAAATATAAGCAGAGAAACAGTACTAGATGTGGTTATAATTATCTTTGGCTGCAAATGTTTTGAGGTCAGAACTGACAGAATCTACACATTTTTCTGTTACCAACTGGAAAACACAATAAGGGTAGAAAATGTGAAGATAAGAAAATGGGCAAGAAAATTCTAATCGTTCAATTGTATATCAAAGCAGAAAAGAAGAATGGAAGAAAAATATTTGAAATTAAGTATTTATTTATATTCCAAAGTCAGTTTCAATAGCTAAATAAATAAATAAATAAATGATTTAAATCTAAATTAAGAAAATGTTATCAAGAGACAAGTTAAGAAGAAAAATCTAATGGGAAAAAAAGTGATTGTTCATCATGCTTATATATATAACATATATATTATATATGAACATATAACTTAAATACCCACATGATCTCTGAGCTGCCTGAGCACATACAAGATTATTCATAGACAACGAGTGTACAAAACTAATTGAACAGACCACCCTGGTAGGTATTCTGCTTTTTTCAATTGCAGCATTTCCCAGAATAGTAACTGTAACTCAGGTTTATGTAATGGTAAATGCCAAACAAAGTAAAGGAAATGTGTCTACAGCAGACATCCAATTAGTGCATGGATTCCAACACAAATACATATTTGGAAGACTAAACCTTATGATTTTTGAGAACAACTGGGCAAATTCCTGGAAAAAAAGTCCCCTGCATGCTCTTCAGCAAATTAGCCACAATTTGCAAGAGCATATTTCCCATATTCCTAATGCAAGTTGTTCTCATATGTTAAACTGTAAATGTTCACAATGATATCCATATTTCTCTTAGGGATAAGGTCTAAGACTGGTTGTATGCTGCGGATCCTGGGTCCGGATCAATTGAGCAGGGAAACACGACAAAAACTCAATATGAGTGATCAAGCTTCATCTTTATTACCGGGACAACCTTATTCTTATAGTGTTTAAGACAGGGGCGTACAGAGAATAGCACACAATCGTTGGCTGAGAGGCCTTACAGAAAAAACAACTTTAAGCAGTTCCCAACAATTAACAGCAGTGAGAAACCATCCTGAGGGAGGTAACTCTTGAGATCATCCTAATCCTAAAATAAAACAAGCAGGAATGCTTTGGCGGTGGATGTGAAAGGCAGCGCTGGCAGGGCGTCCCCTGTTTCAAAGTGCACTTTACCTCTCCTACTCACCACAGACCATCTCCCGCTTTTACTTTTCTCAAGGTTCACACAGTGTACTTTCCCTTGAGCACCGTATCGGCGTGGCCAGCGCATAACACAGAACCCAAAGGGAAGAACACCTGCTAGTTAAACAGAATAGACTACAAAGGACAGCTTATTCTAAAAATACCTAAAGTTACAATTATCAGCAGTCCTGTGAAGCCTTCTTCGCTGAAGGCAGGCTGAACAACATAATCACAGAAGTTTCCCATAGACGTCTTGGCAGCTTGGGTTGCTCTGCTGAAGCAGCTCTCGTCCGCCTTGAGTTGTTTATCACTTGGCCCAGGAGCATCGTGACCTCCTATCAACATCTAGTACTTTTCCATGAGTATGTAGTCTGTGCTACCGTGCAAACTATGCTCGTACATATTACCAGGACCTCCCTGCTCCTGCAGCCATTCCCCAGCAGTTGTAGTCATGCTAAATGACTTAATTTTGCTTTTAGTTTCAAATACCTAATTATCCAATAAACTTACTCGGAATATTAAAGTGATCTCCATTCCATTCCCTTCACTTAGGAAAGGAAAGGAGAAAAATACCTGGAATTGGACATTACAAAACTTACTTCCAAGACATTTTCATTTGGTAGCTGTATTTTCCATCATGGTTTGTTCTTTTTTGTTGACTCATTTCCTAGATTTTAATCTTGGATTTCAATGTTACTCTATCAGAAAAGCTCATATTGTCACACCCGGTACGGTGACAGAATGCAGAATCACATACAGGGGCAACTGTTGTATTGAAAAATGCACCTTTGCCAGAAAAGACTTTTAGTTTTGTAGTCTGCTTTTCCAAAAATGATCTTGTGTGAGTTCAAGCAGCTTAGAAAACAGATTGAAATCTCCTTTGCTTCTTTTACTTGAGTAGACATATTTGTATTGCTGTTGTTGACTTGTATCAGCAGTTCTAGACAAAACCCATATTTTCAGTTAAGAGATTTAACTGAATCTCTGGCATTAGTATTCAAACTGAACTGAAGCCCAATAATAATATGCTGTTTAAGATTATTATTTACACTACTTTTCACATGAGAGAGTGTATATTGATATTCCAGCTAGTCACAAAGAACAGTAGTCCAATCTAGCTGATATTCAATAATATTTTGATTTATCCATATGCTAGATATGTTTCCAGCCAGGATAGGACTCTCAGAAGCACATTTCAAAACAGTG
This sequence comes from Odontophorus gujanensis, assembly GCA_013399175.1. Classification (NCBI taxonomy): domain Eukaryota; kingdom Metazoa; phylum Chordata; class Aves; order Galliformes; family Odontophoridae; genus Odontophorus; species Odontophorus gujanensis. The sequence continues at coordinate 9,228 of VXAB01008684.1, read as the reverse complement.
CAGAAAAATGTACAGAACAGATGGCCTTTTCTGCATTTCCTTAAAAAGAAAGAAGAAGCTGAATTGTTCTGGCTGACAGTGTTTTCAGTGTAAGCCAGAGTCATCAGTGAACGGGAAACACTTTCTTTTACAATCATCACTTCAGAAACACTGTTTCAGCAGTGTAATGTACTGTAACGATCAGAGAGCTTGCATTATCTAAATGAACAATGAAGAAAGAACAATTGTGTTCCTATTTGAAATATGTTTATCTCAACGCCATGGTGAAGTTTCTGAACAGTTAGAGTTTAAAAAATCTCTTACCTTATGATCAAACTTTGTATGGTAAATTAAATATTTAGAAGCAAGTTTCAATGCACTGTGTACTTTGTACTTTATGGCCAGAATGATACATTGAATTTGCCATATCAAACACTAAAGTCTTCAAGCTAATAACATCACTCCCTCACAGGAAAACATTTATGCCACTAACTATGCAAAATTATAATCTGATCTGTCAATTTATTTTTATTATTTTTATTTATAAACATCTCAAATTCTCAGATGCTTCAGCACAGAACTTTGAAGAACTTCTTTAGTTCCTGTACTGTTTTCCTTTCTCCCTGATCTTGCAATATGTATGATTTGCCTTTTTGGCAAATACACTTACTTGAGGGCTGTATTCATCGAAATCAGTGACTAAGTCTTGGATTTCTGGGATAGTAATAGAACAGAAATGAAAATTCACATCTTAACTGACTATCTTAAAAGCTTTTGCATCTCACAAAAATCAGAATGAAAATAATGTAGTCCAGATTGAGAAGGATGAAAAAAAAAAAAAAAGAGTAAATGAGTTTAGAATAATTTCTGGGAACTGGAGAGAAATGTGGAAACAGCTTCTCCCTGCGATGTATGGACTCTTTAGTGAAAAAAACATTTTTGTGGAGTAAGTGGACTTTGACAATGGCACAAATGCAAATGAGCTTGTCTATAGGAAGGAAAGAAGACAAAAAAAAAAAAATCCTCCAAAATGAATCTGGAATATAAGATCTTAGCATAGAATCATAGACTGGTCTGGGTTGGAAAGGATCTCAAAGATCATCTAGCTTCAATCTCCCTGCTGTGGGCTGGGTCACCAGTGGGATAGAGCAGTCTACAAAGAATGAAGAAAAGAACTTACATTTAGGATGGTAGTTCTTGAAAATCCTAGATTCAAGCAAGACATGTAGATTAGTAGAAGGTAGAGATTACGTTGTCAGTTCATCTAGAAAGCACAGGACTAAAATAGCACTTAAGAACAACAGATAACGTGGTCTTCCTGTAAGAAATCTTACAGGGTGTCTAAAGTAATATTTTTTCTGTTCTGCACACTGAAAAAGACAAACAATATTCTACATAATATATTTAGAAATAGTGTTTCAATATGTTCTCCAAAAGGAATAAATTCCTATCATTAATAATCAGTAGGTCTTCATATTGTAACATGCCAAATTACAATCACACCATTACATATCATTGTTTAAATACATTCATGTTCACATCCAAGGTCTTCATCCTTAGGATTTCAGCTGACAAACAATACCTGCATCTCATCTTAAAGTATACGACACAATATATCATACCTATATCTTACAGTACAGGAAATAAATCAGCATGTAACAGAATGTAAAACAGAAAGTGCCAGCTAATATGAGTGGAAGCACTTGAAAAACTTAGGAAATATAATATCCACATGTCAAATCATGATGTTAATATTTCAGTGGATTTTGTATTACTACAAGAAACTAGGTTCAAACAGGAACCCACACCAGATTTATAGAAACCAGAATCTCAGTATATAAGAAGTATAATCTTCTGTTTCAGAAAGTTTACTTCAGCGAGCAAAGAACTGAGCAAATTTAAAGCATGACTCTGAATACCAACACACCTCTGCCTTCCAAGTGACATTTAGTCCTCCTTGGACTAGTCCCGAAGATGCAGGTCCTTAAAAGACACTTAAGCATATAACTAGCCCTGAAGTCTATACTGGAGCTTGTTCTTCAGTGCAATTAAGCATTTGGGTGGCTTTCAAGTTATTCCTCAGTATCTCTACACCTCAATGTACCTGTTGTTAATAGGAGGAAGACAGGTTATGGAAAAAAGCTTAAATAAAAATAAACACAGAAAAGAGGAATCTTATAATATTATCTAAGCCTATGAATTGATTTTTTCTTAAATACATGTGCTTTGAAAGCAGTGGAATTAAATTATATGAATAAAGTTAGGCTGATGCTTATACAACTCCTAAATTAGAATCCTGTAAGAGTGACTGTTCTCTTGGAAACATAAAAGGTTATTTAATTCCTGAAGGTTAAAACCCTGCCAAATCTTATGAAACTTAAAGAAAAAAATAATGTGCCACTCTTTCTTCCTGTGTATCTTCATGGACATCTTAAAGACAGGTGCATTTTCACATAATTTCAAAATAACCATTTGCCTGCTTTCTAACACAGACATTAACAAGAAAAACTGTACCAACAGAGTGTCACAGCCACACAACAGCTCATCACACCAGCTAAAAATAGGATACAATAAACTGCAAAGTCTGCAGGAGGTTGGTGGAAAAAAAATAAATGACAGGGCTTGGGCTACCTTCCAGAGCCAACAGCATGGATCAGCTGCTTCCAACCAGCCCAGACCACCCCAGAGCCTTGCCAGACCTTTCACTTGCTGTTTTTTGATGACTGCTCTTTCAGAGAAAACGCTGGGGAAATATGCAAAAAAAGACCAAAGTTCATTAAATGGGCATCACTAATTATAGCAACACTGGAGAGTACAGAGGTGTATTTTTAAAGGCATTTTTGTTCCGAGCTCTGCTTGAAATCAGCTCCTTACAAAGTCTTATATGTCTTTGGAAACAAGGTGCCCACCACCCCTGTGGAAGCTGTTCCCCTTTCTATTTATTAGCATTTCCAGACTACTTTCCTCACTCTTCTATTTCTCCCTACTTTCCAGTTTAACTTACAGTCCTCTGTTATAATTGATTAAGATCTCATTATTTTAATTATACCTGAGTCTTCCTGAGCAATCTGTAAACACAGACTCTTAAATTATCACTGATACGGCCCTTTCAATAAATGCTTATTAACACAAAAGCCATGGCATCACATGGCAAGTAGATTCATATTCTTTCCCTAGTGTTCTCCAGTGTTAGGTGAGATTCAGGGAATATTCTTGGAAATATATGTGCTGAAATTGTAAGCCAAAGGGCAGCATTTTGATGATGACGGGATGACAGCTATCAAATCAACTCTGGACAAAGGAAAAAAGAAAAAAAAAAAACAGGACTTTTTTCAAAAGATTAATAAATGATCTTTATATCATAAAAGCACAAAGTAATAAATAGCACAGAATAAAAGAAAAAGATTTTATCATGGCTACTGTGGTATTCTTGCTTGTCCACATTAAAGTTTTATTTTGTTGTTTTTTTTTTTCTAATATTTGCCTGCCATTCTTTCATGGTGTAGCTCATTACATTTTTAAAAGATGCTTTCTCTGGGAGCTAATTGAGCTTTAGCAATGTGAGTGAGCTGATATCTGTCACTGACAGCCTGCAGAAGGCCATTTCTTCAATTGCCTGAAAAGACGATAAGAGTCAGTCATGACAAACGGTAGACCAGAATACCTGGCAGCAAGCCTATTAGTGTTGTAATGGTGAAGATGCACAAATAAATTACTTACATAACATACACTCACTTCATTTCTGTCACAAGGCTCACTGTCCTGAAACAGAAGTAGGAGCTTTAATTTTTTTCCCTATCACAGTTTGTCAGAGCTTTTGAATGTTAGATATATTATTTATTCTATCTGAGACATAATTTCTATCATTCTTACTCTGCTTTCTGAAGTGAGTTTTCTTTTCATTCCTCATGTAATTGAGACCTCAGCCTCTCACAAGCCATGCTTATCTCAGCAGCTGTTCCACACGATAAGCAGAACAGCAAAGGGGAGGAAGAGTCAGTCGATACGGGTCTATTTCCTTCTTTAGAGTAATCCGTCCAGGTTCCTTTTGCCCCTGAATATTTCTGCCTTAAGTGTGGCAGGAATGAGAGTGGGCTGTCATTCAAAAAAAGACAAAATAGGTCTCAGGGAAGTAGTAATGAAATTAAGAAAATGTCTTTTGTGTTCAGGCTATAAACAAATCCAGCCAGGATATTACTAGCCAAGTACAGATATACTGGGGGTTCTGTGCAAAAAAAATAATAATAATAATAAAAAAAAAAATAAAGGCAAAACATCAAACCCACACCTATGTTCACTGATTAGAAAAGTTAATTTCAACAGCAATTGGCAACTAACAGTTATATTCAAACTATGCATATTCCACAGAGCAGATAAACATGACCGTGCTGGTATTGCATTTTCACTCAGGAAAAGCTAAATCTTTTCAAAAGTGCTCTGTCAGTGATGCTGTAAAGCAAGTCCAAGAATATTCACCCAATAGTGTTATTCTGCAAACAGTATCCACAAGCACTGAGGACCAGCTTTGGTTTTCTAAGGATGAGACCCCAAAACTACTCACTACTGACATTTCTCTACTTGAAGACTTTTTTGTACAGTATTTAAATTCAAGATCAGTTTCTGCAGAATTAATTCAATGCCTTATGACTTTGTTCAGGTAGGACCAAAGAAAGCTTTTAGGGCCTTCATGACTTTTATAAAATTCATCTGATCCCACAACATAATAAGAAACTTGGTTACATATGAAGCAGATGTATTTTTCAAACTCTCATCCCTGGACCATGCAAAAAGCTGAAACAAAACAGCCCACAAAGCAATGACATAGCCCACTGAAGTATGTACACCTGCAGATGGATTGAAAGGAGATCTTTAGCTTGAAGCATAATGTAACTTTATTTATCCATTTCTTTTGATAACTAGGGAAAAAATACATACAACTCAAAAAGAATTCCTCTTCCATGGGGAATTTTGGAGAGAAGATGCATGAAAGCTTTATGAACACATTCAAATGAGTACCAACACACCATAACATACCTTCTTCGTGGATCCATTTCCAGATTTGCCACCGATCTTGTGAATCTTACACTCACTTGGCTTCCCACTTCAAATCTGACCATCAGTTGTTTGGTAACCGGGCAGAAATTTCCACTACTCTACCATCAGATTAGTATGCCCGAAACTTTTTAATGTCAGACTTAGCAGCAACTTTATTTTATTGATGTGTGCTGAAAGACAACAGAAAAGGGAGAAACCTGCTGTTAATGGTATGAAATCAAGAACCATGCCAGCTGTGGAATATAAATTAGAGCACATACTGTGTCAGATTTGCCCAGATTGAAATCCTGTCAACACCAGTAACATTATGCCCAAGTAAAACACAAAGAAGGCCAGGTATAACTCTCCTTGATTTTCAAATTTACTTATGAAAAGAGATAACATACCACAGTAGGGCTAGAGTGACAATCTATGCATCAGACCATACAAGTCCAGTACAGCCAAGTGGTTAAGATCATCTGTCATTAATGAACATGTAAAAACTCACATCGCATAATTAGCTGTCGGATTACTCATCCACAGTCATGCCTGCAAGGAAGTTGGACTGACAAGAGAAAAAGCAGTTGTCTTGCTGACAGCCAGAGAGGCGCAGGTGGGCTTCAGTGGCTCTGTTTCATGCTCAAATTAGAGAAAAGAAATCTCAGTTCCACATCCTCAGAACACAAGCAGTCGTATTCAATCCTTCTGACAGCAAGCGCATTGGCTCTTGTACTTAGAATTATGTACGAGGCTCGCAGAGCTAAGGGTTCACTGGAAGAAAGGAAATAAGAGGTTGGTATTCAGGTGTTTCTGACTCTGTAGAAGAGCAGAACCCTTTCTTCTGGTTGTATCTCAGGCAGTTTTCCTATATTTAGGGATAATTCAATTTACATCTCCCATGATGACGTAAAAAATTCAAAGAACAGCAGATGAAATAGGTCCAGGCCTGTCATGTGGGACACATGGGTTCTATAAATTACCTAGATGTTTAGATAAAACATCTGCCACCCACCTAATCCTAGCACAGCAGTAAGTATGCATGCCTTGGTTTCTCCATTTAAAAGGATATGTCTTCTGGCTATTTTGAATAGTCATGCAGACCACGATAGAGATCCATCTACTAACTTCTCTAGTTCCATTTGGAGCCAACACAATGTCAAAGCTGCTTGCCTGGAACTACTAAACTCTGTCTGTAAACTGCATATGGTAATACGTACTACTCAGCTTTGGCTTGCACTGCAGGTGTGGGTTGAAAGATGTGATCTCTTAATGCCTTATTATCAAAAGCACAAGGTTATAATCAGAGTGGCACCAGTTGAAAGTACCCAGATATCTGAGCCGTGAATAATATTACAGTTTGAGAGGATTTAAGATTAAATTCTTTTTTCCTATCTCTATCAGACACACGTGACAGTGATATACAAATCTGTCCACTACAGAAATTAACCCATAGTTCTGTCAGAAAAGGTAGATTTACAAGGTCAGTTGTGAGTATTGCTACATATTATTTCCAGACAAGCAGAAATGTCATCTTTATGTAAAAAGTTCCCAACACTTCAGTTCCATAAGTTGACAGTGAGTGAAAACATTTCCTTTTGTGCATTTAAAAATCTTTGCTTTGTAATTTCAACGAAATTTCTAGCAATAATGGAGAATAACAATTGGAAAACAAAGGCCCTCAGGACTCTTCAACATCACTTCATGGGAAATTCTTCCTTTATTTTCACAAAATCACAGAATCACAGAACTGTAGGGGTTGGAAGGGACCTCTAGAGATCATTGAGTCCAACCCCCCTGCCAAAGCAGCTCCCTAGCCCAGGTTGCACAGGTAGGTGTCCAGGCCGGTCTTGAACGTCTCCAGAGAAGGAGACTCCAATTCCTCTCTGTGCAGCCTGTGCCAGTGCTCCATCACTGCACTGTGAAGAAATTCCCATGCACATTTGTGCAGAACTTCTTATGCTTCAGTTTGTGACCATTTCCCCTTGTCCTACCACCACACACTGCTAAGAGTTCAGCCTCGTCCCTTTGCCTCACACTCCTTAAGTATTTATAAACGTGGATCAGATCCCCTTTGAGTTTTCTTTTCTCAAGGCTGAACAGACCCACATTTCCCAGCCTTTCCTCATAAGAGGTGTTCCATGCCCTTCATCATCTTTGTAGCCCTCTGCAGGACTCTTTCCAGGTGACTCCTGTCTTTTTTGTACCAGGGAGTCCAGAACTGGACACAATACTCCAGGTGAGGCCTCACCAGGGCAGAGTAGAGGGGAAGGATCACCTCCCTTGACCTGCTGGCCACACTATTCTTAATGCACTCCATTGGCCTTCTTGGCCACCAGAGCACACTGCTGGCTCATGGACAACTAGTAATCCACCAGGACACACAGGGCCCTCTCCTCTTCTCCTCTCCAGCAGCTCATCCCCCAACCTGTATTCATGCACATGGTTATTCCTCCCTAGGTGCAAGTCTCTACACTTGCTTTTGTTAAACCTCATCTGATTCCTTTCTGCCCAATTCTCCAGCCTGTACAGGTCTTGCTGAATGGCAGCACAGCCTTCTAGCATGTCAGCCATTCCTCTCAGCTTTGTATCATCAGCAAACTTGCAGAAGGTGGCCTCTATCCCCTCATCAAGGGATGAAGATGTTGAACAGACCCAGCACTTATTTTGTTTAAGAAGATTCAAATAATGCACAGTCTCAACATCATTTATACTTCTAATCTGTACTGCCTCATTTCCTTCTGTCATTGTTTGATACTTGAAATTTTTAAAACAGGTTTTTGTTTTTGGTGTTTTTGTTTTTTTTTTCACGTTTGTTAGCCATGCGGTTTATTGTACAGACAGAGTTTATATAAGGTCACATCTCTTCACTCTAAAGCAGAGACAGTATCTTGCACTTGGGGTGTAGTCAGCCATGACAAAGTGGGACTAAACATCAAAAAAAGCATTACAGTAAAGAATATTAAAAGCAGACAGTGTTGTGTATAATTCTAAGCTTTCAGTTACTGCAGTCTGACTTAACAAGCTCACACTTCCAGATCCCCACATCTCTTTCATGCAAGCTATGTTACAATGTCTGTGCGCTTAAATGACAAAATATCAGAAAACAGACACCTTTTTTGATTAATGAGAGATGAATTGTGGTTGAAATAAGTAAGGAAACTGAAAGTTTTAGATTTTGCAGCAAGTTATCTAGTGCAGTATAAATTCATAAAACTACATCCAAAAAATCAGTAAGACACTCTCCCAAAACGGTAATGTTGAAGAAATGGTTCATGCCACAAGTTACTATTTCCACAGATAAAACCACAGCATGCAAACCAGTATTGTTAGGATAACTTTTTTCCACATGATTCAAAGAACTCTTTACCCATCTGAAGCATATACACCAATTTAAAACAAACCCCCACTGATAGACTGAGCTCATAGAGTAGTTACAATAAAACTAAAAGTCCTCTTGGAAAGTATTGCAGCTCAATTAGAAACTGAGAGTCAAGAGAGACATGGAGATGAATCACAGTTTGAGCAAAGGAGAAATCTGTTAACCTTTCAAACTTTCATAAAACTAACCCTCATAGTCCACCTGCATGCTTGATTATTTTCCAATATATGTTTTAAATTAATTTTTAACATGCTTATAAGATGTATTTATACTTGTATTTATAATTGCAGGCTGAGTAAGGTTTTGGTCAGCATAAAATATGTATTGCCTTACATCAAGCTATTTATAGAATGGAGCAGAATCATTTTATGTTTAGTCAGATACAGTCAACAATCATCACTGCTGAAGGGCAGAAAACTGTTCACAGTTGCCTAGATATAAACATCTGAAATGTTTCATTTTCTTCAAAATCTATTAATGGAGAAAAAGTGAGTTATCTTAAGAGCTCCATGTAGGAATGTAGGCAACTCTTTCTGAAGTACATCTCTATTAGAGATTATTTCATTCATCCATGTTATCACAGTCTCATATTTTTGCTATCAATTACATACAACCATTTTTAGTATCCTCAGAACACATCACCATGCAGCTACCAGAAGGATGATTGTTGAGAGATCACAGCAACATCAGGATGAAGTCAGTGGTGGAGGGATGGTGATCATAAGCATTTCCATGTGCTCTGTTCAGGAGCTACTGATAGGTAGACAAAGGGAGAGCAATTTGGATACCTAAGAAAGCTCTGAAATAAAGCCCTGAAAAATAAAAAAATAAATACA
>VXAB01008681.1:4742-16464 GCA_013399175.1 Odontophorus gujanensis | reverse complement strand
TCTAGAGGGTCTGAGGTCCTCAGATCCTCTAGTTGGTTTTCAGTTTGCTTAGCATTTTTTTGTTTGTTTGTTTTTGGATTCAAGTAGGATCCAAGGGTCTTGCTGATCCAAGTCCTTTTCGTCTTCCAGAGAAATTGATCTTAATGTCAAAGGAAAAATTCCATTTAAAGTTGGGGCAGTCTGCCCTGCCAAAGATGTAGCTTTGGAAGAAAATGTTGCAATGAAGAAAATGGAATGCTTACCTATCTCTGAGGATCTAGGTTTACAGGAAGTACTCCACAAAGGAGGGATCTCCAACAAGATCCTTCCTTGTTGGTAGTCAGCCCTTACATGGGGTCTAAGAGGGGTGGAGACTGGCCATGACTCAGCAATTGTCATACAGCTTGGAAAAAAAAAATATATATTTTTACATTTTTTAAGAGTATATTCTTATTAGCATAGCAAGGAGATGGGTTAAATTAACTAATGCATATGATGGCTTCAGTTTTCACACCACTCCTACTGTCATAAAAGGAGTGTCTTTTATGGGGTGTTTGTTGAATGCTATTCTTGCCTGATTATTATTCAATTTTTTTTTTTACCTTCGAAGATGGCACAAGCCACTTTTATTCCTATATGTTTGAATCTAGAATCTCCTGCTAAGTACATGTAGGTCACTTTCCTGGGATGTGGAGAGCCTCACAGAGTCCTGCCTTGAAACGCTGTACAGTACATAGTATGCCTCTATGGGGCATACCACTACTTTCATTCAGAAGTAAAATTTCACTATGTATTTAGATGTCAGAGTGAACATATTAGCAGGTCTTTATTGTCAGTTTTGTTGGTCAAGATCATCAACCTTTGAACTCAGAAGGAAACAACCATTCTCCTGGCTGAATCATATTAATGGATATCTAGCTAATGAATGAAATCTTAATGAACTTGAAATTGTTTTCTATGTGTGAGAGAGGAAATAACAGAGACCAGGAAATACTGTCAAGATAACATGTTCTAGCACTGATCGTTTGGAATAATCAACATCTTGATAATAAAACACCTAAATTTTTTTTTTTTTTTCCCCTTACTGGAAGGTTCCATCTTGCTATTCATAGCTCTGATCCTTCTCAGCACAGTCACAACTTCTGTACATGACTGGAATAAATTTCATGGTCTTGCACTGAAACAGAACTACGTGGATTAAGGAGTACTTAGAAGAAGTTATCTATATTCATAAAACTTTTTAGATCCTATCTGTATTCATTTCACTTTTGTTTGAGTTTATTTGAATAATCTCCATAATATGTTTAAACATATCTCGGTAATATTACTCACAATCATGGTCTGGGAACATAAAACTTTAATATGGTGGAAGACAAAACCTTTAGAATAAATAAATGTCTCACACTTACTAAGACCCTTGTCATTTCTGTAACTCAGATTATGAGAGTTACAAAGTAGCTCAACAGAGTGCACTGAAACATCAAATGAAGATGGACAATTGTGATATCAGTGCACTAATTATGTAGTTGCTTGGTAAGTTTTGTTGTTGGAGCTCTGTAATCTGACATTATTAAGGAAATAAATGTATCCTTCATTTACTTTTCACACATTACTGTGTTGCCTGTTGCATGCCACAAATAATTTTGACAGTTTAAAGTGAATTATACCAAGATTGAAATATGACAAGAAAGAGTGAGTTTTCCATATCAAAAGATATATTAAAAGTCCTTAAAAGAAAGAACAACCTTGCACTTCTAAAAAGTGGCAATACATTTAGTGACCAAAATTGATAACAAAAAAACAGCTAAAACTACCTGCGTTTAAACAGTATCATTATCATTGACTTCCTTAAAAGTAGTGGTCATACCAGTTACAAAAAAAGAAAACATTAAGAACAGATTATCAGAACTATCATAAACCGCGAGATGGGTACAGCAGTGAAACGTGGATGCAGTGGCACAAAATCCATTGAGTGTTATAAGATCACTCTTGAATTTTGATACTCTGCCTCTTAAGGTAGTAACGTACTCTTAATCAGTACAGATTGCAACTCTACCCAGGTTGTTTCCATTTCTCAAAGGCAATCAATTCTGCTGTTGAAGAAGTTGTAAAGAACATTTAAATTTATACAGTTTCATTTTTAAGAAAATTGAACAGAGGAGGATCACAATTCATTTATATGAAAAAAAACTTTATTTTCTGTATAATTGCTGAACTGTTTAACTGAAATAATTGTATACTTTACGTAGTCATTGGATCAGAATAATGAATTAAATAAGTACAGTCAGTGGTATTAAAGCTATCATATACTGACTTTAAGAAATAATCATTCATCCACAGGTCGATGTTGTTCCCCAAGACTTTTATTTTACTAATTGTTATGATTGAAACAATGCTCTGTTCATGTTCCAGAACACAGCAGGTGGAACAGTGTACATTTTAATCTGGGTCAGGTTTGCTTTGTTTTCATTCAATTTTGTTTGTTTACTTATTGCACACATATGGTGGTAGAAGCTGCTAAAGTAATAACTGTTGTTCTGTAAACAAGGCAACACATAGAAACAGATGTGAGATTTTCAGTAATTCTTTTGGAGATTTGTTATTAAAGGCACATTTCTTCTAGATCTGAGGATCTACATTAAGTATCTCCTTAACTCTCACATCTGATATTCACAAATTTGATCCATAAAAGAAAAAAACTAGAGATAATCAGCAGAAAGTTTTGCAGTCTGTGGCAGAATCATCAAGTCTCTTGCAGTTTTGAAATGATGCAATTACATCCCAAAACTATATAAGTGGGAAATATCCTTTTCCCACCAGAACAGTACACAATATATTTCTTATTACTCTTGAAATTATTAATTTTCAGAGCCATTTTGGATGGTATTTTACCTTTATTCTAATAGACTTTAGAGGAAAAAAAAATAAAAGAATACTAGACAACATACAGATCTCAATTAGAGATATGCTGCAGGGAGAAAAACGTCATCCATTCCATTTAGACACTTCTGTAAGGAGGCTTGCTTCTTCTTTCAGACTCTGTATCATACTATAGATAAATATCATGATCAGTTAAGAAAACAATTTCTATAATAAAGAGGAAAATGGAATCTTTTTAGAATAAACTATTTATTCTAATAATTTTGTCACTGACACATATGAGTACTTTAGTAAAATACTGCTGCTCAGTGGAGGGGGAAATCTTTTTTTTTTTAAGGGCTTTTTTTCCTCCTATTTAGACATTTGACAAACAGTGATGGATTCACTGAGACTGCCTCTATTACACATGAAGCCTTTTGAAAAGATTCCATTTTTTAACTCCCAGAGGCTATTTGTTTCATGACAGTGTTGTATATATATGCCTCACAAAAGTGCAGGTGTTTGGCCTTGTGCTAAATGTTGACATCCTCTGATAAGAAGAGAGTTAAAAGGGGGAAGAACTGAAGGTCAACATGTTCGTTTTGTTCTCTAGTGAACATAGTAGATAAGCACTTTTCAGTGACTTCCTACTCACTACAGTGGATGCTTACAGATGAAATGGGATGAACATCTACATTACCATTACTCTGAAGAGAAAAGCAAACTGCAGTGACAAAAGCTCTTCTTTAAACATGGGGTGGGAAATAAATACTGTGTGTGCATTTGCTTCATTTTCTTACAGAAAATCAAAACAGCTATCAATCATATTCTAAGGGTACAAATCAGCACAAAGTGGGGGAAATGAAATGTATTGAGGAGATTATCTGAAATGCTGATATGTAGCTCTATGTCATGTTTTAGTACTATGTTCAGAAGACTGACAACTTGACTCTATTGCTATCATAGAAATTTCATATGTAAAATTGCCATTGACTTCTTACTGTTCAATTAAGAAAATGTTAGTCTTTTATTCCTGTCTCTACATATTTTCCATAATACGTGGATAAAAATAAGTTGTCTTGGGGCAACTACGCTTCTGGTATCCTGAGCAGATGCTGGAAGAGTACAAGAAACAATATTTCTGAGTCACGAAATACCTTTTTTAGTGTGTATCAGGATAACTTTTCTATTTTTAATGAACCCAAATTTCGTCTACAAACGAAGGAGAGAATTCAAAGGGCAAGGGAGAATGAGACTATGTGAAATAAAAAAAAATAAAAAAAAGTAAAGATATATGAAGCCAGATTTAAAGTAAATGAAAATGATTAACATGTTGTAAACTGGCCTATGCAGGACAAGTCTATAAAGGTAGTGGTTGATGGTAACGAAGCGCAAACAACTTCATAGTGAAACAGAATATTAGATTGGGCTTCTCAGTCCAAGAAGAGAAGGCTTTGGGTAGACCTTATAGTGAGGCCTACAAGAAAGCTGAGGAAGGACATTTCGTAAGGGCATGTAGCTACAGAACAAAGGGAAGTTGTTTCAAACTGGAAGAGGGTAGATTTAGACTAGATGTTTAGAATAAATGCTTTACTGTGAGGGTGATGAGACACTGAACATGTTTCCCAGTGAGGTTGTGGAGGATCCCTCCCTGGAAGCATACAAAGCCAGGCTAGATGGGGCTTTGAGCAACCTGGTCTAGTGTGAGCTGTCCCTAGCTGTAGCTAGGGAGTTGGAACATAAAGGTCTTTTCCAACCCAAACTTTCATAGATCTCAGGTTACCTTCCTTTATTCCAAGTAAGTCTATTAAATTCTGCTATCACAAGCAGAGTATAAATCCACAGATAAATTGAGATTCTTTCTATCACGCTTAAATGATTAGGACTTTTGTTAGACTAAATGATTCTGCTGGAGTAGTTATGATTCTAACAGACAAACCTAATGTAAGTTTGGGCTCAAGATAATTTTGGAAGCAGTGATGGCTGACATATATTCAGTATTCATAAGCACAGAATCATAAAGGTTGAAAAGAACACTAAGATCATCTAGTCCAACCATCAACACAATTACCACTATACTGCTAAACCATGTTACTAAATGCTATATCTGCCCTTTTCTTGAAAATCTTCAGGGACTTTGCACCTCCATGGGTAGCCTGTTCCAATATCTCACCAAATAATCAGACCACTTCAATTTTTAATACAACTTTAAAAAAAACTTTAAACACATGTTGCCGAAAGTACAGACAGTAGACTATAGAATTTTCTTTTTTTTTCTTTTTTAGCAAGAGGTTAGGATACTACTAGGATACTGAAGAATATTTTCTGATCATACGCAAAAAATTATTGAGGCATGCTCTAAATGTCTGTAATTGATACAGAGAATCTACAGAACTGCAGAAATTGTTATTAACTTTACTAGAAACTACCACTAGGTAGGAAATGGCATTACTTTGTCACTGCTTCCTGTAAGTAGAAGGCATTCTTTAACTGTTTAGATACAGCTTACTTTCTCTTTTAATTATGGTGTCATTTGGACTGGTAAATGAGGCACCATTCATATTTTATTTTTCTCTCCCTTCCCCTGTGTTCTCCTTCTCTTTAACAACACCACATTATTACAGATCTTGGATTGAATACTGAATTAACGATTTTTTTATAGGTGCTTTTGTAGTCATGAAACAATTCATTGTAAGAGAGAGATCAGTAGTATTGTGATTACTGGATACACTCTTGTAACTGTCTGCTCTATAGAAGAGTCTTATGTCCTTCAAGATGAAATAAGAAGCTAATGTTTACTTAATATGGGATCCAGCTGGATTGAAGTCAAAATGTGATCTATAAACTCTGTGTTGAAGAATATATGAATTTTATTAATAAATAAACTAGTGGCTTGGAACATTCCCAGAGTATGAATTTCTGATGGTAAACTGGTCCTTAATATTCATTTTACTGTTATTCTAGGACAAGATTTAGATGTTTAAACATCCAGGAGTTGCAGACAGCCATACAGCTTTAAAAGATGAATTTATTAGCATAGCTGTGAGTTATTTGGTGTTTGTTGGCTTCATTGTGTAGGTACAGTACTGGGTACATTTCAAATTATTGGTATAGACACAGGTTTTTTCTCCCTCCATCATCACCATGAAGATTTTTCAAATGTCTGTGAAGTTCAATATTACAAACCATACCTCCATCCTACAGAACTGTGTTCAAAGTGAGATCATTAGAACAAGGTAGAAATATACGAACATAAAAAGCCACATTTTTGAGTTGGTGAATTTGGATGCCTTTGTGGAACAGTCTCATTTTTTCCTCTTTTTTCAAGATGACCACATAAGGTGGGTTAACTTGTTTGTCTGCCAGCTGCCCACCAGTCTTTCTTCTTTCTCTGTCCCTCCAGGAAGGAAGCAGGAAAAGTAAGATCAAAAACTCACGGATTGGGATAAGGATAAGGAGATCACTCACTAGTCACAATCATGAGCAAAACTCTCTACTTCAGAAGGTTAATTTAATTTATTATCAATTAATATCATACAATAAGATTGTAAGTGAGAAATAGAAAACTAAAGCTGTCTTCTAGTCATCTCCTTCCTGGTCCAGTCCTGGTTCTTCCATCTACTCCCCTTCTAGGTGTGTTCTTCCTATGTGCTACAGTACCTCAAGAACTAATCCAGAATGAGTCTGTTCCATAGGCACTTTCTCCTACATTTTTTTCTCATTCTTCTTTCTCACAGCTGCTGTGCAACATTCTTTTACTATTTCTTAAACATATCATTACAGAGGTACCACCAGCATTGCTGATGAACTCAGATTTGGCCAGCAATGGATCTGTTTTGGAGCCAGCTGGAAATGTCTCTGTCCAGCATGTGCACAGACTCTTCTCATAAAAGACAACCCTGTGGCTACCAAAATGTTGCCAGATAAATCCAATAAATTACAAAGTAGAAGTTGTTACCAGAAGATATGGATTATCTTGAAAATATCCTGGATGCTGAATAGTTCTGAATGGCTAAATACAAAGGCTGTCCTGGTATTATCAATTAGGGTGGTTCACAGGGAGCAGATCTGTAGAGGAGATGACATCTTATTATTTGGAAGTTTTTTNAACTGGACTCAATACTCCAGATGAGGCCTCACCAGGGCAGAGTAGAGGGGGAGGTCCTGAATCCTTATTTTCTGTTTTAATTTCACCTAGAAGAAGTCCAGCCTGTAGACTGAGAACAGAAACTCACTCCTGATCCAAGCGAAAACACTAATGTGGAGGCACCCAGAGCCCAAGGACCTGGCCCAAACAAAGATTTGAAACTGATTTCATTAAAATAAATGTCTTTTGTAACAACCTATCAACTAGCAACTCTACCACAGAGCACAGAAGGTCACTATAAAGTAGTTTATAATGAGCACTGTGTTAGTTAACAATGGTGCAAAAACAAAATGACTGAGCTTTCGGCACAGAGACAACATCATTTTCAAGACTCAGTATTGTCTGAATGCCAACAAAGTACCAGGCAAAACAGTCTTCAGCTCAACACTCTGCTAAATATACAGCAGTAAATTAGTAGTTCACTGAAAAGCACTGCTGAAGTATTCTTGGCTATAGACATGGAGAGATCTTTCTGAATGAAAATAGATGATCTGGTCAGTGCGGTGGTGAAGCTCAAGGAGGAGGTGAAGAGATTAAAGAGTATCAGGGAGTGCGAGCAGGAGATAGATTGGTGGAGTAAGTCTGCCAAATGCCAAACTTGCGAGAAAGATACCCCAAACAGTGGTGATACACCCCAAACAGTGGTGGGAACAAGTCCCAGCTTGACATCACAAGTAACCCTCATCCTGATCTACCTCTGTTCCCTAGACACCACTACGTGATACGTTAGAGGCTCTGGAACTTGGGAGAGTTGTGAGTGAGTATGCAGTGGGAGGTCTACTGATGAGGTTTTCTAAGGTGAGACAGTCAACTCCATACCTCAAGACTGCTTCCACCAAGAAGGACAGAAGGTGGTTGTTGTAGGTGACTCCCTGATGAGGGGAATGTAAGGCCCAGGATGTCAGCCCAACCCTACTTAAAGGAAATATGCTGCCTCCCCGGGGCATACTTCTAGGGAACTTTCTAGTCTGCTTTACTCCTCTGGTTATTATCCTTTATTGATTGTTCAGGTTGGCAGTGATCGAGCCTGAGGATTATAAGAAATGCTGTCCGGACTTGCAGAGAGGAGATTAGGAATGCCAAGGTGCAGGTGGAACTGAATTTGGTGAGGGATGTTAAAAACAACAAGAAGGGATTCTATTGATAAATTGGCCAGAAGAGGCAGGCCAAAGAGTGTACCTCCTTTGGTAAATGAGAAAGGAGAACTTGCTATGACCAATATGGAGAAAGATGAGGTACTAAATCAGTTTTTTGTCTTGGTCTTCACTGGTACCGAGGATTATTGTATTTCTCATGTCCCTGAAGCTTGCATCCCTGGGCCTCTAGGTGGGAATTGGAGAAGTAAATCTCCTCCATGCAGTAAGGGCAGAGCAAGACCAAGATTGCCTCATGAGACTGAATGTATACAAGTCTATGGGGTTGGATGACATGCATCTCAGGGTCCTAAAGGAGTTGGGTGATGTGGTTGCTGAGCCACTTGCCATCATATTTGAAAAATCGTGGCTGTCAGGGTCTGGAAAAAAGGAAACATCACTCCCTTTTACAAGAAAGGGAAGGAGGACCTGGAGAACTACAGACTGGTGAGCCTCTGCCCTGGGAAGGTCATGGAACAGATCTAAAACTACTGTCCAAAGAGATAAGAAATGTATCTCAATTATCAAAATAAGTAAGGCAATAAATTAAAAACAGTTTTCTATACTCATTGTCATCTGCTTAGAAATTAGCAACAGAGAGGACATTTAATTATCCAATCTGCCATTCTGTCATTGTTTATTCCTAATTTTCTCAGTGTTTTGAGTATTTTGAGATAAATCAGGTGAATTTTCAATCATGGTGAAATGCTATGGCTAAGCACTCCTGATGTTGAGCACTGTAAACTCAATTACTTAACATTACTATATTGTTTATCATACTATCTTATACTACGTTATGCTGTTCTAACTTACAATTCTTTCTAAGGTTGGATTAGCTGTAAATGTTCCTTTTCACTGCAGAGGAGATGGATTAGATGACCTTAAAAGGTCCCTTCGGAGTCAAATGATTCTTTGATTCTTCAAGTACATACACTGTTATGTACTTCTGAAAGAGGAGATGCATGAAAATGTTGAAGCTTATTCACATAATGATAGAGTCAAAAATAATTTTATTTTAAAATGTTGAATGATTGCATTTCAATGACTGTTTGAGCAGCTGTACTGTCCAACAGATGTGGAAGTACAACAGTTCAACCAGAAAGAGTGTTTTATAAAGAGTGAGGTAGAATGAGCAGTGAGTTCAGGTTATAGACATGGCAGCAGATGCTACAGTTCTTAAACTAGGGCTATGATAGTATGGCATTATACTTCAGTGGAGACATCACTGCCCAGATGACATAGGAGAAAATAATGACACAGGATATGTTGATGTAGATTCATTTGATGCTGGTTGCACTTAATATCTGTTGGAATATAACCATGGGCTTTCATCTATGTAAATGAGCCAGTGTTTCAGGACACATGAAGAATTTCAGGAGTATGGTGATCTTTAATTGTTAACTTTCATGAAATTCCTTCACAATCACTCCTTATGGTCCTCGAAGAATACTTAATGGACTCTTAATCTTGTTGTTGATTTGCACGATTCAACCCTAGGGAACACAACAAACACTTGTCTATTTATCATTTCACTCAATAAAAATTTCAACAAAGAGAGTCACTTAAAAATGTTTGAGTTCATAAAATAAAACCTCAGAAAATAAGAGAAAGTAGTCTTAGATTATTTAGAAATTAAGACCATATTTTTATCACCTACTGCAATAAACAGTTATGCTACTGATTTATAACCTTTAATGTTAAGCTAATATGCTTGATACATAGAAGAAAAAAATGATTTTATTAAATTGATATAAAAATATTTTTAAAATTAAACATCATTTTCTACAGTACTGATACTTCTCTAAAATTAAAAAGTCAAATTTGAATTATAAAAAGTTAATTTGTTGACCTCAAATATGTTTAATAGTAATATATTTTATACTAATTTATATTCCTTTCTTAATAATTGGAAGAGGTAACAGCAAAACTCTTAAGGCTCTTATTAATCCAGCACCTTGAGGCTGCATGTTTCTAGTTATTTCAGTTGATTATTATTATTTATTATTTCAAACGATCTACCAATCATATACATTAAACAAATAAATATGTCATGAAGTATCATTACAGCAAATCCTGACCTGTATGAGTCTAAAATCAAATTTAAAAATATAAAACAGTATCATTTCTCAAACACATTGAAAAGAAGAACTGAATAAACCATAATCTGAATGTTCCAAATCAGCTATCCAAGTAAAATATTAAATATAATATTTAGGAAGTACAGAATAACTGTACTAAAAAAAATAAAAAAAAGAAGTCTTTTAAACCTTATGATTGATTTAGAAATTCTGACTTTCAGTGCTTCACTTTTAAACTTTTATTTAGTGATCTTAAAATTTAGTTCAACTAAAATTGCTACTACATAGCAATTCTCATTTAATCTTGTAATTTCACCTTCATCCTTTGATCAGCACAAAAACAACACATTAAAGTCACAGAAATGACTATATTAGAAATTTCTCAATGTGTCTGGACTTGGGGAAGACTATTTAACATCATGAAATTGCTGACCAGGTCACAGTACATTTTCCAATAAATGACTATGTAATTTCCAACATCATTTTGAGACTGTGTGACTGATACAGACTGTTTTAGCATTCAAAGGTACTTTTAGAATGACTTAATCTGGAACTTCCATATCATACACTGTCAGTATCACTTATGTGCTATTACTGTGGATTGTCTTGTACATCACTTGCCCTGACTCCAATGAATTAATTTCTACAGAGGCATTTCTAAATGCAGAAAGCCAACATTGCAAACTTCTGGCTTTCTTTCCCTCCTTTAAAGTTTTTCTTCCTGTGTTATTTCAGTCAGTCAGTCAATAAATAAATAAATAAATAAAAAGCCCTGAGGAAATCAAAGGAAAATATTTTATGGTCAATATTTTTTATGTTTTCCACAATGTTCCAATAAACAAAAATGTCTCTTCATCTTGAGAATGTTAATTTAAGAAAAATGGTTGAAAGATTAAATAGGAAATGACATTTAAATTTCTATACTTTCTACATATCAGCTGGAGAAGAAAACCACCTAATGCATTGGAATATGTCATATTCTGTTTCGACTACAAATCTGTGACATAAATTTAAGTAAACCCTGATCTTAAATAAATTCTTATTTATTTTACATTTTTTGAACAGGAAAATCCTTCTGTTGTTTTGTCTTACAGGGAAGATGACTTTTCAAATTCCAGAGGAAAAAGATAAGAATTCATTCAACTCTGTCTGTATTATCACCTGTGATCTTTTCAAAATACCAGCTCCAAAAAGCAGCTTAGAAAAATTAAATGTGTAAAATTATTATACATTTCCCTCCTCTCTGAGAAGGCTATGAGCATGTGAAAGCTTACTTCTTTCTTTTTTTTTTTTTTTTCAAAGCAGACCCCTCCTGAATCAGGCAAGAAATAAGACCAAATCTGCTATATGTTATACATAAACAGTAACACAATAGCACTATCAAATTTTTGTCAGGCAATTAAAATTTATGCCAAACTAATTCAATTTTGCTGCCGTTTTATTAAGTCCTACGAAAAATCTAAATCTGTCTCTTCAGTAAATCAGAAGTTTCACAAGGCATTTTCTAACTCAGACTCTTTGTTCTT
>VXAB01008680.1:0-15855 GCA_013399175.1 Odontophorus gujanensis | reverse complement strand
CCCCCCCCCTTCAGGGTCCGGTGTCCCCTGTCCGGGGCTCCTCAGGGTCGGACCGCGGCTCCGTGGGCAGAGCTGTCCCCGCAGCTCCCGTCCATCCGGGACGGTGTCCCCTTCCCAAAGGCGGTGTGTAGTGATAGAGGAACCCGAAAGTGTGGGGCAGCAAAGAAAGAAAACGAACCGAGAGAGAGAGAGACGGAGAGGAACCGGAGGGAGGAGGGGGCGGCCCCAGCACTACTGCCCCTTGGGGATGAAGGGCTCCCCCTCCTCCGGCTCCTGCCGCGGCCCCGGGTCGCTCAGGCAGCGCAGCATCCTTTGGCTGCTGGGGCTGTCGCCGGTCCCCGGGGTGAAGACGTCGTCGGTGCCCGGGGAGGAAGGCTCCTTGGCCCGCATCACCAGCCCCTCCTCATCCTCCTCGGGGGAGGGCGGCAGGCCCCCGCAGCCCTTGGGGATCTCGTTGGGCAGCTCCATCGACTCCGGGGACTGCGGGGAGGCGGGGTCGATGGTGATGATGGGCAGGTTCTCCGAGTCCGGCTTGGGTTCGTAGGCCAACGGGTCTGGGGGGGGGCACAGAGGGGTCAGGCAGAGCGCAGCTCCCCACGGTGCCACGGGTAGATCGGGTCAGCCTGGGGAGCTCCGGCAGGAAAGAGGGGGTCCCGGGGACCCCCAGATGATGAGGTGCTCGGGGTCTGCGCTCCCGGGCTCGCTCTGATTTTGGAACCACCGCCGAAACCCGTTTTTCGATCTCAATCCCCGCCCGCCCAACTCTGCTCGCACACATTGCGAGGGGCGAAGCTGCCCTCTGCTGAGCAAACACCGCCTCAGCACCCAGCAGGGATCGGGAAGAGCTCCGCCAACTGGCTGCTGTCCCCAAGGATGCGAAGGGAGAGGAGCACAGGGACGTGGGACAGCAGAGGGACACAGGGCAGGAGTGGGGATACAGGGCAGGAGAAGGGACATAGGACAGCAGAGGAATATGGACAGCAGAGGGACACAGGACAGGTGAAGGGACACAGCAGCAGAGGGGACGTGGGACAGCAGAGGGACACCAGACAACAGAGGGGACATGGGGCAGCACAACGTGCCCGCACAGCCGGTGATGCTCAGCATGCCACCAACAGCTGCGTGCCCCCACCAGCTCGGTCCCCCCCTACCTGAGCCGATGCGAGCCCGGGACATGGTGGGAGAATCGATCTTGTTGGCTGGCACTGTCAGGTAGGCATTCTGCAACCAGAGCACAGGGAAAGCAGCGTGAGGGACCACCCCGGGCTGAGCGGGGCAGGAATTGACCCCGAGCCTCAGGGACGAGCAGGAAGCAGCAGTGGGATGCAGAGGGTGAATGAGTGCATCCTCCCAGCTGTGCTGCAAGGACCCGTGCTGCAATGAGCAGGGGGCAGGGACAGCTGTAGTGGAAGCCCATGCAGGACCCCAGTGCCCCTCCCCAGCTGGGAGCCCCGTCCACCCCCGTGCCCACCCCGTCCCCTTGGCACCTGTCGGTCCGTGTGTCGGATTTTCTGCCTGCGCAGCAGCATCTGGTTCCAGGCTTCCTCATAGGGGTCAGCCACCAGCGTGTGTCGGTTGTAGGATCGCAGCTGTCCAAGGAAAGGAGATGGGTTGAAAAACTCACAGAAAGGCAAAGGGAGGTCATGGCACTGCTGCCCTTGGGGTGGGATCAAACAGCTGCCTGTGGGCAGAGCATGGCCCTTCCCCTATGGGTCATCCCGTGGGATGCCTGATGTCACCCACCTCGGCCCAGTAAGGGCTCAGCCAACAGGCCAGCCTCCCCTCAGCACCATCCCAGTGCCTCTCAGGGAGAGAACACAGACTGGGAACGCAAGGGCCGAGCTCGGGATGCACAGAGGGGCACAGCTGGTGCTGTGATCCCAGGGAAGCAAAGGGGGAACGTGGGGTGAGGGAGCAGCACGGGGCACGACTCACCCTCTGCCTGGTTTTCTGCAGGTTGTTGCGAAGGATTTTCCGGATCTCCTCCTCCTTGTCCTTGGACAGGGCTGGAAGGACACGTGCCACAGGGAGTGTCTTGGGGCTGATGTTCCTGCACGGGCAGACAGCACTCAGAGGCACAGGGCAGGGCTGAAGGGCAGCATCCACCCTGCAGCCCACGCCACGGGGAGGCACACGGTGACTGGGAACTCACTGGATGGACACGGCGGAGATGGTGGAGGGGATCTTGCCTAGGCCCCCACTCTCCACCAGCTCTATTGCCTGCTTCATCTCCATCTTGTGATAGAAAGCGATGAGCTGGGGCTCCTTGGAGCGCTCCCCCGCGATCAGACACTTCTTCACATACTTCTTGTTGAAGCGGTTCAACCTTCACGACGGCGTGAGGAAAGAAGGAGTGGCAGCATGTCAGATCTGCCCCTGCCCCAGCACACCCACTCCCCTGCAGATGGCTTCCCCTGGGTGTAGGTCAGGACCCCTCCGGAGCCAGGGCTTAGGGTTAGGGTTAAGGTAGGGTTAGGGTTAGGGTCAGAGGTAGGGTTAGGGTCAGAGTTAGGGTTAGGGTCAGAGTTAGGGTTAGGTTTAGGTTTAGGGTTAGGGTAGGGTTAGGGTTAGCCCTTTGAATGTGAAGCATTGCAGCCCCGCACCTCCCCACGCTCAGCCCAGCACCGTGATTCAATGGGAGGAGTGCACGTGGCTCCCACGGCCTAAGGAAAAGCCCAGCCCAGGGTTACCAGCTGGCAACTCAACCCCGTCCCCACCTCACCCCAAGCCATCAAACCTCCCTCCTCACTTGTCTTTCCAGTGATGGTGGCCATAGTGACCACAGATATCCTCGATCCCTGTCAGAAGGTGATCCAGGAACTGCAAGAGATAGCACAGCACACGGGCAGCTGGGGGGCTGCCACCGCCTGGTCCCAACCCCCAACCCCACACTGACACGGGGTGACGGCACTCAGCGGGGTGTGACATCAGGGCTGTGGGGCCGGGGGGGCCTCAGGAGGGCGGCACGGTCCTACGCAGCTCAGGCAGAGAGAGGGGGTCTGGGTCGGAGCGGGCATCGGACGACACAGAAGGGGAGAGCCCTCGCTCCGTCCCCCCTTACCTTGGGCACCACTTAGGGGCAGCTCCCGCTCCGTGCACCCGCCCGGGTACAGCGGTGGAGGTGGCAGAAGCAGAGAAAGAAGAGGGCTGAGGCAGCGAAGAGACGCGCGCACCGAGGGCCGGGGACGCGGCGTTACCTGCGTGTGGATCTCCTCGTTGATGGAGCGCTTCGTCTCCTGCTTCTTCTTCACGGCCAGCAGGTCCACCAGGGGCCGGATGGTCATGCCCTGGGGAGTGGGGAGGGAGGGTCAGAGCCTGGGCAGCTTGATGAGGTGGGGGGGTAAGCAGCCTGGGGTACGGAGGTGGGGCTGGTGGGCTTTAAGGTCACCTCCGACCTCAGCCCTCCCACGAGTGTACGATTCCACGAGGGCGGCACGCTGCTTGCTCTCATCACTTCCACTACCCTTCCCCCTCCCACCCTGTATCACCAACCTGCACGAAGACAGTGAAGAAGATGACGGTGATGATGGCCGTGAGGAACATGTCCCTCATGTTAAAGTGCTCGTAGTCGAGGAGGTAACAGAGGGAGAAGGCGATGGCGCCCCGCAGGCCCCCGTAGGCGATGATGAACTGATCCTTCGGCGTCAGCTTCACGATCCGGAACTTGTTGATGAACCACGTGAGGACCAGGACACCTGGGGCAGCACACACACGGATGGTGAAGGAAGCCCCCAAGCCTGAAAAATCCCCACCTTCCCCCCAGGGCTCAGAGCGGTGTTGTACCCTTTAACACGACAGATATGTTCCTCGTACCCTTGGGTGCACGCTCATCCCAACCTCACACCCAGCATAACCTTGGCCTCACCCCCACCTTCCCATAAAGCCAACCACCCACGGTGGAGCACTGCTGCACAGTCAACTCCAGTCCCCCCCAGCAAGGCAAACTGGGACCTGCTATCCCCAAGAGGAGCCCATAACCCAGGAGCAGCCCCATGGACTCGCTGTCACATTAAGATCTCACCTAAAACCCTCGCAATGAGGCAGAAGAGCAGCGTGCTGATGACGAAGGTCCAGTTCCAGTAGTGCTGCCCGGCCACAGTGGACACACCCAGGAAGATGAAGATGAGGGTCTCACTCACGCTGCTCCACATCTTGAGGAAATACTTGATGGTGGTGTGGGACTTGTGGGAGATGTTGGCTTCCACGTAGGGCCGCATGACCACGCCGGAGGCAATGAGCCTGGGGGCAAGGTGGGGGCACTCAGCAGCTGTGGGGACAGCCCCGACCCCTGGCCTTGCAGGATGGGGGTTGTGAGACACCAGGGCTCCAGGGTTTAAGGTTTCTCCTTCCCCTTGGTAGGGCAGCACTGCAAGCAGGCAGCACAAAACCAGTGCATTCTGAGCACTCAGCGGGCCCTGCCTGCCAGCACACGCCTGGAGGAGGGGGAAACGGGCCACCAGTGGTTTGGGATCTGTAGGACAGCCCAAGCAAGTCTCTCTCCCCACTGCCTTCACGCACATCCTGGCCCAAACGCAGCCCTGCCTCTCATCGGGCGTGCACTGGTCATGGTGGGACTGCCACGGAGAGGACATGAGAGCAAATCCCCCAAAAGCGGGGTCTCACCCCACCCACACACAACTCACGCCATGATGCCGGAGAGGTGGAAGAGCTCAGCAGACAGATAGGCCATGTAGCTGTAGAGGAAGACGAAGAGGGGCTCGATGACGCGGATGTTGGAGGTGAAGCGGGACGTGAAGGCGGCGATCAGCCCGTAAATGACGCCCACGAAGACGCCGCCCAGAGACACCACGAAGAAGCTGAGGAAGCCAAGGATGATATCGATAATGGTCACTTGCTCAAAGTTGGCAAACTCCTCGAATAGGTGGTACAGGACCTGGGAATGAGAAGGGAGAGGGGGTTTCAAAGTGTCCCGTTGGTAAGGACACCTTCACTTCAATGCTCTGCGTAGGGACTGTCCTTGGGAGGGATGCATGCAGACCCCCAGCACAGCACACCCGAGGGAGCCATGCCACACAGAGCTGGATCCTGTGCTCCACTCAGCAGGAAAAGCTGGCGGTGCTTTGCTGTGTTGGACACAGCTGGACACTCGGCCTGGGCTGCTCTGTTCTCCACTACGGTCCCCACTGCCATTCCTGGAGGGGTTTCAGGAAAGGATGACCCAGCAAGGGACTGTCCCTACTTCCCAGTGGATGAATGAGGACACTCAACAGCCACGTGGGGGGAAAAGCCAACGGCTGCCTCTGCTCAGCGTGGAGAACAGCCCAAACCTCCATGCTGTTTTGTAGCTGATGGAGCAGCCTTGCAAGAGGAGCCCACCCTGGGCTCGATCTCTCACTCCTAGATGCATTTACGGGAGAGATTTTAAAGCAGAAAGGGGAAACTGGTTTCTGAGAATCCTGCAAGGGTACTCGGAGCAGTGGGAGGGCAGGGTGCCAGGCCCAGCATGCCAGAGCTGCTTCCTGGGGCCCGGGCAGGGACAGATGTGAGAGCGGAAGAGAAAAGCATTCCCCAGGGATGGGAGCGAGGACACAGCCCAGGGCAAAAAGGGAGAACAGCTCCTGGGAAAAGCCCTGTGCTGGGACAGCACGTTCCTCCCCTCACCCTCTGCAGCACGCTAAGCAGAGCAGATGGGACGTGGGAGCAGAGCCAGGAAAAAGCAGTGGGCTGGGAGCAAATGGTCAGCACTGCAGGGAGGAGGATGATGGCCACGCCAGCACCTGGACACAGCTGTCCCTTGGAACCCCAGAAAGCAGCATCCCCTGGTCCCTGCCCTGACCCCACAGCCCATGGCTGCGTCTCCTCCCTGAGACACAGGAGAGCACTGGGCACATGCTCTTGGCCTTCCCAAAGCGCCAAGCAGAGCACATCCCCTTCAAGCACCTCTGCGGTGTCCTCATCTGCCGTATTTAGCTCTGCACCTGCACAAGTTGGGAAGCCAGCAGCACTCGTGGATCCCCAGAGCAAATCCCATCCCCTCGTGCCCCCGCCGCCTCCGCTCACCACCGTGACGGCGTCGTTCAGCAGGGACTCCCCAAACACCAGGATGTGCAGCAGCTCGTTGATGTGGATCTCCTCGAAGACAGCCAGCACGGCCACCGGGTCCACGGCCGAGATGATGCTGCCGAAGAGCAGGTTGGCCAGCAGGCCGATGTGGTTGAGGCCACTGCCACCGATCTGGCACACGGCGTACATCAGCCCGCCCAGGAAGAACGCGTTCCAGAGCGTCCCCACCACGGCGAAGATGAGGATGGTGCCCAGGTTCTCGGTGAACTGCCTCAAAGGGAGGAAATAGCCGGCGTCCAAGATGATGGGAGGGAGGAGGAAGAGGAAGAAGATGTCTGACTTGAGGATGGGGGGCTTCTCGCCCACCGCTTTGATGAGCCCGCCGACCAGGAGGCCAACCACGATCAGCAGGCAGCTCTCGGGAACCACTTTGGACACCGAGGACATCACGTGGAAGCCTGGAGAGGAGAGAGCAGAGCACACGTTGGCTACGGGAACGGGGGACGTGGGAACGAGGGACCGCTTCCCAGCCCTCCCTGCAGTCCTTAAAACCTTCTTGCTCACCTCATTTTCCCCTTCTACCCCGTGCTCCCAAGCTGGAAAGTGGAAACTGGGCTGACGTACAGTGCCACTGCTCATCCTCACAGCACAGAGCTGCTCCCAGTGGGGGTGGGGGGTCAGCAGACCCCCGTCCCCGTGCCGGCGCCGCAGCACACACAGTGCTCACACGAGCTGCTGCAGGCTCCAGCTCTTCTGGCAGAGTTACTCATCCCCAGCACACGTAGGCACTGGCATTTGCCTCCCATCACACCCACACGGGGCTCACACCACATCCAACAGCAAAGCCCCATCCTTTGGGCGGCCTCCAGCTCACTGCAGCCCCCAAATCCACACTAACCCCCCCCCCACAACCCATCCAGAGGGCTGCAGAGACGGGGCTGTCTTCCCTGGACCTCCTCCCAGGATTTATAACTCCGACTCCGAAGCGAGGCACGTTTGTTCCCTGGCAGAGGGATGGGTTTCCAACCAGGCACCGCTGACGCCGCGCTCCGTCGCTCCTTCTGGCCGTGCCATCTGCACGGTGTGCCGCAGCGGATGCGCTCCAAGCGGGCGGCTCTGCACCGTCCCTCCCTCCTCTAGTGCAGCACAAACATGTCTGGAAAGCAAAATGCTTCCCCCCCCCCACCCGGTGCCTCCCCGGACGCCAGCCGTGAGTCAGCTGCCATCTCTGAGGATGGAGCAGACCTTGGATTGCTCCTCCGTGCTGCAGGGCTCCTCGCAGCCGAAGCCGCCGTGGGTCTGGCACGGCCTCGGTGGGGCTCTGGTGGCTCTGGAAGGTCTCAGGTGCTGGGATGAAGGGCAAGGAGCATGGTTTGTGCCCTGGCTTTGTTGCAGCAGCACTGCCAGAGTGAAGCTCCGTGCCTGGGGATGGCAGAGGAGCAGATTTGCTGCAGACAGTTGTGCAGGAGAGCATCCTGGGTACCACCATCCTCCTCACTGCCACCCTACAGATATCCATCTTTCCTCTCCACAGGGAATGGCCCTGGGGCTCTCAGCCTGTCCCCATCATTCCTGCAGCTGTGACACACGCAAGGTGCAGCAGCAGTGTACGTGATGACCCCTTCTCAGAGCACAGCTCAGCATAAGCTGAGCAGGTGGGAAGCTCTGCAAGCAGCAGGACACATCCCATCACAAATAAAACACAAATGCTGACAATTAAGCATCCCTCACTTCTTCCCCACAGGCCCCCAGATCCCACTGAACTGAAATGTTTGTGTGCTGACGTGAACTCGGAGCTTTAGGTCCCTAAAAATACACTCATGGCATGTTAATTGTGCCTCAATTCCGTGGAGGCAGCTTCTGTGCCACCAAACATCACGCATATCCAGAGCACGAATGGCTGAATAAACACCGACCCCGAGAGCAAACAAGATGTGCAAGCTGATGGTTCCCAGCCCCACGGCCTGCCTGCTGCCCCACAGGGTGAGCACGGGGCTGCAGGAGCAGGGCAGGGCGGTGGGACTGGCTCTGCAGCCCTCCTGCAAACCAAGGTCACGTGCAGTCTGAGCTCAGAAGGACAGAGAGGTGAATGGAGATGGAGAACCACACTGTGGCTGCAAGTGAGAGCTCCTGGAGGTCCACCCGTGTGCTGATGAGAGCGACCTGCCCCCACTGCTGGGGCATGCGGTGCCATGTAAATATTGATTGCTCAACCCAACTGCACGTGTTATGTAAGCTCCATCCCGCAGTGTTTGCTCCTTCGGGCCCCTAACGTGCCTTCCACAGCCGGGAAGGACATGGGGTGAAAGGGATTTGGGAACACAGGGGTGTGGCTTTGAGAGGAGATCTGATTGCCCCGTGCAGTTCCCAGCAATTTGGGCATCTCCTGAGGCCACAGTGCCCATTGTGGTGCAGTGATGTGCGGCCCCACATGGCCCCATCCCACCCACCCGGAGCTCCCCCTCCATCAGCCCAGCGCTGCAGTGCAGCTCTCTGCCATGGGATCCAAGGTCAGGCTTAGTCATCGCTCTGGCAGCGTTTAGAAGATGTAAAGACCAGCACGAGAAGAACGTTTTCATAACATTTCCATCAAAATACTTTCAAAGAGCGTCCACAGCGGAAGAAAAAAAGCGGTGAAACCTCAGTGGGCTTCTCTGCTCCGTGCCAGGAGCTCCCACCCCAGGGACTGCTTGAGCCAGAGCCACACAACCCCCTGACACCTGAAAATCACCCACGTTCACGAGGAGCTGTGCCCAGCAGAGCTGCCCTCCTGAAGGACACTGCAGGGAGGGCTGTATGGGGCACGTGTGGCTCAGCACCACCACCACAGCCCCTCTGAAAGCCACACAAATCCTCCTGGGTGCCACAGACACAGCCACCACCTGCACAGCCTCAGCACTGGGGCACTGCTGAGCACGGGGAACAGAGCTGGATGGGTCCTGACAGGGGACAGCAGGGACAGAAATGGGGCTGGGGACTGCTCTTCCAGCTGCCCAGGGGTCACCCTCTCCAAGCCGACCTGCACCCCGGAGCAAGAAATGCAGTGCTGGGGGGGGAAGGGCAGTGCTGAGCAGGGGCTGGGCTGTATCTGCTGGTGTCTGCCTGGTGCTCTGTACCTTTCAGGTCTGGGCTCACTCGGGGCCGTCCCAGCACTATCAGTGCTGTCCTTATCTCCTGCACAGCAGCAGTTCGGGGTCGGTCACCTTCTCACGCCCACTGCACACACGGGGATGGGTGCAGCTCTCCTGCAGCAAAGCCTTGTTTGCAGAGCAAGGGGCGTGGGGGGAACAAGGGGTGATTCAGTGTGGGGGAGCGGTGTTTGAGCTCTGCCTGAGGGCAACAGGAGAGGGAAATCAGCTCTGAAGAATAATAAGGACAAACAGCAGTGGGTCTGAATGGTCACGGACAGCCACGCAGTAGCAGTGGGACGGGCAGGGCTGTCAGCACAGAGCTGGGTGTGCACTGGTGTGCATGGATGCTGTCCTGCTCTGTGCTGAGCCCTGGCAGAGTGCTGAGTCACCGAAAGCAGCGTCAATTAATTACACTCCCATTCCTTGGCTTTTCTTCCTAATTAGCAGCAAGAAAACAATGAGGTTTGAGCGCGATGCTTTGTTTGATCTGGAACAAATTGTTGAGACTTCCCCATGATGTCTGTGGCTCCATCTCCTCCTGCCCTGAGCAAAGCCCCATTCCCTGTGCACAGAGCCCTGCAGGAGCAAAGACAGACAAAGGAACACTGCTGCCCTGGGACCCCAACAGCACTGCTGCAGTGCTGCAGAACAGGAGGAGGATGCAACAGTCCCCGGCACACAGGAGAGCTCTGAATCATCTGCACGTCAGCCCGCCAGGGCTGCTCTGCTGACAAACAAGCTAATGCAAAGCACAGAACAGCTCTAACGAGGTGCACGGACCCATGGCTGAGCCTCCCCACACCTGCAGGCTCCAGCCCAGGAGGATTTCCTGCTGGAAAACTCAGGGTGCCCTCATCCCAATTAAACCCTGCTCAGCGCGAGCGCTTCCTCACTGCTAATTAACTGGGATGAGCTGAAATGAAATGCTGTGCCGTGCAGGAGTCCTGCAGCAGGGAGGGACCTGAGCTGCTCCTGCTGCATTGCCTTGGCATGCTTCCACGTGGCTCAGCCCCACCGTTGTACCCCCACCCGGTGCACGAGGAGGGGACAGGACAGCCCCCAGCATCACAGGTCCTGGCAGCTGTGCCCCAGCTGAGTACTGCAGCAGAAAGCATCCCTGCAGCAGAGCACCAGCATGGCAACCTGCGGGCAGGAGCCTTCACTGAGCAGGGAGAGGCGGTGCAACCTCTGTTGTCCCCTGGTTTTATCTCCAAAGCACTCACAAGAAATTAACAGATCAACTGGGAGTCTTTCACAGAGCCGGTATTAATTTCCTCCTGGCTGTAAAGAGGAGCTAAGAAACAAAGGGCATTAAATGCACTTGCCCGTGTCCCTGAGTGAGCAGCGTGTGAGCAGCTCCGCAGCTCCCAATTTCCAGCCCTATGTTTAGATACTGCTCCTTCAAACCAGAAGAAAAGCCAAGGACACTCTGCAAGGAAGGCAGACTGTAAGACAGACCCATTTGCTATGAGTCGCAGCATCACCGAGGTCGGAAGAGCCCCGTGAGATCATCCCACCCTGCTGCCCACCCACCAGCATCATCTCTCCACTAACCCACAGCACAACATGGGCACCTCGAAAGGAGAACCCCACAGCAGCTCCAGAATCTCCAGCAGGGAGGAAAAGATGCAGCAGGGCTGGGCTGCTGTACAAAGCTCTCCCCCCCCCGAGCACGAGGCCAAGGAAAGGGTTGGGATGCTGTAAATGCATCACGTGCCGAGCTCACTGCTGCCCCAACAACTCCAGTAACTCCAGTAACAGCAAACCCGTTGACTCAATGAGTGCATTCCTCTCCTGGGTGCATTGCATGGTTGCTCCCTGAGTGCAGCAGGACTGCTGGGAGCTCTGCAGCAGCTCCACGCAGCGCTTCGCCCATGGCAAAGGTTCCAGCAGCAGGATCTGAGCTTTTTGAGACAGCTTTCCCAGAGGAAGAGCTCCAAAAACTGCTCCAGCTCCACGGAACAGGGCCAGGAGCTGAACAGGACGGCTCACAGCCGTACTTGGCCCAGATTTCTTCAGCTGCTGCCACACATGTGGAGGCCACGAGGCCGGGAGGGCTCAGTGCTGTGGGTTTGCTGCAGCACCACTGCCCACATCACCTCCTGCATTGAGATCACCCAGTCCAACCATCGCCCCATCCCCTACTCTGTGCTCACTGAAGGGACAAAGCCAGACCTTCAAGAAGACAGAGCATTGCTATGGAGTGGGAGATGCTCAGGGCTGCTCTCAGTCACCCATACTAAAAACCACACTGCAACCACACAGAGCAGCACTGCACCTGGAGCCCAAGGTGAGCACCACAGGCAAAGCCCTCCACAACAACCTCCCTGCCCGGGAAGGGCAGATTTCCTCCTAGGTACACGGGCAGGAAAGACAAACAAAAGCCTTTCAGGAAATAATCTGCAGTGTTTGCTGCGATCGCAGGGAGGATGCGGCCACAATATCGCCCTGATCACTGCCGGGCTCTAACGGCCCAAACAAAGCAACACAATCCACAGCACACGACAGCAGCAAGTCAGGAGCATCCGGCTGCAGCAGTGCTTCCTGCCAGGCACACCCCAGGGAAACTGAGGCACGGCACAGCCAGAAGCACAGTGCTCTGCCCTCTGTGCCAGTCTGACCTCCAGCGCTGGGGGGAGGAGCTGCCTTCCCTCCCACCTGCCTTCTTTCTGACCTCCCTTCTTTCCTCCCCACCTGCCTTCCCTCTCAACCTGCCCCAAGGATCCAGCACACTGAGTAACACAGAATAACTCCAAGTGCTGCAAAAAGCCAGCTGTAAAGGTGCAAGAGGAGCCCGCTTCTGCAAAGGCAGCTCCTGCCAGCCCAGCAGAGAGAAGCGATCTATTTCCCTGCCACCACCACCTACCACACAGACCTCAGGAGCTGTCCCCCAGGGCTGACTGCACTGCGACTTTCTGAGCGCTACTTTGCACTCTTTCACTTCCCCTCCGGGATCTCCCACCAGCACTGGGCTGAGCCTTTGGCCACTGCTGTCCCCACCAAGCCCATCCCATGGGGATGGAGCTGGCAGGAGGCTCAGGCTCTCAAAGCTGCCCCATCCCCAGCGCAGCACTCAGCCTTGCACTGATCCAACACGCAGCAACACGTGTGTGCACGCCTGTATGCAAAGGATCACGCTCTGTGTCCTTGGTTGAGCAGAAGCACACGCCTGAGGAAAGAGCAGAAGGACAGAAAGCGATGAGATATCCACCTCTCCACTAACACCCAGACGCCGGGAAATCAGAAGGGTGAGTGAGATCTGGCCCAGCACAGATGGCCAGCACACAACCTGCCCCGAGCAGCACAGCGGCAGAGCTCCGAGCTCCTACAAACTCTCTGCTCCTCTGCTGCTCTCTGCAGTCCAGATTGCAGTGCTCAGCCCTGCCAAGCAGGGATAGGTGCTGTACAGGGACACTTTGGCACTGTGCTCCCGATGGATTTCAGCTCTCATTGGAACAAATCAAGCCTTGGGTACCCAAAATAAAGAAATCAAACGTTCACGAGGCAGCTGCAGCCATTCATCACTGCTCACTTTCCTCCCTCGGTACCCACAGCTCTGTCTGCAGAGCAGTGCATGGTATGAGGGCAGAGCAGCACTGTGGCAGCCCCCAAATCAGTTCCACGCCCCTCTCTTGCAGATGAGGAGCTTTGTTCCCCATCATTATTTCCGCTTGTTTTTTGCTCAGCTTGCAGTAACAGCACAAGGAGAACTAACTGCTGTGGCTGCTCTTCCTGAGCTGGCAAAGCAGAGGGTGAAGGCAAAGCACAGTGTTTGCATCCTTCCCCCATAAGGCAGCGGGAACACAGCGTTAGCAGGGGCTGCTTCAATTAATTAGCACGACAGTTTTACACTTCTGTGGCACCAGCTGCATCAGTACTTCCAAATCCTTTCCTGTTGTTCCCAAGCCTCAGTTCCCCTGCAGAACAGCCACCAGCTGATACCAAAGGGAACACACACTGTGCCTGGGGGTGATCTCACCCCGTATCTGCAGCCTGAAGGATGTGGGAATCGCACATCAAAGTGTCCCAGGGATGCAGAGCACAGATCCCAGTGCCTTGCAGCAGCCCCAGCCCTCCCCCGTCCCACTGTGCTCACACCACAGCCCATCCCAGCACGCTGAGGAGGGTTTGGGGAAGCACAGGAACCTCACACACACGGACAGACAAAGCAGGGATGAGATTGGAGCAATGACTCAGGAGTTACTCCAGGCTCTGAGAGGAACCAGAGTGCTGCGCCGGGCTCTGAACTCACATCTCACACACAGCAGTGAGCAGCACAGCTCGGGGCCACGCAGGGACCCACGCAGCACTCCACATCGGCCCCACAACCCACTCATGGCTGCTCCATGAAGTGGGGCTGGGGGGCACCTGGAGCTCTGGGGTGCAGCAGGGCTGGCCTCCATCACAGCCCAGTCCTCATGCAGGATGGAAACAGCACCTCTGAGCTCTGTGGCTGTACAAAGCAGCGCACAGCTGGGAGCGGGGGATGAGCAGCCCAGCTCCGACCACCGGCCCCAACCCATGGCACACCAGCAAAGGGAGCGTGCACACTGCTGCCTGCAAAAGGAAAAACATTCCCAGCTGAACCCAGATTGCGCCGTGACGGTTCTGGGACAACGCCTGGCTGCAGTGCTCCCAGCAGCTCCAGCTGATGCTGTCCCACCTCCACCAGCACCAAGTGCTGTCTGCCCAGAGCTGGGGGAGCAGGAACGGCACTGCTGCGTCTGTCCCTCACCCCCTCCCTCTCCTACACAGCCTTAAAATACCGCTCGGGTGTGAAGGGAAGCGCTCAGCAGCAGCACTGCCTTCCACGTGGGATCAGGGGCAGCAGAAGCAGCCCATGGCTGAGGGATGCACGTGGGTCACACTCCAGAGCCATGCCCCCACGAAGGAAACAAGTGCCCCCCCAGACAGCAGCCAAAAGAAGGAAGGAACCCCCACGATGCCCCTGCACCGACCGCACTGCACAGACCCCCACTGCCACCTCAGCAGCCGCCCATGGGGAGAACACTGCAGGGCAGTTGTGGGGTACCCTGAGCTGGGAGAGGGGAACAACAGGAGGCACCGAGCCACAATTAAAGCCCCGCTGTTAATTGGCAGCCCGCGCTGCGTGCATTCCCCTCTTTGAGGGGGTTTGCCTTGCAAAGCCCTGCTGGATGTGCACGCATCCCAAGGGCTGGGTTGGGCTCTCCCTGCATCCCCGGGGGAGACGCTGTCCCCAGAAGAACCCTTACGAAGTTGCAGAGCAGCTCCTCCTAAAACACAGCCCTCTACCACAGCCCCGCAGGACGCTCTCCATGCAGAAGCAGCAGGCCTAGCTCACAGCCAGCAACAAATAACCTCCCACTGGCACAAAGGGAAGAGCACCCCGAGCTGCCGGGCTCCACGCTGCGGCGTTGCACTGCTCTGCTCTGCTCTGCCTGCACGCGGGGCCGGCTCGTGGCCCCTCCTTTCTCCTCCAGCTTCCGCACAGACACTCCGGATTTCATCACTCATTCCGTTCCGAGCAGGATGAGAGCCCACGCAGAGCCACAGCCCACGGCAGCGAGCAGAGGACCCGAGTGCGTGGCTGTGGGATCCGGCCGCCGCGTTTCCCCTCTGTGCACCCTAAGCCACGAAGGATGGAGCTGCAGTCCTGCTCGGCTGCGGTGCTCCGCTCCCTCCCAGGAACGCAGCGAGCTGCCGGGGGTTGCAATGCTTTCCCTTGTCAATAAAGCACGCAGGAAAGGGAAGGGAGACGGGGTTTTACCGGGTACCAAATGGGGTGGGGTTCGGTGGGGGGAATTTTGGACCCCTCTGGGCCCAAAGCACCGTTCCCACCGTCACAGCGCTCCGTAAGGAAACACCGCTGTCAAACCCAATGGGAACGGAGGTGCAGAACCCATAGGGACGCGGAGCTGCCCTCCCTCCCATCCCAAAGCAGGTCACACCGCAGACATCCCCGCGGGGCCGGGCACTGCCCGCAGCCGTGCCGCACCACATCCCGCTCTGGGGTGATCCCCCCACTATCAAAGCTCGGGGAACGCTCGGGCAACCGCAGCCACCCCGTGCCCCACTGCCTGGAGCCGTCACCCCACAGCCCGGCCCCGCTGCCCAGCGGGTTTTGCTGCAGGACGGAGCACGGAGCTGTTTTAAAGGATTTCTCCAAGGTTACAAAAGGCAACAGCGTGGCGGTACGGAACGGAAACAAAGCACCGAACAAAGCTCCCTTCCCCACCGCTGGAGGAAGCAAAAGTAAAAACACCGCTCACCCCGGCAGTGGGGGTCAGGGGGACCCCGCTGCTGTATGGCACTAAAGCCGGGCCACGGTTGGGGCGCAGTGTGCCTGCTGCCAGGCCTGCGGCAAACACAAGGTCGTGGGGAGAGCCACGGGTGTCCACTGTCGCCCCGGGATGTGGGGGGGCTCCAGCCGGGGTGTGCGGGTGGGGCCGCCCCCAGAGGACAGGGGTGCGGACAGGGGCGCTTGGGGGCCACAATGGGGCAGCTGGGGGTCACAATGGGGGTTCCAGTAGGGTTGCATTTGGCTGCTCAGGAGTTGCAATCGTGATGCTCAGTGGGGCGCCAGAGGGTCACAGCGGGGTCGCAGTTTTGGGGCTCTCCAGGAGCTGCAGTTAGGGTTCTCAGGGGATCGCATCGGGGTGCTCACTCAGGGGGTGTCCCGAGATGCTCGCAGCACCCACCCCACGCACCCAGAGGGTCC
>VXAB01008677.1:0-20507 GCA_013399175.1 Odontophorus gujanensis | reverse complement strand
AAATCATAAAACCATGATACTTTTAAATAATTACACTATTCTTATTCTAACCATTCTTAGGCTAAGATGGAGTCAAAATTGTTACAGCGACACAGTGAATTCCCTCTGAGATCAAGAGCCATGACAAAGGTTAGATAGAAGCGTGTAAGCTACTTGATTATTTATTTATTTATTTATTTTTGATTACATAAATACAATGGCTATTAAGTGGAGTCAGCATTACCAACAATAATTTTATAGGACATTCTGCATCTTGAAATTAAATCGAATTAAGACTGTTAAAATTTCTTTGCGAATTTGTTCATGAATTTTGTTGTAAAATACCAACTATATAATCTATGATTTGGCAGACCATTAATTACATTTTTAGCAGGTCTCCAATTCATGTTAGATTTTTATAAATTGAAAAAGTTTCCAAAAACATGCATTTCAGCATGTAAATCTCACTGGTATTCGCAAGTGGTTTTGCTATAAAATGACAAATAAACGTAATTGAAGAAATTACTGCAGCTAATATATAAAACATCTGCTCTGTCTCAGTTCTTATTGTTTTAATTTTTTGTTAGAAAGAGAATCAAATTTTTGATGGTCATACAGAATCCTAAACAGTAGCAAGTCCTTTATTTCCTGAGAGCATTCACATTTTAGGACCATAAATTGGTAGCATTACCTATAATAAAATATTATAGCTCTGTAAACCTGAAAAAGTCTACTCATACATGCTATAAGAATCACCATGATTTTTTAACTAGTAATCAAAATGGAAACTGCAAATATATGGTGCATCTTCAAATCCTCATATGTTTGTCATTTTATATATCTTTTCACGGCTTTGTTACATTTTTATTTTTCAGGAAAAGATAGGATCAAATTGAATTATTTGTATTTTTGTTCTTCAGTTGAGCTAACCTGTTGGGTGAAATAAAACTAATGCAAATTATGACAAAACGTTCCTCAATGATGTAATACTTTAGTAATGAAAAGAATTACTAAAGCAAACTCTGTCTTACTTTAATGTCAAACTCATAAAGATGAGGAGGTCATTACTATTAGCAGGGAAAGCATTTTTGTCCTAATACTGTTCCAAAGTGAACAGCTAATGCAGTTATTTATTTCAGAAATGAAGAGGCTTTATTACATAGTAATTTAATTGGACTAATCAACTAAGTTACTAAGACCCATTCACTACAATTTGTCTGTAATGAACATCAAATATTTTGTAAATCAAGATGAAAATAATTATCCACCATGTTTAAGAGAGAATGATTAGAATTGTAAATCAGCAAGAAGAATCTATGTTAAATTCTTACTGTTTGATTCTCACAATATTTCTAGTGTTTGATTGCCTTATTTTAAAAAGGAAAAAATTGTAGCATCTAATCTAATATATCTTTGATCCATTTTTATGCATTTGTGGACAAACTCTGATACTCCTGTAGACAGCCATGTAATATTCCTCGAAATCTTCTCAAAGCTGAAATAGGCCAGGTCCCACAGCCTGTTTTTTGACACAACTCAGTTCTGTCTTAGTGGTTCGGGATAGCAGGTTGTATATTTCTTCCTGGAACTTCTGGCAACACCTTTGTTCACGTTGCAGTGGACGAAGAGTCTTCTGTGCTGGTAGCCACCCTGGTATTCCTCAGGCCCTAGAGAATTTTTTGCAGAGCTGGATGGTTGAATAAAGATAGTCCTGCCTCAGGCCTTCATGTCTCTCAGGGGCTAGATTCTGCTTTTGATTTTGATGAAGTAAACAAGGTTTTTGTCTTTCCCATATCTTCCTGTATTAGCAAGAGTTTAGAAGTCAATCACTGTCTATTTCTCAGACTTACGTATATAAAAACCACACAAATGATGTCAGAATGCAACAGGTAAGGAAGGGATGCTTCTAACCTTATCATTATTAATAATAAAAAAAAATAAAGGATAATTAAAGGGCAGACTGGAGACCTGCTGACATTTTCCTATTGCAGGCAGAGATCACGTTGTAAATCTGGCACAGAATTGTAAAGAATATATTTTGTTAGAAGGGATGAGATGTCACAGTGAAATACTTTGCTACAGATTCAATCTCCATCTAAAATTGTATCCTTGCATGAAACAATGCTAACATGCTTAGTTACTTAACTATCTCTGATCAGAGAAACTGTTCATTTTTGTCAGAATCATGTTGTATCTACAGAATATTCCAGCGTTGTTTCTTTCGGCTGTTCATTTCAGAAATTTATATACTGTTCAGAAGGCATTTCATAATATAATTATTCAAATTGTAATGTAAGGTTTTCTTTTCCTTCGTTTATCTTCTCTTTTATTCTGGACAATTTCTTAGAACAAAGTTTTTTAGAAGAAAAACTGTAACTTTTAAATGTTCTCTAGAATACTTGTTT
The DNA here is from genome assembly GCA_013399175.1 of Odontophorus gujanensis. NCBI lineage: Eukaryota > Metazoa > Chordata > Aves > Galliformes > Odontophoridae > Odontophorus > Odontophorus gujanensis. Next base: position 18,123 of record VXAB01008677.1, on the reverse strand, counting down.
CATTTCATTTTACATACTGCTACCTCTGTAATAAAGGATCATCTAATTATTTTATGTACCTAGTAGGAAAAGTGTAAACTTTTGGACTTCCGAAATGTTTGCTTTTGTTTGGAAAAATGAGACCAATTATATTTGAAAAAATCACCTCTGAATGTGGCTGAGAAAATTTTTATCTGTTTACCTGTTTTTATCTACCTGCAGAATTTATAATGATTTTTTTCCTAGACTGTACTGTTTCTACCTTTTCTCACTTACTTCTATTATTACTTATCATTTCTATTATGTTTATTGTTCTCATACATAGATAGAATACAAAAACTAATTTTCTAGAAACAAAAAATTAAAAGGCAACTACATTTTGTTTGTTTGATTATTTTAAAATAATATTTCAGTTTTAAACTTCTAGAACAAAAGAAAGTGTAAGATATTTGGTATTAGACAAAGAATTGAAGAGTTATGCCTTTAAAATAACAATAATGTTTACTAAAAGATGAAATTTTGTTGTGGCATAATCTAGCAGGTTGCTAAGAACCATTTAGTTGTTCACCCACTTCTCTCTTGCATTGGGATGGGGGAGAGAATAAAAAAGAAAAGTAGAACTGATGGGCTGAAACAAAAAATAATTGCTAAGATTGAAAAGGAAGAGGAAAATTAATAATATGAATTATATGCTTATATTAATATATATATACTTACAGATACCTAAATATACAAAAAAGAAATAAAAAAGTGACACAAAATGCAATTGCACACCACCAACTAACCGATGCTTACTAAGTCCTTGAGCAGAGGCTGCTCCCCCACCCACATCTCCACACTGTATAATTTTTTTCACTTTATGTTATATGGCATGGAATATTCTTTTGGTCAGTTTATGTCAGCTGTTTTGGTTCTGCCATGTGCCAGCTCCTTGTGTGTTTCTAGTTCCCACACTGGCTAGAACATATTTGGCTTTCTGCAGCACTGTTCAGCAACAGCTAAAACAGTGGTCTGTTATTAACATTGTTAATGTACATGTGCATCAGTTGTAGCTGATGTAGCTTGAAAAAGTCATAGGGAAAAGGATCTATAGGTTACAACAGTAAAAATATATGTGCTCTTTAGATAAATAAAACCATGTTTACCCCTCTAAGTTCTTAGTGAGTGATTAAGAAATAGAAAGAATTATGAAGCTAAAATGAGATCAAGCTGTATCACCAGATGCAGGTGCCTTTTTACAACAATCTGCTTATTATCATAGAAAATCATGGCCACTGAACATCTTCTCTCTGTAATATAAAACTGGGCACATCTATTTTATGATCAACTAGTGCAAGGCCTTAGACAGATGTCTAATCAGTTATCTCATAATTCAAGTAAATATTATGGAAAGAAGTTAAAGAAAATATCAGTTGGAAAGATCACCTGAAGAAAAGGTAAAGTGGATGTATACATATATTGCATATGTGATTATATAATAAATTTTAACATTGCTTACAGATGCTTATTACCACTGGAGAATTAAATTTCCAATTGTTACAAGGCTTGCAATAAATTGCAAAGTGAAGCCTGAAATTCAGTAGAACACATTTATGTAGAATGACATAGTGTGTAACTGTCACGGAGGTGAGGGAGACATGAATATACAAAATATTTCCTAATTCATCCTGCCTAGCTGCTACCTTGAAAACATGGCTTCTGAATAAACTGCAATAAGCTGAGAATGAAAAGATTAGGAAGGAACCTATGGGGAATCTCCAGCCAAAGCTGGCTTCCTAGATCAGGTCGCACAGGTAGGCATCCAGTTGGGTCTTTAACTTCTCCAGAGTAGACTCCACAACCTCTCTGTGCATCCTGTGCCAGTGCTCTGTCACCTACACTATGAAGAAGTTCCCGCGCACATTTGTGTGGAACTTTCTAAGCATCAATTTGTGGCCATTTCCCTTAGTCCTATCGCCACACACTGTAGAGAAGAGTCCACCCTTGCTTCCTTTGCCTCCTACTCTTTAGATATTTATAGACATAGATCAGATCCCCTCTGAGTCTTCTTTGTTCAAGGCTGAACAGACTCACATCTCTCAGTCTTTCCTCATAAGGGAAGTGTTCCACAATGTTTATAATCTTTGTAGCCCTGTCTCTGAGAAGATCCCTGTCTTTTTTGTACCAAGGAGTCCAGAATGGGACACAATACTCCAGGTGAGGCCTAACAAGAGCAGAGTAGAGGGAGAGGGTAACCTTCCTTGACCTGCAGGCCATGCTCTTTTTAATGCACCCCAGGATGTCATTGGCTTTCATGGCCACCAGGGCACACTGCTAGCTCTTTGCCAGCCTGTCATCCACCAGAACAGCCAGGTATCTCTCCTCAGAGCTCCTCTCCAGCAGGTCATCCCCCAGCCTGTACTAGTGCATGCGGTACATTCTGCCAGATTAAAAAGGTTTTGACTTACTTTTCTTTTTTCAACAATAAGTAATTGGAAAAATTATAATTAAATAATTGCACACCAAAAAAATCCATAAATAATCAGAATTTTCAGTCTCTCTGGAAAGCAAATTGTCTAATAATGATATCTTTTCATTCTTGAGAGTAGCAACATCTCCTTGGACATAAGGTATTGCCCTTACTGTAAAACACTGATCTTTTTTTTCACATAACCTATCATACATTTCCTTTGTTAATTTCTTCTTAATATAAGCAAATGTACAACAAAACCCCTCAGTTATTTAAAATTAAAATAAATAAAGTATGATTAGACCATTGTTGTATAACTAGAGATAAAAAAGAACTCCAGTACCCCATGCATTTCTTCTTTTCTTGAGCAGTGCATAAAAAATGATGCTACCTACAAGCCAATTATAGATTATTTTGTAATCAGTCAATTGCTGAACAAGACATTATTATGCATTGTATATATAATTGATTGAAATATTTTTTAAAAAAATATTTTTATTTTGATTTTCAATGCTTATATGATATGTTGTCAATGGTTTAAAGGCTGGCTCGACCCGGTTACATGACAATTGGGGCGGGGTACCCATGGACCCACATCCTGTGAAAGGGGAAGGGGGAAAGGAAAAAGAGAAAAGGGAGATGGGCCTAAAAATAAAACAGTGGCAATGATCTGAGGAGGAAAGCTAATTTACTAAATAATATATGGGAATGCAAAATAATAATGTAATGCAATACAATTGAAACTGAAGCTAATAAATCAAATAAAATGAGAGAGTGTCTGATAAAACAAAATCCTTACACTAAATGATGAAGGCGAGACAGCAGTGAGCACCCACTGCTGGGTTGGTCCAAAAGGAAAGAGAGTGTCTCATGACAAGCAAATAGTTTTCGTCTTTCCCTCTCGGAAAAACGTAAAAATACCAAGCAATGCAAAGTCCCCTGGGGTACGTAGTTCTTCTCTTCTGAGACAGATGTACACAGAACTCTCGATCCATGGAGCTGGAGCATTAACTCTGTTACTCCCAATGCACTGCATGTTATGTGGAATACCAATAAAATCATAAATCATAGAAACATGACATATGTGATATATGATACCTAATAATGTTATGATTTTCATCACAAAATGTAAAAAATGCTGACATTTAATTTGTGATGAGTCTTATCCCATTAATTTTAACAATCTATATAAAAACCTTGGTTTAGTGAACCAGAGGTTCTTCTAAGCATTCCAGCATTCCTCTGTCCTCGAAACATCTTCAGTAATGGTATTACTATTAGAATTGGGAGACATTAAATATGAGAAATGTTTGACGTTTTTTCTCCAACGTATGAATTTCTTTCTGTTCTACAAAATCCAAAAAGTGTTGAGTAAATGTGACTACAATGACTGTAGAGAAGGTAAATTCCAAGATTAGAAGAATGATATAATCTGTCTTGTTTTCATAATAAATAGATAAAACAAAAAATTAAAAATCAGTATGAAACACTTTAAAAATACTTCTCGTTTTTTCTCCGATTCATAAAGAATACTGTGAAAGATGTGTTATGCAGAAGTTCAGCTTAGGACATCATATCTCTAACATACTCATTAATGGATCAAAATGACTTACATTATTTTTGGATACAATGAAAATATCTGCATATCTGTCATGTTTTTATGATTTTTGTTATCAGTATTCCACATCATAACATCATGTAAGGCACTGGGAGTTAAAGAGTTAATGCTCCAGTTCCATGGACTGACAAAATTTCTGGGTACCTGGTTCTCAGATGAGAGGAACTACATACCTGAGAGGACTTTGCGTTCTTGTTTTCTGCTCCAAGGGACAGATAAAACTACATGCAAGTACTGAGACTTCCTCTTTTTGCTGCTCTTTGGAGTATGAGCTTCCTAGCCATCTCGCCTTCAGCTTTGTAGTAAGGCCTTCAGTTTTGGACACTCTCATTTTATTTGATTTATTAGTTTCAATTCCAACTATATTGTATTACACTGTAATATTTTGCATTCCAATATCTTATTTGGTAAAATAGTTCTTCTCGATCTTTGCTGCTGTTTTGTTTTAAGGCCCATCTCGCTACCCTCTCCCTTTTCCCTCTTTCCCTTTCTTGGTGCGTCAGTCCATGGGTTTCCCGCCCCAATTGCCATGGAACTGTGCTGAACTGACCGATAAACTGCCGACAACATCTATTGCGAAGACATATTTTCTTTTCCATTTGCAATTAACCCATGTAGGCATAAATACCAAAGACATAAGAATAATAATTCAGGATTCAAGTTTCAGTTGCATTCACGGGTACTGATCAGGGTCACTGATTTTTCCACTGCAGTTTTTGATTTAAGTATCCTCAAGTACCTTTGAATTTTTATAGAATATACCGTGTTTACAGGAAAATGGATGTTAGACTGCCATACCCTCTAAACTTCTTTAAAAGAAAAAACATTCTCAGCACTCTGAATGACGCAAGGGAGAATTTTGTTCCTGTAACACAGAGCTTTCTGGCTTTCAGCAGGTTGTGGACAAATATTTAACTCCGTATTTTAAAAGTTTTTATTTTTACTTGCTAGTGGTAGTACACTTTACCTATGCAGATTATTTAGCTGATGTACGCATACTGATGGAAATTTACTGGAGGGTAAATTGTTACAAAAAATGTTTTTTACAATATCTTTCTATTCAAAACAGTACTGAGATCATTACATATGCTATTACAGAATCAACGAATTTGTTAGGATACACTTGCAGAGGTTTAGAAAGGCAACAGCCAAGCATGATTTCAATCTGGCCACTGTTATAGAAGACAATAAAAACTCCACCTGAACTGCCACAAGTCCATGAGGTTGGATGGGATCCACGCAAGAGTACGGGGTGATCTGTTGGAGGTGATTGCTAAACCTCTTATCACCATCTATCAAGGTTCCTGATCACCCAGAGATGTCTCAGAGAACTGGAGACTTGCCAGCATGGCTCCCATCAACAGAAAGAGTAATAAGAGGAATCCATGGAACTACAGCCCCATCACACTGAATTTAGTGCCAGTGAAAGTTACAGAATAAATAATCTTGACTGAGAACACACGGAACCCAAGGGACAACCTCAAGTTGCACCAGGGGAGATTTGAATTGGATATTAGGAATAGAAAAGAAAGAAAGGAAGAAAGGAAGAAAGGAAGAAAGGAAGANGAAAGAAAGAAAGAAAGAAAGAAAGAAAGAAAGAAAGAAAGAAAGAAAGAAACACAGTGTGCATTGTCCAAATACTTCCTGAAGTCTGAAAGTTGTCATGCTGAGACTGAGACTACTACCCTCAGTAGCCTGTTCCAGCACTCAAACAGCCCCTCAGTGAAAAATATTTCCAATCTGAACCTCCTCTGATACAGTTTCATTCTATTCCATAGAGTTTTACGATGGATCATGGGAGAAAGAATATCAGAATTTAGATGCTGCACCATGAGAAGAACACACAATACCCATACAGAAGACTAAGGCCCAGGAATGGATGTGGGGATGTGAGATATGATAAAAGGTTAAGGATATAAGGTATTTTAGTGCCCCATAGAAACTTGGCTTGATTCTAGTGAAAATCTGGGAAGGAATTTAGATCCATTTTAATTGACGATAATGTTTAGATAAACAAAATCTATAGTTATTGTAAACTAACACCCCACTTTTGATGGATGGCCATCATGGATGGTTATATACTCATCAAGAAAATCTCAACTGAAGTTGACAGTGTTTTGCTTAGTGAAGTATTCCATATATATATATATATTTTATTCTATTTTTTTATTATATTTTTTGGAAGCATGACAGTACAGTTTATGTTACTCAGATCCAAGCGATTATTCAAAAACAAGATCCTCCTAGGGATTATACTGCAGTCAATTGCAGGAAATATACATTAGAAAAAAAGTATTTTTTACATGAAGAAAAACTACTGAAAACTAAAGGGAAATATAATAGACAGGAAGCAGAAACAACCAAGAGAACATCAAGTAAAAGTTTCTGTAAAACAGGAGACAAAGCCTTACTGTGTAGGAAACAATATCCAGCTCCAAATGTCAACTCTATGAAACAACAATAGAGGAGAGTGATAAAACTTGCAGTGGAAATTCTATTACATTTATTAACCATGGTCTAGGTAAAGTAGAGGAAATTAAATAGACAAAAGGAGCACACTGATGCAGAGACAGACAGAAAGAATGAACATACATGTGGACAGGAGCAAGTCCAGGACCAAGACAACTTGGGCTATAGTCATTAACTGTCCACATACAGAGAAATAATATCAGAACAAGACAAAGAGCATAACCAAAACTGTCCAAGAAAATGAAGTCAGAAAAAAACAAGTTTATTCTTTCCAATAGCAGAAATATAAACAAGAAAGTTTCTAGTTATGAAATAAAACTTTGTTTTCAAAAAAAGTATTCGTTTTTATCATTTTTGAGTGTACTGATCTGCAGTTTTGAGGTCTCAGTTACTGGAAAGATCATAAATTCAGATGAAATTTCACTTGAGTTTTGACTAGAAAAGTCAAAAAGATGTCCACTGTCACTACTAGCCACTGTACTACTCACTGGCTAGCGAGCTTCACCTTGATCTCTGGAAAAGTGGTGGAACAACTGATTGTAGAACCATTCCTAGGACATGAAAGCTGTCAAAGAATAGTCAAGATGGAAGTTCTGCTTGACAAAAGGGAAGCCATAACTGATGGAAATAATAAATTTCTGTGATGAAATTTCTCTCTGAGTAAATGAATGGGAAATAGAGGATATAGTCTACTTAGTCATAATTAAGGCTTGAAACTTTCCCATAACATTCTTACAGACAAGATAATGAATTATAGGCTAGATGAGAAAGCTTATCCATCCAGGCATTTTCAGTAGTGTCCAATGATAGCACAAAAAGCAGGTACTTAATACATGTAGCAATTGCTCAGGAACACATGAGATTCTGTTTGCATTCTTTTTTCCAGTTGTTACCAAAAGATAATCTATCTGCTGGACTTCTTTGCCCTCTAGTTCTTAAATTTTGGATCCTATAACCTAGCATCAAAGAAAACAAGTGTTGGTGTGTTCATGCAGGTAATGGCAGAAATTATTTATTTTTACTTATCTTGCAGCTCACTCAGAGGTAGCTACCAAGTAATTTCTTACCCATTTCAGATTTCAATCTCTTCCACTTCCTATTCTTGTGTTGACCCTGCTACAGAGCAGCTTGCCTCTTCTGATTCATCCTTCTGGTACCTTCTTGGAAAAGCTTTTTCCTCCCTTACTTCCTCATCCAAAGATTATTCTCGACTAACACTACTGAGGGTTATCTGGTTTAGTGACAGTGAACTGAAATATCCACAGTGCCTGCTGTTTAACCTTCAGATCTATGGACCTTTTCTTTCTCTTGAGGGTTCTAGGTCAGGGTACACTTTCAAATATTCTGTAAGGTGTGGGTTTTTGTTTTGTTTTGTTTTTTAGTATTCTGCACTTTTTCAGAGAGTGACGTTCAAAACCATTGGAGAAAACAGCATGCTATACACATTCTTATATCCTTCCAATTCGCTTGCAAACCACCATCACACTCTTCTGGGGAAGATTCCCAGGTGATATCCATAACTAACTGTTTAACTTTAGAAAAAAGCGAGGAACACATTCTGGAGACCTAGCTACAGCAGTACGTTGGGTACTCAAGGATGTTCAAAATATACAAAAGCAATTGTAATTAGCAACAAGGGGAAGGAGAAACAGATACCATTCCTGACATCCACCATCAATTGACTCCCGGAGGAGAAGAGAAAGAAAATGTATTGGTAATAGTCTCCACGAGGTGTTCCCTAAAGTACATAGATGATAGCAAGGCAGGGTCCAAACATCAGATAAGGTTTAAAGCCAGTGCTTTGTAGCAAAGTGAACAGAAACAGTAAAGAGAATATAGTATGGATCACAAAAAAAAGAGGATCATGCAGAGCAAGATCAAGAGCCAATTAGTCAACATCACAAGTAGAGAATATTAAACAAATATAATAACTGTATGTTCCTTTCAAAGTCCTCTGGTCAAATATATTGTTATCTCAACTCTTTGAGCCTCACATTAGATGCTGGAAAGCAGTGCAATATTTTTACACTTGCAGTCAGCTAAGTTCTTCTACACTGTTTTCTCACTCTACTTCCTCAAAAGAACAGAGAGAAAATCTCATGAAATAAGAATACTCACTATTGTAAAAAGCTGTTTAATTAGAACAAGAGCAACCAAAAAAACATGTTACAGCCACAGAAGCAAGAAAGATAAAACAGTTAATCTCTACTTCCACTCAGCAAGCAAGTTTTCAATGTGGTTTGTTAAGCTGTATTTCATCATGTCTTACAGTCACTCAAGAGGACAAGTACTTTCAAAGGAGTTCCATCTTCTCCATTCCTCTTTCTCAGTACTGTTGAGCATGATACCATAGAGCATGGAGCAATATTTGCACAAGGCTCAGAAATATAACTTGATATTTAAGTGGTCCCATGTGGATCCAGGACCTGGACTATACGTTCTCTGTGGTTACCTCTCAACTAAGGATATTCTATGTTTCTGTGACTTGCCCTCCTCATCTTTTGCCCCAAGTCTATCGACATCTGCAAGGGTTGTGGAGCTGGAGAAGTGGTCTGTGCTAGAGCTTCTCAACAGTAAACGAAACAGCACTATAACATTAATATCTTTCCAGAGAAAGTGTTAAGAACATAATAACGTGAGCTACTATAGGGAAGTGTCAGAATTCATCCAGAGAGGCTATGGAATCTCCATCCCCTGTATGATTCAAAAGTTGTCTGAACAAGGTCCTAGACAACTGGATCCTAAACAATTTCACTGGAAAAATAAATTATTATACTTACATAGCGGGCCAGACTAACAGTAAAGATCATGACTAATTTCAGTGGGTTAATACTTCAAAGTTATTCCCAAGATTTTATAATACATGAATACAGACTAAAGTATAAGAGGAAGTCTTCTCAAAGAAAGAAACTGAAAAAAAAAAAAAAAAAACCCAAACACCTTGTTAGTGAGAAATAGAAAATGTGACAATTTCTGGAAAAGTTGAAGAGAAAAAGTAGAGAGGACAAACCTTTGAAACTAGACATGGAAAACAGTTCCATAGTCAGAATGCTAACTGAAAGGAACTGTAACACCTCTAGAAAGATGTGATTTTTATTAAAGACCTTTGTTTTGGAAACAAGAAATCACTTCCTTTTTATTACTCAGAGCGAGTTACATTAAATAAGCTTGGCTGTAGACAGGTGTGACTCGGTGGGGTGCCATTAAATGTGGCAAAGCAAATATATGACACCTGGCAGCCCTTAGAATGCCTGCTGATGTTTTGAGATAGAGGAGGAGGTTTTGAAAGAAAACGTGAAGCACAAAGCAAACAAGTTTCATTGCTCAACATATGGTCCTCAGGGACAGACAGTAAAGAGGACAGTGAAGTACCAATTAGTGTTAATCAGAAATGTGTTTGTCACTACAGTAATTATCAATAATTGATTATAATCATGTTATATATCAATAGGTATTAAATTGAGGAAAATTTTTGCAAGTTTTAAAGTAAGTCTGTCAGTAGACTATGTGACTGCTTAGCAGTTTAGGAAGTGTAAAATACTGTTACACGTGGAAACAACGATGTGACAGTCTACACACATGAAATATCTAGTTTGGATCATGGGGCTTAACTATAAACTATGACTTACATTGGTAATTTTCCATTTTTCTTTCCCTTGTCATTATAATTTCTTCCATTTCTTCCTTGCTCTTTTCCTCTCTTTCTTTCTATAAATCTGGTACTGATAATACTTTTTTTCTGCAAAGCAATTAGATTGTGTCACTTAAATCTCATTTTAGAAAGAGACAAAATACATAGAAACATGGTATTGTTTGAGCTGGAAAGGACCTACAAAGTTAATCTAGTATAACTCCCCTTCAGTGAACAGAGACATCTACAGATAGATTACATTGCTCAGAGCCTGGACCAACCTGACTTTGAATGTCTCCAGATACAAGATATACATTACCTCCCTGGGCAACCTCTTCCCGTGCTTTCCTATACCTAGAGTAAACAATATTTTCTTTATATCCAATCTAAAACTCACTTGTTTTACTTCAAAACCATTTCCCCTTGTCCTATTGCCACAGACTTCGCTACAGAGTCTGTTCCCTTATTTCTTATAGATCCCCTTTAGGTACTGAAACTATCACCAGTAGAAAATTACATGTATTTCAGTAGTATACTTACTTGATCTTTTCCCTAAACACATAAAAAAATCAAGAAAGTGCTCTTCACTGAGAGACTTCTCTCTTCTCAAACAATAGATGACTAAAGGAATTGCTTTAAAAATTCTTTCAAATTTATCTCTTTGAACATAGTAATTTAGAAAAAATATTAAAATTGCCAGATCTAGCAATAAGTCTAAAATAACTGGATACTTTTCATATTTTACAAGTGCTTTTCTGCAAAGCTGTATGAAATTACTGATTAAACTGTAGCACTGTACACTAGAAATTGAGATTGTCTGCTGGGGTACAAAGGCAGAGTGAAATCTGTGTGTCATCAAAATGCACAGAAGGTACAGGGAAGTAGAGACTCCGAGGACAAGTTCTGTCAACCATAGTAGTTTCCTAGGCAAACTTAGGCATCAGCAACATCAGGAGAACCTAAGAAGAACCTGAAGAAGAACAAATCCTGGACAGGGATTTAGTGGCGCCAAACTGGTCACCTGTTACCTCTGGACTAAAAGTCTATCATATTTTTTACAAAATGGCATACTTTGGTGAACTTTGCTCACTAAACATATACACTCATTATAGTGAACTATAATTATAAACACAGTACCATCACAAGAGCTACCTGCCTCTATGGTGTTATCATCTCACACTGAGTATGTGGTCTAAATTTTATATCATCAATAGCAAGGTGAGATAATTTTACACCAAATAGAATAATGGGATATAATGAGTCAGTCAAGCTCCACCTGTAGGATAAAAAGATGGCTTAAGAGAAATGGAAGGTTAGAGGAGATATCATTGCAGACAAGCCAGGAGGACACTGTTAGCATCAGAGATCAGCTGACAAGCTGAGCTCCTTTTCCCGCCTGATGGGGATACCTATTGGGTGAGGTTCTCACACTACCAGCTATACTGAGTGCTGGGAAATTTAGCCATATTTGCATGTGTTAAGTATTAGTTTTGGTTAACCTCACGTTGCAGATAGTGAATTATCACTAGCAATCCAAAATAACCTGTAATCTGTTGTTAATAAACTGCATCATTCATTGAGCTGTTTAAATAATTGTTGGGCATGACCAAAATTCCTTCACTGATTTAGTCATGTGAGTTCTGGCTGAAAGCCTCTAGATAAATAAATAAATAAGGGGGTTTTAGTTAGATCACTGAACACTGCTATACAAATCATGTAGGGAACTTTTAGTGAATCCCTAGACATTGTAGTTCGTATATTAAATGCAATTGAATTTTTAGTGTCAAGACAGGCATCATTCAAGATATTGTCCTCTTAACACGAAAAGCTGAAATTTATTTATTTTTAAAACGTGTATATTTATATATATATATATACACATACATATATGTATGTATGTATATGTATCTCACAGGTCATAGGCTTGAAAGTTCCTTGACAGTAGAAATAGAAGGGAATTCTTTTTTATACTCTTCTTCTGCTTATCTTCATGATGTTTTCAGAATATTTTGCTCTTCTCTTTTGCTCCAAATAATGCTTTTTTTGTTTGTTTGTTTTTGTTTTACCAGTCACCCTTCTTTGTGTCCAACAGGAAGTTCTGCCTATGAATGATCACATGTTCATATCTGTTGTTCTCTCTAGCAGTTTTTTTAAACTTAATTGCACACTGGTCTAAATAAAACTTTAAATTTATTTGGAATTTATATGGAAATGATAACAGAGAAAAAGAGCACAATAACAATATTTGATAGACAAAATTATCACTATTTCTCAACATAGTCACCACCATTAGCTTATTGAAGCAGATCACCGAATGGCCTGGGTTGAAAAGGACCTCAAACATCATCTAGTTTCAACCCCCCTGCCATGGGTAATGTTGCCAACCAGTAGACCAGGCTGCCCAGAGCCCCTAGGCAACCTTTTTCAGTGTGTCATCACCATCTGAGTAAAAGCTTTCCTCCTAACATCTGACCTAAATCTCCCCTGTCTTAGTTTAAAATCCTTCCCCCTTGTCCTATCATTATCAACCCATGTAAACAGTAATTGCCCCTGTTTATATACTTCCTTCAAGTACTGGGAGGCCACAATTAGGTCTCCCTTCTCCAAACTAAACAAGCCCAGTTCCCTCAAACTTTCTTCACAGGAGAGATCCTCCAGCCCTCTAATAATTTTAGTGGCCCTCCTCTGGACCTGTTCCAAGAGCTCTCTGTCCTACTTGTGCTGGGGGTCCTAGGCCTGGATGCAGTGATAATGAGCTAGAGATGCTCATTATTTCATGGTGAGACAGCTGTGTATGGACATCCAGAATATGGCTTGTTTTTGTCACTGTTGCTGCTGCTGAAAAGCACTAACTTTCACCTTACTGTGCTCACATCCACTATTTGTCCTCCACAAATATTCAGCAAACATAGGTGAAAGCTAATGAGTATAATTGTGTGGTTTTGTTTTGTTTTGTTTTTTCATTTTGTTTTGTTTTTTTTTCCTGCATAGGGGAATTAAATGACACTTATTTGCTTCACATGCACTTCCATGTCACATGAGACATGCGGTTCACCAGTTGTTACAACCATAGAACTATCTGTTTTGTTTTAAGGAAAAAAAAAAAAGGATCTACAAATCAAACAAACAAGAAATACTTTCAAAGAATGAAAGACTGTATTTACTGTCACACTAATTTGAAAAAGTTGGTGTCACTCTAGTAAAGAATGGATCGATTTCTCCTATTCCTAAGAAAATGCATAAGATAAAAAAAATGCTTCCTTCCAAGTTCCAAAAGTAAGTGATGTACAAGGGGAAATGGCCACAGATGGAAGCATAGGAAGTCCCACAAATGTTTGTGAAACTTCTTCACAGTATGTGTGATGGAGCACTGGAACAGGCTACCCAAAGAGGTTATGGAGCCTCCTTCTCCAGAGATGCCTGGACACCTACCTGTGCAACCTGGGCTAGGGAGCCTGCTTTGGCAGGGGGGTTGACTAGAGGTCTCTTCCAACTTCTACAGTTCTGTGTTTCTGTGTACTACTCAATGTGGATAAAATGAAGTGAACAGAATATTCCTTTTTATAGACTGATGCTGTTCATCCAAGATACTGGAAATCCTACTATACATTGAAGAGTCCCATAAAGAATAAATTTTTTCAGCATATTCTTGCAATTTTAAATTTTGAGAAATAAGACCTTAATGTTAAAAAATTCTATTATATATTCAAAATGTTTTTTTGAAAGTCACATATTTGATACTAAAAAAATAAAAAAATTATGAGCAAAACAACTCTGATTATTTTTACTTCAGTCAAAAACACTTCAAACAAATTCTGTGAACAAAGCTACAGCAGTGACCTTTTTGTGGCTGAAAAATACATCTCTGGACATACGTGACTGATGACACATTGACACTCCAAAGCCAAAAACTGGGATTAGCATTAAGGTTTTCAGTAAAAATTTTTGTGAATGCCTTGTCTGAATCATCATTTCAGTAACAAATATGTCGCTCAGAAAAATGTTAATCTGAGTTGTCACAATAGAAGGCATAACCTAAACACAGTAAAAATTCAGCTGTCTCCTAGCTGAAACACTTTAGTATTCATCCTGATCTATACCTGAAGTTACGTATGGATAAGAATATATGCCTTATTTTTATTTCATTCTTCTGTTAAAGATATATTCAATACAAAATATCACATGCAAATACAGGCATATAAATAAATATTGTATCATCAACAAAATAATGGTAACGAATCTTATAACAAAGCTTACAACAAAACTAAGGAAGTGTGGGATAGATGAGTGGACAGTGAAGTGGGTTGAGAACTGGCTGACTGGTAGTGTACAGAGGGTTGTTGTTGGCGGTGCAGAGTCCGGTTGGAGGCCTGTAACCAACAGTGTTGAGTCCAGTCCTGGTCCATGCTGGGTCCAGTTTTGTTCAACATCTTCATCAATGACCTTGATGAGGGGATAGTGGCCACCCTCAGCAAGTTTGCTGATGATACGAAGTTGGGAGGATTGGTTGACACGCCTGAAGGCTGTGCTGCTATTCAGCAAGGCCTGGACAGGCTGGAGAGCTGGGCAGTCAGAAACCAGATGAAATTTAACAAAAGCAAGTGTAGAGTCTTGCACCTAGGGAGGAATAATTGCATGCACAGTACAGGATGGGGGTTGACCAGCTGGAGAGGAGTTCTGTAGAGAGGGACCTGGGTGTCCTCGTGGACAACAGTTTGACCATGAGCCAGCAGTGTGCCCTCATGGCCAAGAGAGCCAATGGCATTCTGGTATGCATTAAAACGAGTGTGGCCAGCAGGTCAAGGGAGGTAATCCTCCCCCTCTACTCTGCCCTGGTGAGGCCTCATCTGGAGTACTGTGTCCAGTTCTGGGTTCCCCAGTATAAAAAACACAGGGATCTCTTGGAAAGAGTCCAGCGCAGGGCCACAAAGATGGTGAAGGGCCTGGAGGACCTCCCCTATGAAGAAAGGCTAAGTGAACTGGGTCTCTTTAGCCTTGGGAAAAGAAGATTGAGAGGGGACCTGATCCAGGTTTACAAATATATGAGGTATGGGGAGCAAAGTGGTGAGGTCAGATTCTTTTCGGTGGTGTGTGGAGACAGCACAAGGGGGAACAGACAGAAACTGCAGCACAGGAGGTTCCACACAAATGTGTTCATAAGCTTTTTTACGGTGAGAGTGACGGAGCACTGGCACAGGCTGCCCAGAGGGGTTGTGGAATCTCCTTCTTGGAGATATTCAAGACCTGCCTGGACGCCTACCTGTGCGACCTGGTGTAGGGAACCTGCTTTGGCAGGGGGGTTGGACTCGATGATCTCTTGAGGTCCTTTCCAACCCCCATGATTCTGTGATTCTGTGATTCTTTATAGGCACCAAAGATTTAAAGAGTCTTTAAATAAGCACTGTAATTTGCCTCTTGATATTGGTCTAGCAGATCAATGAGTCTGCATAGAACTGTGACTCCACTGTGCCAATTTTAACTCATTCCAGTACTGAATAAGAAAATATGCATTTTACTGTGCCAGTTAGAAATACTAAATTAGAACTAGGGGGCCTAGTACTGTGCTGTGTTTTATATTTCTAGTACGTACAGTTTGTAACAGTGGTTCTACAGGGCTTTACTATATTTTAAATTGCTAGAATTACTGGTTAATGTACACAGCCTGTAAATTATCATTTGTGTTTTGCTAAATGTATAAAGGATACAACAAAAGAACTTCAAAATCATATTCTGAGGTGATCAGTACCACTGCAGTCATGTTCTGCAGCAAAGTGAGGGATCAACGTTATGTGATGGGAGTCTTGAAATCAAGGATACTCCAGAGTAAGGAGAGAACCACCAGGAGCTAAGAAGACCCCAGCTTTCATGAGAGTGGATGAGGAGTGTGTGGGATGCGGAAAAGAAACATAACACCTCAGTTCATGCAAACACATCCCCTAGGAATCACAAGTGATGAGAATAGTAAAACAGGATATGTCATGTCAGTAAGAGTGAGATAAAACAGTTTGTGCAGCAGTTGACACAGACAGGGTGTGCAGGGAGGAATCAAGGTGGACCGCTTTTTTCTTATCCAAGAACAGCAAAGAGCAGTATTCTACTGAAACAAATATGGTGACCACTCAGCAAAACAGTTGGGATGAGGCAGAAATCCAGATGGATGAACCACAAAATTTTTGTCGTGATGTGTTAACCCAGACAGATATCATGAAGAGTGACAGAGATGCCCAGAATTTCTGATGGTGAAATAGAGTTAATAGATGTCATCTACAAAGGACTTAGGCAGGTTTGAAAAGATGTGAACCAATTGAGATTCAGAAGGCCAAGTGCAAGCTATTGCACTTGGGTAGGGACAATCCCAGATTGAGAGCTACCGTGTGGAGAAGGACTTGGGAGTTCTGATGAATGAAAAGCTGAACATGAACAATCAGTCTGTGCTTGAAGCTAGACAGCCAATAGTGCCCTGAATGGTATCAAAAGAAGTGTGGCCAACAAGTTGAGGAAAATTATTTTCCCCCTCTATTCTGCCCTTATGAGGACCCAAGAAGGATGTGAAGCTGTTGGACTGAGGACAGGGCAATGTCATTAAGATGGTAAGAAGGCTGGAGCACCTCTCCTGTGAAGATAGGTTACTAAAGCAGGGTTCTGTGTAGTCTTTACTGCAGGCTCAGGAAGGAGACCAATTGTTTACATGGTCTGATAGTTATAGGACAACGGGGAATGGTTTTAAACTAACTAACTAAATAAATAAAAATTAAGTAAGATATTAGGTAGATATTCTTTATTCAGAGGATGGTAAGACATTGGAAAACGTTGTGAGGAGAAGCTGTGAATTCCCTATCCTTGGAGGTATTCAGGTGGATGAGGCCCTGGGCAATAGTGGGATAGACATTCTTCAGTATTACTACTAATTATATCAGCAGTGAGATTGAGCGCACTCTTAGCAGGTATGCAGATGACACTAAGCTGTGTGATGTGGCTGACACACCTAAGGTGTGGGATGACATCCTGAGACCTAGAAAAACTCAAACAGAGAGCCCAAAAGAATTTCATGAGGTTCAACAAAGCTAAGTGCCACATCTTGCACCTGGGTCATGGCAACCCTCATCATTAATACAAACTGAGTGACTAAAGGATAGAACACAGCCCCATCAGAAAGGACTTTGGGGTTCTGGTGGAAGGTAAACTAGACACGAGCTATCAATGTGCCCCTGCAGCCCAGACACTACACTGTGCCCCAGGCGTATTATACCACATATAGAGCTCTCAGTATTGGTGGGACATAGACCTGTGTCACAGTGCTATTCAACAGGGGGACACAAGGAAAAAAGAGGGATAGTGGGAAGAAAAAAAATACAAAATCATACTGTTGGTGGCAACACGGCTACCCAAGCTGAGTATCCTCTTCATAGATGATCTCATGTCTGAGAAAAAGAAATGTACTAAAGGGGCATCCATTATTTGAGAGAATAAGTTGTGGTGGAAATGTTATATGACACTGCATTCACTCATGAAGTACCAGACCAAGAGTATGATCCTGAAAGAGTCAGATGCACACCAAATATATGGTGTATAGAGGGGAAAGAAGACCCCTTATCAGTGAACAGATTAATAAACTTCAAGACATGAGTTAGATTTAACCCCTCTATGAGCTTGTGTTTCAGCCATTGCAAAGGTAATGGAAAAACTGGATGGAATGGAGAGCAATATAGTGGATGAACTGTCCACCATACTTTACTCTGATGGAACTGATGGGTGAATGGTGGTATTAGATACATCTGATGGGACTCCTCAATCTTTCTGTGCAGCCTGTTCCAGTACTCTGTCACTTATAAAGAATTTCTTGTTTGTACAGAACTTTCTGTGTTCCAGTTTCTGCCCATTCACACTTATTTTACTGTTGCTTGCCACCAAAAAAAAATCTTGACTTCCACATTTAAGATGTTTATAAACAACTATTATAAACAACTATGAAATTTC
>VXAB01008674.1:562-120362 GCA_013399175.1 Odontophorus gujanensis | reverse complement strand
GCGCGGTGTGTGCAGGGAGCCCGGGTTGTCCCCTCCCAGCTGCAGAGTCTAGCACTTGCTCTTGTCAACTTCATGTCATTAGCAGTTGGCCAGCCCTCCC
Source organism: Odontophorus gujanensis (assembly GCA_013399175.1). Lineage (NCBI taxonomy): Eukaryota > Metazoa > Chordata > Aves > Galliformes > Odontophoridae > Odontophorus > Odontophorus gujanensis. The sequence continues at coordinate 120,262 of VXAB01008674.1, read as the reverse complement.
ATTTGTCAAGCTCTCTCTGCAGCTCCTCCTGGTTTAGCACGGTTTGCAGACATTACTGCAATAAGATTTAATCAGCAAACTCACATACTGCCATTCCACGACCAATTTTTACACAAATATTTCTTGCATTGTGTCTCCAGCCTCATAGAAGTAATCAGAATGGAACAGTTCTGTGTGAAATTGACAGCAGAGTTTTGCACCACACCGGCACACAACCAGCACAGTAAGTACTGTTTAGTGTTTAGTGAAAAACCTGTAAAAATAATCTCCAGATCTTCAGCAAAAGAGCTCATACCTCCTCCCAAGCACNAAATAATCTCCAGATCTTCAGCAGAAGAGCTCGTACCTTCTCCCAAGCACAGCTCAGCATGAGTTTTATCTGCTGCTCACTCAGAGCACCACCAACTTGAATGCAAGATCCCATCACTTCAAATGGAAGAAGCACTTCCCCACATCTCTTTGGGTTTAGTGTTTGAGAACCACCCACTTCAAGCCTGCATCTTGCTCGAGCGCTTCCAGGAAAGCTCCAAATCACTCTTAGCATAGAAGCATAGAATGGCTCAGGGTAGGAGAGACCTAAAGATCATCCAGTTCCAACCCCCTGCTGTGGGCTGGCTGCCCCCACTCAATTCAGAATCCCAGCAGGGGCACCAGGCCTCCCTCCCCCAATTCAGCACACATTCAGAAATTGCATGTATCAAAAAGCAGTCAGCCCGCAGCATGTTTGCTGGCTCCAGCAACAGTCTGGAAGCACAGCCCGAGCAGCAGAGCCTGCTCCGGGTTCCATCAACAGCAATGCCTCCGCAGCGGGACGCTCACTCACTGGGAGGCACAATGCTGTGCTATGTGCAGCACCTTTCCTGCTCTGCATGGCCAGGAACGCCTCTCCTGGTTATTTTCCACTTATTACTTTTCAGAACACACTCTGCAGCGTCCTGTGCGTGTGCTGGCAAGCCAACGGGACAGCGATCTACAGCCCAGGAACGGTCAGAGCCGTGAACTGATTTGGTCGTGCTTTACAGAACAGCCTGCAAACGAGTTCTCCTCCCATGATGTGTTAAGGATACGGCCACACAATGCTCCCAGATGCTGCCCTCATGCTCGGATGCTACTTTGTGGGCAGAGTTACAGCAAACATAGCACATTATAGCAAATATTACAGCAAACATTCACACAAACAGGCGAGCATCTGACTGCAGGTTTTCTCAGGAGGAAAACACAATTCCCAATTAAGACTCAGCAACACTGTGTGCTGCCTGGCAGTTTGGAGTTGGTTTTGTCAAAAACAAACCAAGCTGAATCTGAAGGGGGGGTGAAAGCTTTCAGGCTGCATCTACCCCTCAGTGCATAGGGTATATGCATTGCTATCTGACGTGCTGTAATGTGCATCACTGGATACCTGCATGCAGCAGACAGCAGCCGAGATAACACGGACCAAAGAGCTCCAGGCCCGGCTTTTCTCACCCTGACAACCAATGTGCAAAGAGAGGGCTCTCTCTCTCTCTCTACCACTTCCTGAAGGGGGGTTGTGGTGAGGAGGCGGTCGGCCTCTTCTCCCAGATAACTAGTGACAGGACGAGAGGGAATGGCCACAAGTTGCGCCAGGGAAGGTTTAGATTAGATCTGAGGAAAAATTTTTTCTCTGAAAGAGTGGTCAGGCACTGGAATGGCCTGCCTAGGGAGGGGGTTGAGGCACCATCCCTAGCGCTGTTCAAGAAGCGTTTAGATGAGGGGCTAAGGGATTTGGTTTAGTAGTTTAGTGGGTAGGGCTGGTGATAGGAGGATGGTTGGACTAGGTGATCTTGTAGGTCCTTTCCAACCTAATGTATCTATGAATCTATTAATCTATGAAAGAGTCAGAGGGCATGAACGGGCCCAGCACAGGCCCAGCTTTGCTGGAAGAGTGGCTGCTGCCAGCATCCATTACATACAGCCACAGAGCACATGGCAGAGCTGCAGCGGAGGCAATGAGCAGGGACAGCAATATTCTCAGGGTGTGCGTGTAAAGCAGAACGAGCACCGTGCCAGAGGCACACACCATCACTGCTGCGTTTGCTTCCACGTGCCCGAGGCGCCAGGAAAAGGAGCACACTGCGTTGCAGTGGGTTTTCCTTTCCTGCAGCAGTGCAGCCGCTGAGCTCGGCAGCAGTGACCTGCCAGCAGCCTGCTCCCTGCGCTGTGCCAGGCGCGGTGAATCTTGGTGCTCCGCCTGCAGCAGCGTCTGAAAGGTGCTGGTTAAGCACATGGGGGAGTTTAAAAGAATTCCAAAAAGGTTAATTAACAGGGGGATGATACATCAGACTATTCATTTCTGCCACAGTCTGAATGTGGTATTTATTCCACATTCTTCACAGCCAATGGAAAGAAGTGAAACACTGGAGCAGGCAACATGCCAAAAATGGGCTTAGTACAGTAATACTGATGTTGTCTCACATGCTGCCTGTTGCAGAGTGGCTTCAAGGAAAGATACGGTTATTTCTTAGTCAGAGGTTATGGGAACTCTCAGCTGTCTGCAGTAGAGAAGCATCACTTGACTGCAGCCACATGTGAGGCACAGAAATAGCCAGGCAGGCACTCTAGCAATGCGCAGAGCTGGGGGCAGGCGGGCAGCACTGTGGCTGCACGAGGTGGAACTCCTGTTGGATAAAGGTCAGCAAACTCAGACTCCGGGATTGGGGAAACTTAAGGACTGCAAAACGCCTTTTGTTAGAGATACAAAACAAAAGCACTGTGCTGCCCGCCTCGATTGGCTGCAGCTCAGTCCTGCATTTGCCCAATTCCTTGCAGATTTAACCCAAACAAAAGACTCAGCAGCTGAAACCTTCCGTCAAATCCAAGGAACTCAACTTGGAGATGGTTAAAATTGCTAGAAAACCCTCCTTGGGTTTACCCATCATTAAACAAGTGCCATCCAGGGAGTAGGAGCCCGGGCTCATAGCAGCGTAGCAGAAGGCTGACTCGTGGAAACAACAGGGCTCTGCCTGAAGGATGGCCCTCTTTGCTCAGCCTAATCCAGACACAAGCTCAGATAAAACTCCCAAGTGGAATACTTCTGAGTGCTTATCTTGATTCTTCTGTACCATATACGTGCTCCTAACATACCTGCCAAGCAGATTGCACCTCCCTGGGCCTCATCGCTCCCAGCAATGCTCTGAGTGCACAGATTTGAGCTCTGAGCCCCCAGGTTTCAAGCAACACCCGCTCTATCTGCTCAGCACTCTAATACGTGTTGCTTCCAGGAATGCTTAATCCCTGTGCAAAGCCAGCAGCCTGCTGCACAGCAGCTCCGGGACAGGCAGGGACAGGCCCAGCAGAGGCAGCAGTGGGAGCAGAGAGCCCTGCAGGCACCATCCCACCCAGAGAAGCTGAGTAGGAGGAGAGACGTGAGTGTGCAGAAACCACCAAAGTAAACACTAAAGCTCTGCCTGATCTATGGGTGCCCAAGGCCGTGAACAGGGCCCCAGGCAGCCTGCTCTTGTTAGGGCAACAAGCCCACAGCTGGGGTTGGGGTTTTCAGGTCCCTTCCAGCCCAACCATGCTGTGACTCCATGACTGATTTTATGATCTTTTCTTCTGTCAGAGGAGCAGCTGGAGGACCTGGCTCACTTACTGAGCTGCTTCTTGCCTTTTGGGAGGAGAGGGGGCACTTGGAGCCTGGTTAATAGTATCAGGCAATTAGGAATCCCTACAGGCTGCAGTTTCACTGTTTTTTCTTGATTTTTTTAAAACCAAAGAGAGAACTTGCAGGATGGCTGCTCCCAAACAGCGTCAGCCCATGGCTGCTGCTCTGAGCTGGAAGGAGTCATGCGCCAAAAGTGGGTGAGTTTGAGCTCTACTATCTATGCCGTGCGAGGGATGCCTGCCCCACTCCAGCTCTGTTTGTATGGTGGCTGTGTGTGTGCATGACATCATCCCCCTTCACGCCATGGGCTTCAAAGCCTCCTAACATAGGAAAGGTTGTGGTTATGTGGAGTCAACTTGGCTGCTGAAGAAGATACAGCCAATTAAATATTAATAGTCCAGATGGAATCATGGGGAGTTAAAGAGGGTTATGTGCTGTCCAGAAGGTGAACACAGGAGAAAGCTCTCCTCATTCCACCATAAAGCACCAAGGCACCAATCAGCTGTTCTGTGCTCCAGGGGATGCACATGGAGCCAGACCTTGCATTAATGGTTCCCTTAAGGAAAAGAAGCTCATCTCTTAGCTCTAGGGCAACACTGGAGCTTCCTCCACCCCTGCTCACCCTCATTTCCTGGCACCAAAGGGCTTCTGTATGGTCAAATGCTTCCTGCAGCCACAGCCCAGGGCTGGTGCAGCGGCAGGGGCTTAGTCTCAGCCCTGGGTGTGCCCCTATGCATGCACCTCAAGGAAGTGATACCGACACTGACACTGCACTGACCTCAGCCGTGCAATTTCCTCATTGCAGGAAACATCATCATCCAGAGATTAGAATGTAATACTCCATGTTTAGAAAATAACCCCTTTCTTTCATGTGATGACTTCTGTCAGTGATTAATGTTTAAGAAGCTGTACTTTGTTAACAAAAGGCTCAAAGCATCGGATGATAACCAGTATGGTTACGGTGCTTGTGGTACCGTGGCCTGAGCCCCAGTGTCTGCAGAGCACACAGGGATGCTGAGTGCCCACTGGAGAGAGTCTGGCAGTAAGGAAGGCTATGGAGAAAAGCCTGCGAAGGTAAAGCAATATCTCACGTGGCATTTAAGCACAATGTAAAGAATTCCCTCATTCAGTCCTCAGCTGTCGGGGGAAATCACAGCACTGCCCCCAAAACTCTGCCCATCGCTCTGCAAAGTGCACGCACGGAGCAAGGAGGGATCCGAGCCGCTCTGAGCACACCACTTGCTCCCGGCTCCGTGCCTCGAACCCAGGCCATGCTGCCGGCGGGGCGAGGTGACAGACCCCAATTCCCCCACGCACCTCAAACCTCAGACACACAAGCCGGCGGAATCACAAGGCGAGTCCCGAAATCCACCATCCCCGCGGCACAAGGCATCGCGCAGCCCTGGACATCCCCGCGGGGACAGCGCAGGGCCGCTGCCACCCACCGGGCCGGGCCGGGGCCCCGCGCAGTGCTCGCGGCCGACACAAGGCGCTCTCCTCCCGCTCAGTCCTCCCTCCCTCCCGCCGCCTCCAGGTCCGCAAAATGGCTCCAGCACTCCCCCTGCCCCCGCACTCCCGGGCTNCGCCCGCCGGGCCGGCACTGCCGAGGTACGGAGCGGGGTGCGCCGGGGGCCGCCGCTGGGGCCGGGCGAGGCGAGAGCCGCGGCCCTTCTCTGCCCCTCCCGCGGGAGCGGAGCGCGGCCCGGGGGTCGCGGCTCGTGCCGGGCGGGGGGACGCGGAGCGCACAGTGGCTGTTCCTGCACGGGTTATTTTGGGGAAACTGACTGCCCGGGAGCGGTGGAGCTGCGGGACGGTGCGTTTGTGCTCTGCGGGCAGCGATGCTTTTTTGTTGGACGATCGTAAAATGAGCTCCGGCGAGGCGCGCCCCGACCTGCTGCCCGTCCTTCCGAGCCCCCGATGGCAGCGCCGCAATGCCACGAGTGCGAGCAGCCCCCTCTGCTCCACTGCGGGCTGCCAGCGCGGCCCGGCACCGCGCTCCGTGTGGGGCCGGGAGCTGGGCAGGCTGCCCCGGGGAGGGCCCTTCCATTGGAACGTGCTGGGATTTTGGGGTGCGGTGCCGTCGTAGCACCGTTTAGATTGGCAGCAAGACTTCCGAAGGTGGGCTCGGCCTTGGTCGTGTTGGGGTACCCCACGCTTTTCCAGGAAAAGAGAATGATGAAGGTGAGGTGGCAGCTCACCTGCCGCCCTGGGTCAGGACAGGGAAGCAGAGACAAAGGCAAACCCTTAAGAAACACTCATTTTGAATTAACCCTTCTTAAACATCAGATAGAGACAAGCTAATGTGAGGTGAAGCCAAGTGCAACTGGGAGCAATCCCACCTAGGGTCAGGTCGGTTGGATTCCTTGTTTTCCCAGCTCTCCTTCGAGGAGAGCTGACGGACAGTGGTGAGCAGCAGCTGAGGGATGGTGTTCAGCAGCAGTGGGCTCCTGGTGTGTGTGCAGTGTTTCACAGTGTTCCAGCAAGTTGGCTCTATGCGGCCTTACTCAGCTGCAGGGCACTCCCATAATTATGGGTGCAATTAAAAGCAATCACATCCATTTACATAAGGTCCCGGGCGTTTTTAGCTATCATCTAATGAGACCATTTGTGTGGGGATAGCTATGGAGGATGAGGGCATGACGCAGGGGGTGTTTCAGGGAGGATTTTTGTTGAATGGCTTCGCTGAGGTCATGGAAGGAAAGGTTTGCCTGGGTTGAGAGAAATAGGACATTTTGTTAGCCAAAAGTGCTAAGTTTTGTAAACATAGCCCAGCCGTTGGGTGTTGTTGAGTCAGATGAAGTGCTTTTTGCAGTTGTGTCAGCCATCTAATTTTAAAAAGATCAGCTTGGTTGCACCAGCATTTTTCTCACTTTGGTTGTGTTGATGTTCTTTCTCCTCTTCTCAGTGGGAGATGTGGTCAGTCCAGCTGCTCCTGCAGCACTATGGCTGTGTCCCAGATCACTCCCCAGTGTTACCTGGTTCCCTCGGGGTCTAAACTGTGCACACACCGTGCTGCCCACAACCTTGGCCATGAGCTTAAACTTCAGGCTTTAAATGCTGGACAGTGTTATGGGGAGGGATTTTGCTTTCTTCTGATGGAAAAGACCTTCTGGGGGTGGTTTCACCACCTCAATCTGTATGATAGTTTTCACATTTCTTTTAATTAACAAACTTTTGTAGGCTTTTAGTCCTGGTACCCCAGGTGGGGCAAGTACTTGGGAGGTCACAAGGCAAGTGTCACAGAAAGGGTCAAAACTCACAAAGTGCAGCAGAGGAAGCAGCAGCCCCATGTGTGGGGAGTTCCTGGTGTCTGCTCTGGTTTTGCCTTTTTTGTCCCATTTTAGTCAGTAATTGCCTGTCAGCCTTTCATTGCATCCACAGTGCTTAACTTGCAGACTCTGAGCGCGTAAGAGGCGGTGGTGGGCTGACAGTTGAACTAGGTGGCCTTAGCGGTCTTTTTCAACCTTGATGATTCTCTGATTCTGGAAGTAATTAAATCAATCAAGAGAGTAAAAGAGGATGAAGGGCTCTGGATGCGCTGTCTGTCTTGCTGGCTCTTCAGTGGCTGTTAAGGTTAGGCTGTGTCTATTCAATTTATATTGGGCACTCCACATGGGGACGTGGAACGGTGTCACCTACCGCTCCTCGCGTTGTTGTTGGCAAGGAATGGGGTGTGTGATGGTGTGGTTTGGTTGTACAGAGGGGTGTTTCTGGATGTCAGCATCCCTACTGCTGGAGGTGTGAACCCACACACTGCAGGGAACCCTCACTGCGTGCAGCTGTACTGGTGCTGCCTGAATGCCAGCAGTGCATCTCCTAATTGCAAGTGGCTTTCCTCCATGTGGCAGATAGTAGGGATCCTTTGCAATGGTTTGGTAAGAAGGTGGGATGCAGGACCTGGCTGAATGCATCTGGTGCCCCTGGGCTGCCTCAGTGCGTGGCTTGCTCCTCCGTGCATGTGGCTGTGCAAATGGGAAGGTTTCTTTGAGCAGCCAGAAGTGCTCACTGCTGGATTACAGCCCCAGCTCACCAGTGGGTAGCTTATACCAATGCTGTCAGTCAATACCAGCACCGATAGCCAGCCATGGTGGCCCTGTGACACCCACCTGCTGCCTTCAGAACGGGAGCAGAGAGAGGAGCTTTGCAGGTTTTCATTATCGGTGTGAATCCTCAGAACACTGGCGAGTTTCAGGGGTTCGTGGCCTCTTGCCAGCCTGTCTGCTTGCTGCCACTGCTGCTCCATGTGCTGTATGCTTTCAACTTATGTGAGTACTGAATTGTCTGAGTGGATATTTACATCTTCCAGTGCCTGTTCCATGTGCTCTATGTGCCAGTGTTGCTTTCCCCTTTCTGGTGTTGTTCACTGTGCTTTGCTTTCCCTACACAGATTTGTGCTTAGGCAAAGTTTTCTTATAAAAACAAGGAGAATTAAGGGGTTTTGCTTTTAAAAGCAAACATAGAAGGTTTCTTTGCTGATGTTAGGATGATAACTGTTACTCAGTAACTGTTTCCCCTTTGCAACAGATTCTATTTGCAATCTTTGTGTTGTTTAGCCTGCTTGTGCTTCATCAATCAGATTATTTTGGCTGCTGTAATTTTATTATCCTTATTAAGCTTCCTCATCTCGGCATTGATTGTGTTAGGCCCAGGAAGCTGATAAGGCATCCAGCTGTACTTGCAGAACATACAAAACAAGAAATGTGCCCTGCAGGCTGTGAAGACAGGTTGGCTGGCTGTTGGGTTCTCAATCTACCTGGTACAGTTTCACCTTCAGTGCTAGGTTTTAGATTACCTGCTCTTACTGACAGCATTGCAGTTTGCAAAACTGAGATGCATTTCTTGACTTTTTTTTTTTTGGGTGGGTGTGTGTGTGTGTGCGTGAATTTTGCTGTCAGTCACTTCTGAGCAGCTTTGCTCCAGCTGTGTGTGTGTGCTGGGGCAGCTCGCTTCAGAACATTTCCAGGGGCAGTCAGCATCACGTACGCTGCCAGGACTTTTTTTCGTTGTGTCACTGTCAGTTTTCCACGCTGCCTGAGTTATTTCCAACAGCCTGCCTATCAGCTGCCTACAGGGTGTGCATGAAACTGGGTCTGTCTGTGGGGGTGGGAAGAGGACTGCAGGCCCAGCTGCTGCCCTCCCGAGCTCATTTGCTCTTCTTGCTTCCATTGCTGTGGGCTTTCATTAACAACCTCAGCTCCTTTCTGAGCCCACTTCAGGTGCTTTCAGGTGGGCCTCTGTCAATATATTTATGACACCAACATTTTCAAAGAATCATGTTCTTGTACTCCCTGACCTCCCTGCACAGTCACTTCTAACATCTCCTTGTTTTGGATTTTATGACACCTCTTCCACCCCCAGCCCTCGTTTCCTCCTCCTCCCACAACGTGACCTTGCCTTGCTCTTTTTTCCCCATGCCCTATTTCAGGCATTCATATGGCTTCAGCTTCTATTATGTGCTGATGACTCACAGATGCACTCTGTACCTTTAACGGTTTGCTTCATCCAGACCAGCATCTGTCTTTCTGCCACCGTTTTTCTCTTTGGTTTGTCCATCAGTAGTAACTCAATATTTCAAGCCCCAAAGCTCCTTATGGTGCTTCTTAAGTTCTCTTTATCTCTTGGCTCTTAGTAGTCTGCCATCTGATGAGGAGCTTCATCCCAAAGCCTTTAAGATGTTCTTATTCCTTTGTTTCACTTCACACATTTAGATCCCGCACAAATTCTGCATATTCTTCCTTGTCAATGTATTTCTTCTTTTGCAGCTCGCCGTACAATCACTCTTCCCTAACACGTGTAATAAAGCTTTTCAGCTGTTCTTTTCTTAAAAATGGCTGCCCTGGGAAATCCTACAGCTGAAGGCAGCTGATAGCATTTGCTTTTAAAGGCAGAGTTCAGTGTTTTAGTTCTTAGAAGGCAGCTGCCCCTGTTTTGCAGTTCGCACATTCTGCAGCACGGATCGGGCTGTTGTAAACAGCTAGCGCTCGTGGCACGCTCACTGGATAAAGGATAGAAGGGTGTGTATACATAATAGATGTAGAAATATTAGCGTGACACTAGCTGTGAGAATAATTCCCGAGCCTTCCAGCCTCGAGCAGGCTTTGAGAGGTGCAATGGGAAACACCCTGGGGAAGGCTCCAGGTGAGCGGTATGCGGGGGCAGCGGGCGTGCTGCGGTCCCACGCGTGGAGGAACAGGAAAGCCTTCCACGGTGCACCGCCGGCCGGCCAGCCAGCGGTTGTGCAACGCCGTACGTGCTGTTGCTGTAGTAACAACATGGGACACGAGCAGCACAGTGTGTAGGGACAGCCGTGCGCAGCGGAGCTGCCGTCCTGGGAACTATTTCCAGTTGCCCTCTGGGCGCCTGAGTGCAAATAGGCGATTTGTGCAAATGCGACGAATTTTAATGGCCTTTCTCTCCTGGTAGAAGCAGCTGGCCCCACTTGCACATAGTTGGAAGTCTGTGATATACAGTAAAACTACAAAGGGTTTCTTAAAACTGGGTTGCATGCAGTAAAATGAATAATGAATGCCACCTTCCCTTTATCTGACAAAAATCCTAACATTCTTATATACATGGAAACACTAAAATTGCTCTGAAAAGCCGTGATTTTGAGAGTGGTTTGCATAAAGATAGCAAGGAACAGAGTAACCGTGCAGAAAGGTGTATTCGTTTATTTTTTTTCTTAGGCTGATGATATTCACTTTCCTGTATGTGAATGTCTGTGTATTGCCTAGGGTTGTCATGAGATCCCTGCACCAGTGATAAGACCTTCTTGCTGATAACACATCTACCCACAAGTTATCTTAGGTGGCCTATCGATAGGTCTCCCCCATCTGGAGTACTGTGTCCAGGCCCGGGGCACCCAGCACAAGAAAAAGCTCTTGGAGTGGGTCCAGAGGAAGGGCACTGAGGTGATCAGAGGGCTGGAGCACCTCTCCTGTGAAGAAAGGTTGAGGGAACTGGGCTTGTTTAGCTTGGAGAAGTGATGGTCTGGAGAGTCCTCACTCTGTGACCCCTGAGTATTTGAAGGGGGCATATAAACAGGAGGGGGAATGATTTTTTACGTGGATTGATAGTGACAGGACAAGAGGGAATGGTTTTAAACTAAGACAGTGGAAATTTAAGTTGGATATTAGGTGGAAGTTTTTCACTCAGAGGGTGGTATCTATCATGGGATACCCCATCCCTGGAGGCATTCAGGGCAAGGTTCTGGGCAGCCTGCTCCTAGTGGCTGGCAACCCTGCACATGGCAGGGGGCTTGAAATGAGATGATCCTCGAGGTCCTTTTCAACCCAGGCCATTCTATGATTCTGTGATTCTGTGATATGGTTTGTATGCATATAAACCCTTATGTAGCAAGTGCTTGTTTCCTGATGGCTAGGTCATGGTGGCTTTTAAAACACATCAGCCTGCTGGAATTAAGCCACACATGCAGAGTGCTGCAAGGGGTACGTCATTGTTTTGTATGTATGATGAATACCTATTACGACATTTCAGATGATAAAGAACATACAATGAATGTAAATTAGTGTGGGAGTTAGTCCTCTCTTCCACCAAGAAGCACGGCTGGGGTTCCTGATGTCTGAGCCCTGCCGGACCTGTCCTGCCCTCACCACTGTTAGAAGAGGCCGGAGCTTGTTTTCTTACCCATTTTCTTTATACCACTTTATACCAATGCCTTTGGCTTAGACTGCATTTTGGGTTGTTTCCCTTGCGTGTGCTGAGAAATATCACTTTGTTTCAGCTTAAGGAATCTCTATAGTCTGTGTATTTATAAAGCCTTGCCCTATGGGATCTAGGATGTTGCTTAAATTGATTCCCCAATTAGCACCAAAGGACTTCTTGTTCCCAGTAGTAGTTCATTCTCATCCAAAGCATGACTGCATTTTTGTTCACTCTGAGTATCTTTGGTAGATTGGTCTGTAGCCAGGAGGTCCAAGAATAAAATAGACTTTCATAAAAATATCTCCTGAAGGTATGTGTTGTTGTGGGCAGATTCTTTTTTTTTTCAGTCCTGATTCTTTAAGCTTTGCTTATCTTTGATGTATCAGGTCCACTTCAAGAGAACCAGAACTCTTTCCTCTTTAGACAGCAAAACAAAATAGGATATGGAGTGAATGGTTTCAGTAATGCACTTATTTTTTCTCAAAAGAAATGGAGTAGCTGCTTGATCACAAGATCCAGTCCTCATGATTACGGTTGGTTTTGAACCAGGTGCTGCTGGAAGGATGTGTGGAGATGGCATGGGGAACCTGCTGAACTCGTAGTGTGGGATGCTTGACATTTTGGGGGACTTAGTGGGCCATTTCTCATTGCCTGTTGGTTTGATGCCTGTGATATTAAGCTGAATGGATAAATAATAATAAAATAATAAAAAGGATGGTACATTTGGTTGTGGAGAAGACGTTATCATGAGGAGATGGGGAATGCTCATTTCAGGTGTTGACGTGGGTCCTGAGAAACTGAACTGAGAAGGTGTGAATCAGTGTATGTCAGCGTGTGTCATTGTGCTAATGTGCTGTTACAGCTCTCTTGCCCAGTTGCTCATAGTGCTTGCTAAGCCCTCCGTGCAAAGGGATTCATCCTGCTCTCTGTGGGAAGCTGTGTGCAAAGCTTTTTAAGCCATGAGGGATCCTTTCTGCAGGAAGATGGTTCCCAAAGCATTGCCTTTGTTGTCATCCAGGAGCTCGGGATCAGCCCAGAAAGAAGAGAGCCACCTTCTCGGCTCCTTTCCAAGCAGGGTGAGTTAGCTTTTGCCTTACAAACGTGACAACATCCCTACACAGCTCGTTAAAGACATCTCTTCCACGGAAACAAAAACCTGCTCGGCTTGATCTGTACTCCAGGAATACGGGAATTACCCAGGGGAGGGACAGTCTGTTCCATGCAAAGATTCTGATGTCATAAGGGGTGTCATCGAGTAGGCCAAGCACCCCATCTGCTCTGCACTGGTTTTGTCCATTAGAGTTGCAATGCAGCACGGGTATGAGCTTGGATGCTGTCATTTACCCTCATGCTGCAGCTTTTCACCTCGGAATAGCACCACAGCATACGCTTGGTCAAAAGAAAACCCGTGCTTTTGCTTGTAAGAGGTGTGGGAGAGTTCTCTCCCATTCCACCCAAAATCCAGTTTTGAAATGTTGGAGTGTTGTTGCTTGTGAACAGAAGGAGTGAAGCATAGTTGTGTGTTTGGTCACCATCTCTTCTAATTGGCTCGCAGTGTTGCAATGGCCTTGTATATTAGATAGCTGTTGCTGGCTGTCTTTGGGTTATTTAGCTGAATTACTCTGTGATCCTCTAATCCTCCTTCCAACTGCATAGATTGGGCCAATGAAGGACCACTGCAAGCCTGCTAAAGGTAGATGTGACATCATTTTCTAATTAAAATAAAAACCCATTATAACTTGAATAGGCATTATCCTGTGTGCTCCATGCGAATATTGTGGCAGCAGCACAGCAGGCTGCCAGTTATCTGGAGGCAGCCACCGGGTCAGCCTGGAAACGGAGCGCGGGCACCAGATATGCGTGGGCCTGAACACTCAGCCGGTGCGTGTCTGTCTTTCTGAAATGGTGTTTGTGCTGGTGATCTCTGCAGATTCTGTGTTCTGCTGTGCCTTGTTGCGCTGTTTGCCAATAAGCGTTGTGCTGTGCTGTGAGGATGAGGTTGCTGAGAGCAGTTGTAAGCTGTAGTGTACACAAGTGTATCCACACAGTTTCTTAGAGGGGAAATAAGGGCTCTTGTTTCTCTTCTCACCAGCGCAGTATGTAGAAAGTGAAGATCCCTATTTAGAGATGGGGTAATTTATATGAATTCCTGCTTGTTCCTTCTGGCTAGAATGGTTGCAGTGGTGAACACTGGGATGGAGTGCTTTTTTATTCAGAGTGTGTGCAGGTTGGACGCTGCCCATTTCCTCCAAGGGCTGACTAAATAACTGATACTGCAGGGGGAAATTGCACCTCGTGACACTGTGGAAAAAAAATGCTTTAGAGAAATGGAAGTGTCTGCTTAGTGATGAAGTTTTACTCGTTAGCGTTTACTATCTGCAAAGCAATGAGAATATTTAGTTCTTCTGGGACAGAGTGTGGCCCTCTCCCCAGTAAAATATAATGTCTGTATTTTTTGTTTTATTTTTCCAGTTGGTTGAGGAAAAAAACCTCAGTATTAGCAGATGGGCTTTTTTGTGACCCTCAGCGCTCCCTTGGGTGCTCAGAAGCCCAGAACTGCTGCGTTTCACCCCAGTACTCCGGGACGTTTTGCTACCTCGCGGCGGTTTCTGAACGGCAGAAACGCATGATTTGATTTTTTTCAGAGGAATGTTGTGGGTGCGGACCATCTGTTGCAGCTGGCCGTGCTTCAGTTCCCACCCCTGAGGTTTAAAGCCGGCGGCGGGGGATGCTGTGATGCGCGACCGCGGGGCGCCTGGTGCTGCGTGTTAGGGCGCCGGGTGGAGGTAGGGCGCCCCCTGCCGGTGTTAGGGCGCCCCCTGCCGGCCGCGCGCGGAGCCGCCAGCCTGGGAGCGGGGAACGCGAGGCTGTCCCGTGGAGTGGCAGAGGGGCTGTTTCGGGAGTGGACGCTGGAGGACGGCCTTCCCAGCGCTCAGCGTTTGTGGAAGCGTTCGGGTTGCGTGGTGCTTGTGAACGCATAACGTGATGCACTTCACTGCCTTAGCGTTCACTGGGTTTCTATGTGTTGTTGGCTTACAGCGCTCTGTTTCATAGAATCGTAGAATCCTTAGGGTTGGGAGGGACCTTTTTGTGGTCGAACTCCCCTGCAATGAAAAGAGACACTACAGCTTGATCAAGTTGCACAGGGCCTGGTCCAGCCGTTCCCTGAATGTCTCCAGGGATGGGGTACCCACTGTAACTAGTTCCAGTGCCCCACCACCCTCACTGTAAAAGACTTTTCCCTTATATCTAACCCAAACCTCCCCTCTTTAAGCTAGAAACCATTTCCCCTTGTCCTATCACCATGGACTGTCTTCCCCTCTTTCCTGTATCTCCTCTTCAGATGCTGACAGGCCACTCTCAGGTCTCCCTGCATCCATCTCTTCTCCATGCTGCACAGCCCCAGCTCTCAGCCTGTCCTCATAGGGAGGTGCTCCATCCTTTGGATCATTTTTGTGGCCCTGGCTTCTTGAAAAGCAGAGCTAACACTGCAAACATCTTGTTTAAACACAGGTGATGAGAGGGGGCTGGAAATGTAAAGCTTGTGTTATGTGGCTTTTTACCTTGAAAGCCCTGCTGCGTGCTCTGTATTTCAGGAACTTCCCAGAGTAAGCTGCTCACTGTTCTGCAGTGAGAGTGGGATCAGGATGCTGTCACTGTGCTTACAGCTTGGAGCACGCTGAGCCAAAACACTGCATGTGCTGATCTGCAGGGCTTGGATCAGAGTGGTGACTTCTTTGTAAATATCCTGTTTATGTAAACCTCACTCTGTGACCTCTGGCTGTCTGCATATCCTTTAATCACTTTACAAATAGCATTTTAAATAAGCAAACTTCTGCACTGCAGACAGGCTTGCGAGCTGGTTTTCCATGACCTGTGACTGTTGAACTTGGTGTAGCGAGGGTGTGGGCACCTGGAGGACTGGAAAATCTTCTTTTCTCGTCCTGTGAAGGGAGTTGGTGCTGACAGAGAAGTGGTGGAAAGGCAGGAGCCAGAGATGTTGGGTGTTGTATGGGTGCATCTGTCAGAAGTTTGAAAAGAATAACACTTGGTTAGCTGGCTTGGGACCTTCTGTGCCAAGCAGCAGCTCGTTTCCAAGACTGACTTTCCCTGTGGCATTTTCTCTCTGCAGACATCACTTTTGCAGGTAAGCTGCCAGCACAGCATAGCCCTGAAAGTAGAAGCTTTGCGTAAAGCCCTTCCACAGAGTAAAGGCTGATTTGTGGTCTCAGTGTAGCAAACAAAGCAGACTCTGCAGCCACCCACCTGCAGAAACCAGCCCTGTTTCTCAGGCCTTTGTGTTAAGCCAGAAGTTGATGAAAATGATTGTTGCAGAAGATGATTGCTGTCGTTTGTCTGGAGTCTGAGCCGTGTTTATTTGTCTTTGCCTAGGGATTCGGTGTCATACTCTTGAAAAGCATGTCTGAATCAAAACCACAGGAGTGGCACAACATGTATTCACTTTCTTTGCCCTCTCAGTCAAAGAGCACTGCATTGAGGTTATTAAAAAAAGTAATCTTACAAGTAAGCTTAATCAACAACAAAAGCAGTTAGTCCACAATCAAGGTGAAATCACAGGATGCTGGGCTTGGCAGGGACCCAGCTCCCCTGCGATGAGCGGGGACAGCCACAGCTCCATGGGGTGCTCCATCCTGACCTTGGCTGTCTGCAGGGACGGAGCACCACCACCTCGAGGCAACCTGTGCCAGTGCCTCACCACCCTCACTGTAAAACTCTTCCTTGTATCCAACCTATACTTCTCCTCTTTAGTTTGAAACTCTTGTCCTGTCACAACGCACCCCGCTAAAGGGTCTGTCCCCTTCTTTCGTACAGGCCTTTAGATACTGGCAGGCCGCTCTCAGGTCCCCCTGCAGCCTTCTCTTCCCCATGCTGCACAGCCCCAGCTCTCAGCCTGTCCTCGCAGAGCCTCTTTCCTCTCTCTGCTCCTTGTTTTCCGACCCTCGCAGTGTAACTCCTGTAACCCCTCAGCTGCGGAGCCAAAACAAAATCAAGAGGAAAACGCCGGCGTAAAAACACAGCACAGGCCCCAAGGTTAGAACACTGGGGCCGGTCTTCAGCTCACGGAGGGTACATTCAGGTCGGATCTAATGAGGGAGCCTTTTGCAGAGGGCGGGGAGGCCCTGGCGGTGCTGCGGGCGCAGCTCCCGGCCCCGCCCCGCCCCGCCCCGCCTCGGGGAGGCGGCTCCAGGAGCCGGGTGGCGGCCGAGGATGGCGGCCGTGGCGTCTCCGGCTCGGGAGCTGACGCAGAACCCACTGCAGAAGACGTGGGAGCCCTACGACAACGGGCTGCCGGCGGGGCACAGCGCGCAGCGCGGCGGTGAGCGGGGCGGGCGGCACGCGGGGCTCCGGCCGGGGAGGAGGGGGAGGTTGGGGTCGGTTTTTGTCGCTCCACTTCGCGCGTTTATACGGAGAGAGAACGGGACCGACGCTCGTCCCCGTGCCCCCTCCCCGCGTCGCGGCGGCGCCGGGGACAAAAGGCGCTTTGTGGCCGCGACCCTTATCATGCAGAGAGCCGCTGTGCCGCTCCGGGCAGCCCCGGCAGAAAGCACGGAGCGCTTTGGGTGCCGCTGGGGGACAGACAAAAGGGCCTCGGCACGGCCTGGGGCCACGCTGCGCCTCGGCGGGGAATGAATGAAGCGAAATAAAGCGGCCGAGAAGCGCAGCTTTATTAAACAGCCGCTGCAGATCCGGTGACGTTGTGCCCGGAGTTGCTGGGCTTCTCTTCACTGCAGGCCGCCTTCTTGCACCTTCTTTCCCAGGGTTTTGCTTGCTTTTTTTTAATTTTTTTTTTAACTCGTATGTATTTCTATGCTTTTTGATGCCCAACACGCGTTACAACCGAGGAACGTTTTAGCAAGAAACCAGATTTGGGTGTTGTCTTCCTGAATAATGCTGCTTCGCTTGGACTTGCTGTTGCAGTGCACCTCAGTACTCCCCGAGCTGTGTGTGATCCCTACGGGGGCTGTGAGATGGAAGGGGACAGGGTCTGTTGTGACAGGACAAGGGAAAATGGTTTCAAACCGAAGAGGAGAAATATAGGTTGGATGTAAGGAAGATTTTTACAGTAAGGGTGGTGAGGTGCTCCATTCCTGCAGGCAGCCAAGGTCAGGATGGAGGGGCTCTGGGCACCCGAAGGAGCTGTGGGTGTCCCTGCTCACTGCGGGGGTGTTGTTAGGGATGGCCTTTAAATGATCCCGTCCAGCTCAAGCCATTCTGTGATTCCATGACTACTGCAGACAGCCTCGAGACGGACGGGACTTGCTCACAAAAACCACCTCTTGTTCCTGCACACTGAAAAGGTGCTGCAGCTTTTCCTGTGAGGTGTGACACCCTGTTCTCTGATGAGCAGTGGGACCCGTGGGCCCAGCACTGGGTTGATGGACCTCCCCCCCCTACCTGGTGGGTGCAGGGGCTGTGCCAGGCTGGCAGCTCCAGCCCTCTGCTGCTGCAGGTCCCTGTGTTCAGTGATGTGCTGCAGGAGCTGCCAGCCCGAGTCTGAAGTGAATTTCCTGTACTCGGCAGCAGCTTTCCAGGGGAGATGTTGAAGCTGGTTTCTCTGCCTCCTTCTAAATTTCTTGGCTTAAGTGAGGTAAACTCTTAAGGTTCCTTTTTGGTTGTTTTTTTTTAGTTCATCATTTCAGCTAATTATATTGATCTGCACCACTTGTTAGTCTTCCTTTATCTTTTCAGGCGGTGGCTGAGCAGAATTGTGCACACTTCTGTGGAGGACACAGCAGAGCCATGTACGAAGGGACTGACTATGCTAAGCATTCTGTTAGTGATTTTCTGAAAGCTGTAATTGCTGTAATTACCTGAGGAGGAAGAAACCTGGCAAGGTGTGTCTGAGTTGTAGCTGTCACAGCTTGGAAGTGATGTTTTTTTGTCTGAGGATCTTGAGGTCTTTGAGGAGCATGGAGTTCTGGCCGCACATAGCATGCCCGGCAGACTGTGCTCTTACAGCTGGTGAGACCAGGCAAGCAGAGGGAAAACTGCTTTAAAGGACCAAGCCAAATAATACTTGGAGGTGGTAGAGATGTTCATTCTTATTGATAGATGCCCCTTAACTTTTGTGATCTTGGCATCAGTTGTTGGATTGTGACAAGGTTGATGAATGAGCTACAAGCACAGACATTAAAAAATAGATAGCAAAGTATGCTACAGCAAAAGTTGCAAAGGATGTTTATAGAGCAGATAAGCTCTGAGCTTCCTGTGGTTTAAAGATCATTCCCCTCAATGACAATTTGCAGTTTTTGTTTCCCCAGAGCTGGAATTTGGTCATTCCCATGAGCTTTTTTGCTGTTCAAATAGCAGAGTGAATGTTCCTCACGTTCAAAAAGAAGAGAGGAATATAAAATTAAGACTGTATTTCCTAATTGCTGGCACTGCTTTTATGTGGTCTCAGCCCTTTGAGCTGAAGAGAGAAAACACAAATGAGGTGAGGACAGCTCCTGGCAGAAGCTGAGTCAGGATGTACGATGGGGCCATTGACATCAGAGCTGTCGGATGCAAGTGGTGGCGCAAGGCCAGAGGACAAGCATCCCTCTACCAAAGTGGTGCTGGGAACTGGGATTTTGAGAAAAGAGAGGAGAAGCAAATGGGAGATGATGGACTTCTTAAGGTCGAGGGGATGGAGAGCACCCACATGGGGAACTTTACCCAACGAGATGCAGATCAGAGTGACTGCTGTTATTGATCAGCAGGGAAACAATTAATTAGTAACAGTCAGATTGGGCACATGTAGGGCTAATGTGATTTGAAAGGGCGGTTGTGTAGACCTCCAGCTAAAAATACTTATAAGTGAGTAGTGCAGAAGTTTCAGGGTGCAGGCCTTGAGCTCCACTGGAACAGCAGGAATCTTTCAGTAACCTTGAGATGACTAACTGCAGCAGCTTAGTACAAAAGTCCATCTTGCCATAGCTGCTGACTCGCAAGTTTAGCGTGAATGATGGGAAAAAGTCTTGTTTAGGTGAAAAAGGGCAGTTGATAATCCAATAGGCGGTAGCTGAACTTGAAAAAAATCGCCTCTGCCTCTGATTTCGTAAGACACATTTCGAAGGCTGATGAAATTCTCAGCAGTGTCCCATTTAAGTTTCAAAACCACCTTCTGCATCTTGGATTATTTCACAGCGCAGTCGTTAGAAGCAGCAAGAAACAAGCTTACAGTTTCTTTTTTCCTTAGCTGTGAAGTGCTGAACATCAGAGTGGTGGACAGCTGTAACTTTGCACTGAGGTGCAGCCTGCTGTCTTGTTCAGTAGTACATACTTAATTTTATTTTTTAACTGTGGTAATGACTTTGCTTAAATTGTGATACTTATTTTAATGTGCTGTCATTTGTGTTTTGATATGTTGTCACTTGGCCGTTTTCCTTTGCTGAGTTGTGTTTTGTGTGCTGTTTTTCTCCAAGTGAGGGGATACAAGGTGTATTCCCTTGGGATCTTGCTGTTTATCTTTTATAAACATGGAAATCTGTGTGTATATTGCAAACATAATGGAGTCACGTAGTATTGTTATCAAATATTGGCATACAACTCTGGCAGTTTTGTTTTGCTGTTCTGAATATGCATGTTCCACTAGCGAAAGTATTGGTGGTCTATTCCAGGGAGGGGCTCAGGGTTGTCTGCCCGAAACAGAGTTTGAATTCATAGAATCATAGAATGGCCTGGATTGAAAAGGACCTCAAAGATCATCTTATTTCAACCCCTTCTGTGAGCAGAGTCACCAGCTGCTAGAGCAGGCTGCCCAGAGCAACATCCACCTTGCCTTGAATGCCTCCAGGGATGGGGCATCCACAGCCTCTCTGGGCAGCCTGTCCCAGTGCATCACCACCTTCTGAGTGAAAAACTTTCTCCTAACATCTAACCTAAATCTCTTGTCTTTGTTTAAAACCATTCCCTCTTGTCCTGTCACTATCAACCCGAGTAAACAGTTGTTCCCTCTCCTGTTTATATGCTCAGTTCTTGAAAGTAGTTTGTCTTGCCTCTGCAACATGCACTTCTGTGACTACTTTCATGCTGTTAAGTTCTGTTGATATGAGACAGATGGTGGTGAGGTGCTGTGCAAAGGGAAGGAGTGTATTTTTTTTCCATTGGGAACAGGCTTACACTAAAGGGGCATTCTTTATTTCAGGATTTAGAAGTAGCTAGTGTGGTTGCTTTTTTGTTTGGTTGGTTGTGTGTTTTATTAATCAGTTCACATCCTAGTTCAAACATTTCTTCAAAGGAACATGTAAGTCTTGAGATGCTGACACTTCACATGCTGTCCTTTGGTCCTCACCACTTAAAGTGAGAGCAGCAGTCCCAGTAACATGGGAAACACTTGCTTTATTTTTAACTTTTCACTCTTCGATGCATCCTCGCAATTTACCATATTGCTTTGGATTTATTTTCAAAGCTAACGAGCCAAATAAAGGCTGTCATTGTGTAAGATGGAAAGGAAGCAGGCAAAAACTGTCATTTGCTGTGCTGAACCTTACCTGTGTTGCTTGGAATGCTGCAGAAAAAATAAAATGTTGCTTTATGTGCTACGGTTAGTGCAGTGCTGGCAGTCCCTCCCCGAAGAGAAGCTCTCTCAGGCAGCATGGTTGCTTGGCAGTTGGGAGTGCTTCTACCTTGGCTAGCAGGCTGTGTTGCACTGCTTGCAGATGAGATGGCCTATGTGGAGGGTTGGACTCTGGTCCTAGTGAGCCTTTCCCTTGCAATGCTCTTTGGTTCCCTGGTGGAGCACAGGCCAGTGTTGGCAGTGGGATGAGCACTCAACAGGAGTTTGGCTCCCCTCTGTTTTTGTTGTTACATTACCAAAAGCCAAATGTTCCGTGAGAGGGGTAGGTTGGTTTGGCCTGTCATAGGAAGAGGAGAATGGGGCAGTCTGGATATGCTGTCAGTTGGGAAATTGTGCTTTGCATGTGTGAAATAGCCTGCTTGGGTCACACAGGTCCCTTGGAGAGCAAGTGGCCCTGAGGCAGTGTGCATAGCCCTTCCATGCAGATTGTCTTCCCCATTGCTTTTGCAGCTCTTACTTCCCTGCTTACTCTGGATGATCGTTTAAACTCAAAGTGGCTATTTCAGATGAAGGACCTTTCAAATTGGCTTCAAGGGGCAATGTTTTCCCTTAAAACTTTTCGCATCTCAGGATGTTCTCTCATCTCATGGCTTTATTTTTTTGCTCTTAAGACCAAAAGCAGAGCCATTAAACTCTGTGAGCGTTGTCTTCTTTGTGTCTCTCACTTTGTTTCCCCACAGCCTGCTTGCTTTCTTCCATCTGGGAAGCAGAGTGGAGGATGGACAAGAAAGCATGGTCCTTCTTGTTGAGAGGTCTGGGCACAGGAGAGCTGATGTTGGAGGCTTATATCGGTTTTTCAGGACCCTTGCATCCAGATGAGTGGGTCTGGTTTAGTTTGCACTCTGTCATGCTCATGGAGTAGCAGTCTCTATCATGGATTTGAGATTAGGTGCAGCTTTTGCTCGCTCTCTCCCTTGAGAAGTGATCTGTATTTTTTTGTTAATGTAATTTTTAGAAAGTGCATCTGCCTTTGCAGATGCATCTTTGTTCCTATCTGATGGGTTTGTTGCCCAAGATTCACGCTTGTGACTTAGTGGGATGGGACCCAGCCTGGGGTTTGGGGATCTCAGACAATTGCAGTGCAGCAGCTTGGTCACATTTCACTGCATGGCACTTTGGTGTGGTGTTTTGGGGCAAACTGACTGCTGTCAGGAGGCCGAGGAAAGTGATGCATGTGTGGACTGTGGCACGCAAGTTAATTCCCTTTGAAATGGGGGATCTGTGAACTTTAATGTCTTTACTGTCTTCTTTCTTTTTAGGCAGTTCCTTGTATCAGTGGTAGATTCATGCAAGGTATCCATAGCTTTATGCTGTCAGAATGTTCCAAAGCTTGTCCTATGAAAGGAATGCCTCAAGGTGTTCAGGCTGCAGCTGTAATTTCTCCAATTTTGGATGGTGATTTTTTTTTTCCTAATGAAAAAACGATGCCTTCCATTTGTGAGTGTTTGCCTGTATCTGTGCATCAGGTTATTGTACTGAATTGCCTAGAATACTTGTGCTCTATCCCTCCTTTCAGTCAACCAAGGGTATTTAAATGGGGCTGTCGTTAATTGTAATTAAGGAGAAAGTGTCACACCAAAATGTTTCAAGCTGCATCTGTCTGCTTCTCATTTGCTCAAAACTAAGAGAAGCTTGAGCAGCACTGAGATACTGTCTTAGGGATTTAAAAATGGTGTAACACCTTGCTGTTTCCTTTCAGTGCAAGCATTGAGCTGAGGTGGACAGGGCTGTTAGGCACCAGTGACCTTTTTGCTGTTGTTTTTGTGTGTCTTGAAACGTGGATGCAAATACACGGGTTTCTTGTATACAGCTCACGTGTCCAGCATTGCACTGCCACTGTTTTGCCCTTCTAAAATCCCACTTAGCCTGAGAATCTCAGTCAGGTTCACTGTGCTGTCCCCCTGAAAGAGGAGAACACTGTGCATGAGCTGCTTGAACAGTCACTGCCTCAGAGAGCACATGGATTTGTCACTTTCCACTGCCACGTGAGCCTTCGTTTTGGGAAGTGTAATGGGTAAATAACTGATATCTTGTTTTTCTGTTTCAGTATGTATGACCAACTGCCCTACGCTGATTGTCATGGTGGGTCTACCAGCCAGAGGAAAAACCTACATCTCAAAAAAGCTGACACGCTATTTAAATTGGATTGGAGTGCCTACAAAAGGTGATGGGCTTAATTTTGTTTGCAGGGCTGAGATTTGGTGTTTTATCAGCCTAATTGCCAATGATTTTGTTGCCCAGTTGGTTGTTGGCTACTCAGACCCCTTCTTTCTTGATGTTTGTTTATTTTTGCAGCAGTGGCATACACAGGTTCTCTGTTCTGATGTTTGTTGAGCATATTCTGGTGGCTGTTCATTTACCTCCATGTTGTAACAGATGGCTAAATCAACTTTGCCCTTACTCCTTAAGACTTAGGATTTTCAGCTGCCTTATTTTGTTCCCCTTCTCTGCATTGGGCTGAAAAAGGAAGCGCCTTTGTGAGTGGAGCAGCAGTCAGCACTTCTGGGTTAAAGTTCTGGCTTCTCCATTTCCTTTGTGAACTTTGTGCACTGTGTAATTTATGTGTTACATGTTGTTTTAATTGTATTTGTGGAATAGATTACAGCTCTGTCTTTCAACATTACGACCCCATGGAACAGGACCAGCGTCTTGTGATGGCTCTCGTAAGGAATTGAGGTGTGTGTTTGGGAGGAGAGGCTTAGGCTAGTTATGCCAAGATTTCTGGGGATTGGAGCAGCAATCTCTCTCTGCTTTCCCTGTATTTGTGTAAAAGGTACCC
Source organism: Odontophorus gujanensis (assembly GCA_013399175.1). NCBI lineage: Eukaryota > Metazoa > Chordata > Aves > Galliformes > Odontophoridae > Odontophorus > Odontophorus gujanensis. Next base: position 96,616 of record VXAB01008674.1, on the reverse strand, counting down.
TAGTGTTCTGTGCAGAAATGGTAGCTTTACAGTCATGGCTAGTTAATCATTTAAATAATGTTAAACATAGGAGAGCTTACTAAAGAATAGATGGTTGGCTCTTCAAGGGTGTACTTCTGAGTCATCTGGTGAAGTCCAGATGAAGAGCTCTGCCCTGTGTTTAAACTACTGTTGGATTCTAGGATGTAGGTTTTGGAGTTGATACTTTCTTAAACTCATAGAAAGTTACCTGCTGTTTAATTGAGTCATCGTGGGGAAGGTTATTTTATTTGAGTGTGGGAGTCTACAGAATTCTGGTGATCACTTCTAGTAAGTGCCGACTTGTCTCACCAGAGCACCTCCTTGCTCTGCAGTATCCAATTTTTAGGGACTTGAGTTTTTGTCCATTAGGCCACAGTGTAATAGAAGTCTAAATATGTTAGCCTATGTCCAATCTGATTTAAATGTATGTTATATGTATGCATGCATGTGTTAAATATACATGTTATGTGCTTATGTCCTAGTGTTGAGTGGCCTGCTATGTGAACCAAGCAGAAATGTAGTACCAGATAACAAAATACTGTCCACATCTGACTCGTGGCTGGTTGAATTTATCCTGGATGCAGTGAGACAGGAAATGGTGATCTGCTTCAGGAGTTCTGTGGGCTGTTGTAAGCAGCACAGAAAATGTTTGTACCTGTGCTTATCAAACGATAGTTACAGTGCTGCTGCCTAATTATACAGAAGAATACAACATGAAAGTGGTACCTGGGCTTCCACTGTAGGATGCTGATTCTGGTTTGCCTTTATTAGAAGGGGTGACTTGGGACTTCCGTGGAAAGCCGCAGACCTTTGTTGTTTGTGTCATTGGTGATGTAATTGTACCGAAACTGAGATCAGTTTAAATTACCTCCCCACTGGACTAGATGTCACACTGCCTCGTGCTTCCAGTTGTTGGGACTCAGTGATACAGTAACAGATGTTAGGAGCACAGTTACGGCCTTTGGCTCTTAATGCCTTGAAATTAGTGTACTTAATACAGTAAGCATTCTTATCCTCTGAGACAGATGGTTCAAACTATTAGTTTATCTAAACCGGAGAGAAGACAAATGGTGTCTTTTCTCATAATGGACTTTAAGCACAATTAAGACCAGAAGGTGAAGGTGAATAGCCCGAGGGTTTTGCTGTTTGAATATTTGAACCATTTGTGGTGTTAGAATCGTTTAAGCCATCGGTTCTATTTATTTTTTTCTTCCTTCCAAAATCCTTTGTCAGTAAGAATTGGAAAGGCTTAAAACTACAAAGGGCTTTTGTGTGGGCTTTGTGAGGAAAACGAGGTCAGGTAGCTGCCTGAACAGAGCTGTCTTTCGGGGTGATTTTTAGATGCTACCCTTTGGCAAGCTTTTTTTGGCTGCGTGGTGGATGAATGCTGTTAAAACTTCTCCACCGAGGTGGGTGATGGTGATAAAGACGAATGGTTGCAGCGCTGAGTAGCTCTTTTGCCTTTGCTGTGCATCACATTCTTGCAGTAGCTATTGTTTGATACCAAGAGCTTTATTTTTTATTTAAGGTTGAGCTCTTCCATCCTGTGTCTGTCTTGTTCTTAATTTCATCCCAGTGATGATGTCCGTTGTTTCTTTTCCTCTGTGTAGAAATAAAGTCTGGCAAGTACTGATATCCTGCCAGCTTCTCAAGCAGAATACTTGTTTGATCTAATGTTAAACAAAACGCTTTGCAGTCCAGCAGAGAAAAGTATAGATCTGAAAACAAGTTTAACATTAGTTGCACTTCAGAGACACACTTTAAGAGCTGTTAAATGTTAATGAGGGTGCAGTGTCATTGCCTGCTGTGTGACAAAACAGGGCTGCCTAGCCCTAATCCCACATCTGATGCTGAAACACATAAACAAACACACACGGACCTTTGCCTAGGGTGAGGGGTACCTTTTTTTTGACCGCTGTTAGCAGGTCGTAGTGAAGATAAAAGGTGCAGGAGTTCCTGTGAAATACTGTGTACTGATCCTTAAGGAGCAGCGCTGTTTGAGCAGTGTTCTTAAACAAACAGAAACAACGAAAATGATGCGATATGTCTGCTTGATATGTGCTGAATTATTTTATACTTGCAGGTGGTTTGGTTTCAGAGCTGTCATAACAATGATCCTTGTTATCCTGTGTTACTATTAGCTCCCACTAACACTGTTTTCTTCTTGTCAGAGTTCAATGTTGGTCAGTATCGTCGAGATCTGGTGAAAAAGTATAAATCTTTTGAATTCTTCCTGCCTGACAATGAAGAAGGGTTGAAAATCAGGAAGTAAGTTTTGAGTGTGTTTGTCTGTACGCAGCTGACCGTATTAAAGTGGCACCCTGCTCTTGGAGGCTGCTTTAAGCTGAATTTTTCTTTACAAAAGACAAAGATATAATAGAGAGACAGGGAAAAGAACTCCAGAAGAGATGGAAAGGTGATTTATTTCGGCTGTTTACCATTTAGGGTATTATTTTTCTGAACTGCTTCAGCTGAAGTATCAAAATATGGAGAAAGTAAATACTTGAACGTGATTCTTTTTGCCCTCGGAGCAGGCTGTTGTTTATATTCCAGCAAACTTTCACTCAAAACCAAAGGCAAATATTATTGTTATTTACCTTTTTTGTAAAGTACCAGCTACTAGACGTGACCTTTCTGCTGCCTGATTCAAAAAACATTACATAGTTCCTTTTCTTTTGGGTTTCCACACCATCATTTTTTGCCTGCATATTTGTCATTATCCATTCAAGGGGTGACACACGAGTATTTTCTCCCTGAGGTTCTCTTCTTACTCACCACGTGGGTGTGTCATGTACTAGTCCAGTGCAGTGCCTCAGTAAGTGCCATGCTTTACTGTTGTAACACTGTGCAGAGCAAGGTGGGCCAGGTGTGAACACCGTGCCTAAAGAAAGCACGTGGGTCTCTCATGTTGCATGGGATACCTGTGTTCTTCAGCTTAGAGAAGGGCCTGTGGAAATGCCAGATGGACTGATGGTCAGAGCAAGAGGGAGCTGTCTCTGTTACAGAATGTCCAATAGGACGCTCTTTTGATTTTCTTTGTTGGTCATTTTTCTGTGCAGTTAAGAGACTACAGCATGAAATGACAAAGAAAAGAGATTCTCGAGGAATAGAAATAGTTTTCATTCAAACTGCTTAAAATACAGTGTTATTTTCTTCATAATGGCTTTGGCTCAAGCAACAGAGATGTCTGAAGAACTTTCTTTTGTGGCTCCCCTTTGCTTGTCCTTGTTCTCTTACCCCTCCCCTTCCACTCCAGCAGCATTTGAGGACTGCTTACTGCTGAAAGAGAAGGACTTGCATAAGAGCCTCCAGACTGTTGAGGACCAAAGTGTAGCTGAGCAGTGCGTTAGCCTTGCAAGCCCCTGCCTTTTGCTTAGAGGTAGAACAAAACCTTTCATGTGCCTCCATGTCACCTGTCAGACTAAGTGGTGGGGAATAGAATGTGAAGTGGGCTGTGTGAGCTGATCTGCTTAGTCAGCACAGAGTTTATATTTATTTAGTGAAGATTTGACAGTGAATCTCAGTACGTGACATCTGTTACCATGCTAATGTGGAAATACTGTCAGGGTTGAAGCACTTCAAGATAAAGCTGTGCATGCAGAATATAACATGGGAGAGGGATGTGTTTCTGTCTGGAAGTCAAAATAGAGTACAAATGCATAGAAGAGCTGTGAAATGGGCAGGTTCTTACATTGGCACTTCATATTCAAGGTTGTAGTTCTATGAAATAAATAGGGCTTTGTACATGAGTAAATGGTACACAGTGTTAATGTGGCTGCAGATAAAGTCATAATAAACTTCCGATATAGCACTGACACTGGGGAAATAAGGAAGTTGTGAGTGAGTTTATCCTTGTCCAGATCTCACACAGCATGGAGTGTTGGCATTGGAGTTTTTTGTGGTGTTTGTGTCCTTGATAGTGTCCAGCATGGATTGCTTTGGGTTGGTGATTACACTGGGGTTTTTATCATCTCTGGTAGGCACTGACTTCGTTTCAGTCTCTTTTTCAGGCAGATTTATTTACATAGACAATTTTGACACAATGGGTAAAAGGAAAAGAAGTAGGTACTGGCAAATCATAGAATCACCAAGGTTGGAAAGAGCAGAGCTGTGAGGTACTCAAACAGCTGAAGTTGATTTTCTGTTCTCTCTGAGAATCAGATTGGGAAGCTACTCTACGTTGGTCCCATCATTGGCCCAGAGTAGCACGAGGTTTGCCTTTTTCTAGGCAGAGAGATGAGCTAACATTTCCAGGGCACTTTGATCACAAGTTGTAAGTGTTAATAAGATGACTTTTGCTAGCATCTGAGATTCCTTCTCTTTCATTTTTAAGGCAGTGTGCCTTAGCCGCGCTGAACGATGTCCGGCAGTACCTCAGTGAAGAGAACGGGCACGTGGCTGTAAGTTTCTTGATGAAAATGAATTCTTAAAATGTTTCTCTACAAAACAGGGTCTGTCCTCTGGGCAGTATGCAGTGTGTAATTCTGGTACCTCTTTGGTATATCAGACTTTCTTCTGTGGTGGCCATGCATTAGATCTACTGCCTTGGGAGTGGAAGGAGTACTTAAGTTCAGGGTGGTGGTTACACTGAGCAATCATGTTTGTGATTTGAGGGATTAACAGGGGGCAGGGTTTTTTCTAAAAGAAAAATTTTCTGGATTTCTAAAAGATTTAGTCTCTACAATATATAATGTACTGTTAAACATGTCTCTGTTTTTGGCTGCACTTGTTTTTTGCTTTTGTTTTTAATTTGCTAGTGTTTCAAGTGAAAGGTGAAGATCTCTTGAACAGAAAGCACCCTAGATATTGCTTGTCAGTTGTGTTATTGGTACTGGAGCAATGTCTGAAGAGACCAGAAAAACTTGACGTACATTATGGTATATATGTGATGGTAGAATGTAAAATGCAAGGTCTGCTGGGGGTATGAGGGGACCTTTATGCTGCGGTGTGGGGAAATGCTGGTTCAGAGCTAAAAATATTTTTGTAGAAAAAAATTGCTACGTTTCCTTACAATTAACAGGCAGGATTTGGTAGTCTTGCAGGTGTTCTGCTGTGTGATGGTTTTACCCTAGCATTTTCAGTTTAGTTTCTTTTCAGGATTGTTTAGAATTATTTATTTTTTCCTGGGAATAGCAGTGTCTTGACTTAAAAGGCAGTGGATTGGAGGAAAGGGAAAGTGCTTTCACTGCTTTCCTTCTCAGAGAGACTTTGAACCCTTATTTTTATTGTCCCTGACACAGTGCTTTTTACAGGCTGTTGTGCTTTGTTAATTACTCTTTCACTCTTTCACTTTAATTATCTCTAGGTCTTTGATGCTACGAACACAACTCGAGAACGCAGAGAAACTATTTACAAATTTGGTGAAGAAAATGGGTACAAGGTGAGTCAAAAGCAGAAGAGCTCTGAGCTATGCCTGGCCAGACAGGGCAGTGGCATTTTGCTCCATTGGCTTGTCTGTACTGAGTTAACAAGTGTTCTAGGGCAAGCGGCAGTGTTGCTAGATGCATAGTCAGCACTGTGTTTTGTGTCCTCGAGCATTGTTTGTGATGCAGAGTCACCCCATCTTCATTTTTCTTGTCTCCATTGTTAGCAGTGTTAGAAGCTAATCTCTGTAATGCTTTGCTTACATCATTCTGGATGTGTAGTTCTTAGAGTACTGTTAGCAAGAGCTGTTTTAAGTGGTGTTTCTTAGTGCAGGTCAGATTTTCCCTGCAGAAATACTTCAGGAAATGTGTGTAGTTCTGCGTAAACCAAAGGCTTTCTGTGGCTTTCTACCTTCTGTCCAGGGCTGCTTTGTAAAGTTTAGCTCTTCTCCAGTAATCTTCCCCTTGCTCTAACCTTGTTTCTCCATATGCCTTTGAGAAAGCCAAACACTGAGCAAAAGGCTGCTCCATTAATCGAAATGTTCCTATTTTATTCTTTCAGGTGCATTAGTTAATTGTTGCGTGGCTGAACCTGCATTCTCCCCATTTATTTCTTTTTCATGCTAAATTTTTGTCATTCCAAAATTGTTCCACATTGTTTTGGAAAGTCAGTGTAAAGGACAATGCTTAAGGGAACAAGCCAACAGTGTCTGCTGAGTGGGTGTGGAGAATCCGAATGCTTGAGTGAAGGAGAGTCCAAGGCAGGCTCTGTTTGAAAAGGGTTAGCATGGAGGTGGTCAGGCTGCTGACTGTGTGTTGGTGTCTAGAGGCATTTCAGTTCAGTTGCTTTCTTCTTTCTGTACACATGGCTTCCTGTTGGGGTTGAAGACGTTTTTTGTCGAGTCGGTGTGCGTTGATCCAGAGGTCATTGCTGCAAACATTGTGGTGAGTACAGGAAAGTTGACTTTAACTACTTGAAATCACGAGAGTGTAGAATATCTCAGTATTTTTAGGGGCGAATTAGGAGGACTTCCAATAGTGAAAAGTATTGGTTGCTATTAATGGAACACTTGGCATTTATTTTCTCATCCACATGTTTAAGTCAGTAGTTAAATTCTTCAAAAATTAGCTCTTTATTAGAATGCACGTGGAGCAGTATCTTCCAGAAAACAACCTTTTGTGCTGTGTCTCTCCTTCCCCTGTTTGTTTAAACTTAAATGAAAAAGGGAAGGTAACCCATGCACTGCTCTCTCATTTTTGTTTTGAACAGCAAGTGAAGCTGGGCAGTCCTGACTATGTTAATTGTAGTAATGACGAAGCAACAGAAGACTTCATGAAAAGAATAGAGTGCTACAAGAACTCCTATGAGACGTTAGATGAAAATCTTGACAAGTAAGTGCTGCAGTAATACTGTGATCACAGCTGGGTTGTATTAAGTTGTTATGTGAGGAGATGGGTTATCCTGTATTGGGGTTGAAGGCTTTCCAGCCACAGTATTCATAACTTGAGCTGTGTTTCTGCTGGTAAACTACAGACAGTTGAGGTGCAGCCTGGAACCTTGTGTTGAGGGATAACTGCCTTGTGAGTTTATTCTGGTACAGTACTCTTTCTGATTTTTCCTACTTGGAGAACGTCCTGATTCTTCTGGGATAGAGCCAACACTTCCTAAATTGTTCCAGATAATTCCTTAGTAAGCTGTGTTATTGTTATTTGTAGGGTTTTTTTTTTGTTTTGTTTTGTTTTGTTTTTTGTTTTTTGTTTTGTTTTAATGTATGGGGAGACCTGATTGCTTTGTAAACAAATTAATCTGTTGAGATGGTGAGGATATGTTTTTATCACAACGGTCTTAAAAATGTGACTTCTAAATTTATTTACCCTTGCAAATAATCCTGTACGTGTAGTGCTATGAGAAACTTTCATACCTACATTTTGCTCTCTTGCCAAAGCGTTCAGTTTTTAATTAAAACTGAAAGTAAGGTAGGAATGAATCAAGTGGGAAGGAACCAGTATTTCATTCTGAGCTGCACTCATATTGATGCTCCTGGTTTGTTTCAGGATCAGGGCTATGAAGAAAGCTGGGCGACATTTTAGATGTAATTGAGTGTAAAAAATATAAAGCTGATGCAGTCAGATCAGTTCATGCATGCAGTGTCTGTGATAGACCTAGTGACTGTGCCCATGTGGAACAGTAATGATTAGGTTCACAGAACACAGCTGAAGATGAGGTGATTTCTGATTTTATTGTGGTGCCTCAAGAGAACAGCAGTGGTTATTTTCTGTTTGGTAGACTTCTGTTGTCCTTTATAGATGCTACTCTGAGATGAGAAAGGATAAGGAGGAGTGAAAACTGGAGTTATAGCCTCTCTGGTGCAGGGAGATATTTCATCCTCTGCTTCCAAGTGACTACTTTGTGTCCCTCACCATTTGAGGATTGGCCTGTAGTACTGTAATGGCTGTTCCAGTGCTAATGGAGGGTTTGTCTGTTGCTGTGGCTGGTTGCTCTTTGGTTTTGTACTACTGGAAGCTTATGTGGGATCTTACTTGATCTTTTTGTCGTTGTTTGCTCATGAAAGGGATCTTTCTTATATTAAAATTATGGATGTTGGAAGGAGTTACCTTGTGAACAGAGTAATGGATCACATCCAGAGCCGAATTGTCTACTACCTCATGAATATCCACGTGACTCCTCGGTCAATCTACCTCTGTCGACATGGAGAAAGTGAACTCAATCTGAAAGGGAGAATAGGAGGGGATCCTGGGCTGTCTGTCAGGGGTAAAGAAGTAAGTCGTTCCCTCCAGAAGAAGCACTGCTTCGGGTTTTATTTATATCTGTGCACATGCGTGCAGTTTGTGCTGCATAATTACAGCTTTGTGCCTCTATCCCTTTTACTCTTAGCTACGTAAGGATTTCTTAGCTGTGTATGTGGGTAGTAGAAACAGAGTGGACACTGTGTGTGTTGTGATTTGGTAGAAGCTCTTTTGTCTGTTACTGACTGAACTTTCTGTTTGTCCTAGAGCACAAAGCAGTGGTCAGGGAGGCTTTAGTTGTAATTGTAGATTTGTAAAATCATAACCTATTGGCTAACCTGTAAAGTTCACAAGTTAGAAGTGAAGGGAAAATTCCTGAAGATAAAATGGCAGAATACATGTCTTCCTTTTCTTCTTTTCCTTCCCTCCAGTGTTCCCCTTGGCTTAACAGAGCACGCTTTTAGCCTTGACAGAGCCACATGGAGAAGTTATAATGAGTTTTCAGAGGCTGAAGCTTGTGGCTTCCAAATTGACAACAGTATGTTGTTTCTGAGCCCTCATCCAGTGTCTCATGGCTTTTCTTTCAGTTTGCCAAGAGCTTGGCACAGTTTATTAATGAGCAGAACATCAAGGATCTGAAGGTTTGGACCAGTCAGATGAAAAGGACCATTCAGACCGCTGAAGCTTTGGGAGTGCCTTATGAGCAGTGGAAGGTTTTGAATGAGATAGATGCAGTAAGTTCTTCTCTGAATGTCTCAAACACTGCTTTGTTTGCTAGGGATTGAGGAAATATGTCCTTTTGTAATGATGTGCCTTTTATGTGATAGAAAGTCATCTAAGCAGTGGATCTGCAGTCTACAAATGCTTGTGATTCATTCCTGTTAGGTGCTTTATTAAAATTTAAGAATTATTATTTTAAGAGTTATCATAGTTTTGGTTTGTCTTTCCCAGTGAGCCATTCCTCAGGAAAAGAAACAATGCCAAGAAATGGTTAGTGAGTGGGGGTTGGATGGGAGGGCCAAAAAGGAAAAAAATAAAAATAAAAAGCATTGCTAGTTGGCACTTTCCAGCTGCACCTGAGCAGCAGGAAAGTTAGCAACAACAGAGAGTTGCTGTAGGTAACATAGTTCATATAATGGCCTTGCTTGCCAGTGGATTGTATGTAGCTTCACCCATGGTGACTTAGTGTTTCACGTAGTATCTTAGATTAATTCTGCCAGTGTCTGGATCCAGCTGAGTGTCCCATTCATTGTACTTAAAGATTCTCTCTAAGTGTCAGAGAAAAAAGAAAATAATTTGTTAAATCATATTTGCATGTGATTTTACTATTAAGTGATATCTGCTTTTTGCACTGTTGGGAATAGGCACACTGTCATTATTTTTTATTACCTGTAGGGAGTGTGTGAAGAAATGACATATGAAGAAATACAGGAGAATTACCCTCTTGAGTTTGCACTGAGAGACCAAGACAAATACAGATACAGATACCCTAAAGGAGAGGTATGCTGTTTTTTTTCTTCTTCCAGGGTGACTGACTTCCTCATCATCTTCAGTACAGGCATGCTGACTTTTAATAAAGCATTAATCTTTCCTAAAAAAGTTGTGCTCTTCTCCAGCACGCAGGATCTTATAAGGACTGACTCTGGACCATTTGATTCAGAGCTTGAAAAATAATAGATTTAGAGAAACAGTTCAGGTATTGGATTATGTCAGCATTGATTTGATGCTGGTCCTGCAGTGATGCAACAGGAAAACTGATTGCTTCAGCGTATTGCCTGTGCCAGCGTGCTGTCAGGATTGCTTTTATTCACTGCTGTTGATAATGGTTATTTTGCATTCAGTTCTGGATGAAAAGCTATGGAAATCCATGAGCATATTGGTTGTTGACTTTAATAAACTCCTTGCCTCTGGGAAAATAACTTGCTGGCAGCTTTTCTAAAGAGAAGCCATTACAGTGGAGCAATTACCAGATGCCACATGGCGTGTGTGCTGGTGCTGAAGGCTTATAGGATTTGGGGCAGCAGGGCAGGCAGGTAATGGCAGCAGCTGCTCAGCACCCTCAGTAATGATGAGGAACTGGAGCTCTGAGGACTTCTTTCCCCAGCAGTCAGAGGTAATCACTGTGATAAGAGCAGACTGCTTGCAGGTGTGACCTCTGTCTTACTCCTGAGGCAGTCGTTAAGCTGCAAAGTTCTCCTAATCCATTTGAACACGAAGCATTTGTTTTCCAAGGAGCCCTCCTGAAGGTTGGGGGATCACTGTGTTTGTCACAAGCAATGTCTCTGCATGCGTGTGAGACATAACCTGTCCATCTGCAGATGTTCTGAACTAGATTCTAGGGATTCTACATGTAGTGACTAATTTAAAAAAGCTCTTTCACAAAGCAGATTTTCTTTTTTTTAGTGTAACTACTCTTTGGTATAGGGAAGATCTAATTGGTGGATTTAAATACTACTCCAACAGTTGGCAGTGTTCCAAGGTGACATATAAAAGGTGGCTAACGTGAAGCTAAGGTGCCCACTGTATATATGTTTGCCTGTGAAGAGTTCTCCCTTTTTAATGTTCTGCTGTTTTGTTTTTTTTTTTCCTACCTACCCCACTTCTTTCCCAGTCCTATGAAGACCTGGTTCAGAGGCTGGAGCCGGTAATAATGGAGCTTGAAAGACAGGAGAACGTGCTTGTCATTTGTCACCAAGCTGTCATGCGCTGTTTGCTTGCGTATTTTCTTGACAAACCTGCAGGTAAGTTTTCCTTCATAAGTTACAGGTAGCCTACTTTACTGAGATATTCTGAAAATCTACTGATAAAGGTTTGAAACAGTGATTTCAACTGCCCTCTGATGGCACAGCAACTTGTAGTGAGCAAATAAATGTTTTCATATTTGGTCTGTTCATGTGACTTGATCGGTGATTTTACTGAGCTAGTTCTCACCTGAAATGCTGTCATGTTTGTTTTTCCTTTGCTTCAGTAGCATATCTATGGTATGCAAGGAAAGAAATACGTATGCTGTCAGATAGACTTGTGAGCGATCGGCCTGGCACTGTAAATAGAGAGTTAGAATGTCTTTTACCTGTATGCCATGTGTAATTCGATGTTTGATTTCTCAGAACAACTGCCTTACCTGAAGTGCCCACTGCATACTGTCTTAAAGCTAACCCCAGTGGCTTATGGTAAGTAATACTTCCAAAAAGTCCACGCACAGCACTAATGTCATCTGTAAAGATTGTGCAGGATTTAACTTACAGTGTTTATTTCAATGTAAAAGAGAATGAACAGGCTTGACTTTGCATGTATCTCTGTACAGCTTTGTTAGAATCCATGAATCCTTTGGTTTCTCTTTGCTTTGTGTTACGCCAAAAAATGTGTTTTCACTGTGGAGAGCCTGAAACTGCCAGTGATTGAAACCGCTAATGGAGAGTTTTCTTGATTATTTGGTTCACATGCCATTTGACTAATTCTGGCAAACTCCTGTCACATTGCTCTAGTCCACTAAGATCTCAGTTTCTATGTATGTGTTTGGGGGTCTTGTTCATTAGAAGACAAGCAGATGTAATTACATGTAGGCTTACCATCTTACGGAGGGTGTTATTTTTACCTTTAAAGTAATTTAGCTCTGCTTTTCTGAAATACTTGTTCCTGAACCTTCACACCACCACATGAACTTTCCTCATTTGTTTTTGCTGGCATGTTTGTTAGCAGCTGTTCTTAGTGCTGAGCTCAGGGACTTTAGCTGGGTTAGGTAGCTGTAGAGTCTCAGGGCGTGGGTTCCAGCGTGTACTTCTTACTGGTTCTAGGCTGATAGCTAATTACATTCCATGTGCTTTTCCACCCCAGCTTAGCACGTGTCAGCTGTAAAGTTTCTTTAAGAGATGGCTTAATTGCATCTTCTGATACCTAATCACAGATCAGAAGATTACAGACCAAGAGGAGTAAATGTACAATTCAACCAGGAAACTGATTGCCAGAGAAAGTTGAGTTATTTGTGGAAAAGTCAAAGCTGCCTTTGATTATCAGCATCAAAAAATAGCAGTACTTTGATTTGGTTTTAGGCTCAGATAAAGTAGAGGCAGAGTAACTAGCTGTTAGCCTGGGAGATGTCAGAGATTTTTGTCCCTGAGTTGTGGTTATCTGCTGCAGTAAGTGCTGTGGTGACACCTGCTGTTCGTAGCCTTGCATGACAAGCTGCAGTTCAGAAAATCGAGTTGTAGAATGAGAACAATAAGAACCACGAGGATATTTTAAAGATAAGGTCACTTTTTGGGAGCTGTCTTCTCTCAAGTCTGTGGTCGAGGTCTATTTCCACAATGAGGGTTTGTGTGGTGGTGGTGTTTGGGGTTTGGTTTGTTTTTGTAGGAAGTTTGGTGACTTTGTTGGCAAGTTTTCAGTGAGTCCACATGTTTTCATAGAACCATAGCATGGTTTGGGTTGGGAGGGACCTTTAACATATCTAGTTCCATCCCCCTGCTATAGGCAGGGACACCTCCCTTCAGAGCAGGCTGCTCACAGCTCTGTCCAGCCTGGCCTGGAATGCTTCCAGGGAGGGAGCACCCACAACCTTACTGGGCAGAGATGTTTACTGACATACCAGATGAGGAAGGAGAAGTGGTGTGAAGAGCTATCCTTGACCTTCAGTGAAAGAAGGATCAGGATGTTTCAGTCAAACTGCTCAATGTACAAGGGCTGTGTAAAATACATGTGAAATGCTGTCTCTGTAGAACGATTTCAAGCTGAGGCCTCCTTGGGAGCCAGGGGGGTATTGTGCACGGTCAGATGTGGTGTGTTCCACTCCTTCCACCTAACCACTGTTAGATGGGAACTGTTGCAGCTTGACAGCTGGATGTTACCCAACAGTCTACAGAGTGCAGTGTGTTTACAGAGGGGCTGAGGGACAGATGGTTTGTGTGGGAGCACACAGGAGAGAGAAGCTGTGCCTTGCTGTAGGTATGAACCTTCTCATCAGTAATTAAAAACAAGTTAGGAATATGCATGTCAGCAATTAACTGTAGGGAAACTCATGGGTTCTATGTGCTGGAGGATAATTGTTTCAGGGTCTGATCTCAGCTCTGGGTAAGCAGTCCCTAAGCATGGCTGGCATCAGAGATCAGAGCGTTCTGCTTTTTGATTGCAGACACTGCACGTGGATCTGTGAACAGAAGGATGGTTAGGGTACTCTCCCAGGATGAGGAGTGCGTTTTTCCATCCTGAAATCTTTTTTCTTGTCTGATACTTCCCTAAGTGTTGACCTTCCTGTGGTGTTTGCTCATAACGTTCATGACAGATGAGGCTTCTCAGACTGCTTCCCAGGGAAAGACAAATGTTTGCTGTGTTTCTTTGTATTATTCTTTTGAAAGAACAGTAGCTTTCTAAGTAAAGGCTGAAGTCACCTCTTATGTGCAACGAGCTTATGGAGTGCTACGAATTCAGGAAGTACGTGAACAGGAAACTCTGAAAACTTAATTTGTCATTTGTGGTGGATGCTGAACTCTGTTGTGTGTGGTATGTCAGAGGAATTCCACAGTGCTGTGTAGGGTGGCTGTGTAAAAGTGGCAGTGTGAGATCTGACTGCATCTGGCAAATTGATGTTATTTCAGATGGAGTTCCCACGGTGTATTGAGTAATTATGATTTGCTAAGTGGGTCAGTCTGTACTACCCAAGTTACACATAGTTGTCTCTTCTGAACATTCAATTTTTCTTGGTTCTCTGGACATTTTTTTTCCCACCCAATTGGGAACTGGAAGCTTAGGTTCTGCTTTGCACTCAGAGGGGAATGAGGGTTATTAATGTCATGAAGTAGAATCATTTCCACGTTTTAAACAATGAGCTGTAGTCTTCAGTGCTTTAGTGCAATTCTGGTGAGTCGATGATGTTTAAAAACAACACAAAATTACAAAGATCTTCTTGGTTGGATGCTTTTCTTCATGTGTGTCAGAAGATGGGAATTTGTGTTCCTAAAAGAAATAATGGTAAAGCAATGATGAGTCTGAAAGATGGATTATCAGCTTGAGAACTGTATTCATCCTGGTGGAATGTGTTCATTTCAGTAGGTTTAGCTGTTCAGAACTTGGGGAATTCAGTATGAATCAGAAGAGGGAAGTGATTAACCTTCACAAACTCAAAATTAGAATCATAGAATCGTAGATCAGATTGCATCCTTACCATGACTTAACTTTTTCAAGCAGCCCCATTCTAAAAATGTGTTTTCTCTCAACAGGATGTAAAGTAGAATCTATATTTTTGAATGTTGAAGCTGTAAACACACACAGAGATAAACCCGAGGTAAGAATGTTTGTTTTTGAATGGGGAACTTGGTGTAATGTGCTAATGGTGGCTGATTTCCGTGTCCTTGTGGTTAGAAGTGATTTTGTAACTGCTGACCATATTTAATCTTGCATATCAAGCTTTTTAAGGCTGGAAAAATCCTTTTACTGAGCACAGTATTAATCTAAAAACTGTATGAAGTTCTTCAGACATTGTTGTTCAGCATAAGTAGAGTGTGGACACAAAATGCTGTTACAAAAGCCATGCTTATTTTGGAGAGAGTTACTAATGAAGTGATAATCCCCTTCTGAGACATCAGAGTCATCAGCTGTAACTGTTTCATCACTGTGATCCATGCTGCCTACCTTGCAGAGCATACTGTTGGTGCTGCCTGTGGTGGAGGCTGGTGCTGGGTCTCAGGATACAGCAAAACAACAGGGAAAGGGAATTGAACACACGTGGAAGATCTCAATGGAAATAGAATGGCAGACTGTGAGAATTCATGCTCTCCCTGTGTCAGGCGTGTGGGCCTCTGTGCTCTGGGGCACTGATGTGCACTTAGATTGGTTATGCTACTTGCGTAGGCAGAACAGTTCCTTTGAAGGGGACTTTCAATGGTTATATAGTCCAACTCTCTCACTGCTGTGTTATGGAGGTTACGTGTAGCGTGTCATGATTAAAATGCTCTGGTTCCCTTGCAGGTCCTTGTGCTGATCCCATTGAGCTTGGCACTGGTTCCCTGCTGAGACTATCAGCCATGACTTCTAGTGAATTAAAAGTCAGTTTGATGTGAGATAAAAGTGCTGTGGTAGTTTCCAGGACAATGGCTTGTATTGAAAAGGAGTATAAAGATAAATGTGTACAGTCACAAGACGCAAAGCACTTCACTTATATGAGGGCACACATTTGTGGCAGTTGTACAGAAATGATGGAGTCTGCAAAGATGTTTTGTTTTAATGACTTGGACATTGTGAGCTCTGGAAGTACTGACTTTTGACCATTCATAGTCACAATATTTCCATCAGAGTCACATTCCCTTCCTTCTCTTTCCTGCTTTGTTTTACCACTTCTGTGTCTTGATTTGGCTTGTTCAGGAGATCCATTCTCACTTCATGGTTCACAAAAGCACAGTGAGAATAAACGAGGACGTCTTAACACACATTACCTTAACACTTGCTCTGAATTATATAGGTCAGTTTAACATCTGCAGTTTCTCATTAAATACTGATGCTGAATTCACAGCTTGAAGTTCCTTGGGAGTTACTGTTGGAAGCACCACTTGATGTTAATTTAGGAGGAAAGCTGTACATGTGGTTGGCCAGCAATGTGGCCGTGCTGGCAGTGGTGGTGAGCGTTTCAGGTGCACACAGTGGTGTTGCTGTCTGGACACAGACACAGAGCTGCTTGGTTTGGAGCAAAAATAGATTGATACCATGAACAAGGAAAAGAGCAGAGGTGTTGTTATGGAAGAACCCCAAATGCTTTTGTCCCTGCCTATAGGGAAACCTCAAAGCAGTTGATGATCCATTGTTCGTTGGTGTGGCTGGGGACAGGGCCGAGCTGCTCCTGTTGCTCTGGAGGGCTGTGGGTGTTTCAAAAGCTTTCATCTACTGAACTACACAAATGTGGATTGTTTCTGTTCAATGAATTTTTCAAATACTCCACTGAAGTCGAAGCATTTAATGAAGTGTCGCGTCACAGATATCAGCACCACTAAACAAAGAAACTGTGATGAAGAATTGCCTCTGTGCTGTTCTGTGTGCCCACGAGGAATTGGTAGCCCTGCCTGCAGGACAGTGTGCTCCTTATCTGCTGCAGCTGAAGAGATGTACTTTCACTCTGCTGCAGAGTACTGCAGTGTTTGTTTTTATGGTGTCTGAAAACCTCATTGTGTGTGGGTGATTTGTCTGAGTGGACTGAAGCCTTGTGTTTGTGGGCCTTGCAGTGGCTGAGGTGGCTGTCCTCAGATGAAGGAATGCAGCCTTTAGCTCTGAGTACAAATCAGGCATTGCTGGAGCTATGGCTTGGCTCCTCCTTTGAGTCAGAACACGAGTGCTGGGGAGTGCTCTGCTTTGTGCTTCTGCCTCAGGTGTTGAGTGACCAATGGTAACTCTACTTCTAGCAAGAGATCCAGATCCCCTTCTTCCATTATTTTTGGGGGAGGAGATGAGGTATTTACTGTTGACTTTGCTTAGCACAGGGTTGAAGGCATAAAGCCTGAAGAACTGGCAAGACGTTGTTAAACAGGATGTGTTGGTAATCCACAGGTTAGAAATTCTCCTCAGATCCTCACAATCTGTGTTCGTGGCCAAAGGGACAGCACCACTGGCACAGTGTGTGGGACTCATGGGGCAGTGCACAGCAGAATGGGTTCCTGAGGTGCAGTCAGCAATGCACCTCCTCACATTGTGGGTGGTGGAAGGTACACGTGGTTGGTGGTTTTGTTGGCCTTACGCTGCGTGGTAAATATTGTCCTCTGTATTTGTGTTGCTATGCAGAATGTAGACATTTCCCGACCTCCTGAGGAAGCTCTTGTAACAGTCCCTGCTCATCAGTGAAGGCCGTGTCCTGACCAACTGTCCAACTTGGGTGCCATTTTCATCTGCTGCTTCAGAATAAATTGAAACACTAATCATTCCAGTCACCTTGAAATAAAAAATAATGGTGTGAAAACAAAACGCCGAAGCCAACAACTCAGAACCCAAAGTTAATCTTTGTACAGTGCATGGCTTGAGAGAATGATCACAATAAAAGCGTACTGCCCCACTTCGTTCATTGCAAATGAGTTGCTGAACAGTAATCAGCTGTCCTGGAACACTGCTTTTATGAATTACTGCAATGTAAACATGCTGCAGCATTGAGCTGTTGAGCTATTGTAACAGTCAGCAAGCATTTAATGTCAACTGAAGTGGGTTTGTCTATGAAAGCTGTGGAGCACACGATAAGTTTTTCTGTAGGCTGTGACCAGTCCCAGTGCCCTTGGGAGTGATCTGAGTGCTGTGTTGCACCACATAAATACCCACAGCTGCTGTGCGACCTCAGTCCTGCTGATCCGTGGCTCTGGTGCTCTGCGTGTGCTCACCAACACTGTGCAGAAAGACCAGCACCACGACTGCCAGTGGAGGTACAGGAATGTGTCCAAGTGTTTCCAGCACACAGCATCCCTTAGCAGCTGATGTGCATTGACCAGTTATTGGAGCAGAGGTACCTTCCCATTTCCTTTCAGTGAGACACAGAGAGGGGAAAAGTAGATGGTACTTGTTCTGCTGGAACATGGGCTGGGTGAGTGCTGGCTGTGGGCAGAACAGCCCACAGTGTCAGTGCTGAGAGGCACTGAGTGATGTGGGGAGCAGAAGGTGGTTATTTGCTGGTAGGGCTGCAACTTGCCGTGTGAGGCATGGAAGTGGGAGGCTTTTCCTCCCTCCAGCAGTAGCATGATCTCAGAACGGCAGGGCATGCATGCTAAACTCTGTTACAACACAAACTCACGTGCTGGTGGGACTGCAGCTTGTTGGCAGTGTGCTGTCCCACCTCTGCTCTGGGGTGTGTGGATGGTGGTCAGCACTGCGTCCTTGAGCTGGCTCCTGAGGGGGAGCTTTGGAGAGCAAATGAGAGCAGCGTGTTGCAGGGTGCTTCTGCCTGCTGGGAGGATTCTCAGACATAGTTTTTCCAAACTTGGGATTTGGGGGGAAAAAAACCAAAAAACTGTTATGTATTTGCATTTCTAAAGTTACTCAGTAGTTTTCTGAGGTTTATAACACTCAGGAATGCCTAGCATAACAGCCCCCTGGCCAGATTGCTCCTGCTCTCCCAGCTCAGGCAGAGTGGTGTGGGCTTGGGCTGGGGGAGCTGGCATCCTCATGTGTTGTGGCCACAGTGGTGGTGTTGTCAGCTCTCAGTTCATGCTTAGGAAATACTGCACAACTCTAAGCTGAACACATGAAACTTTTGGCGGAGACAAAATCTGTGTCTGGGGGAGGCACTGACACTGCTATGCCTCATGGAGCCCAGGAAGCACAGCAGTGTAAGGGCTGCTGCTGCCCATCTTTGGGTGATGTTTCTGTGGACCTTCTGCAGCTTTGTGATGTGATGTCTACTTAATCTGATGTCATTCAGCACATCCCATCTAAAACTCTGAGAAGCCAAGTTTTCTGCAGCCGTAAAGAAAAGCTCAAACTGAGCAGGGGAGATGAAGCACCGTTCCATTGCATGCCTTTATTTCCCAGTGCCTGTGGTTGTTGTGGCAGTGAGCACAGTTCCAGCTGCCACAGTCAATCCAATGTGATCAGTGTAAGCAGGAGTTCATTTGCCATTAAGGGGATGGTAGTCCCTTTCTGGTCTTTCAGATACGTGTCTCATTTGTCTGATAAACCCTAGAGTTTATTTAGTGGGCTTCGTCCTGGACGAGTGGTGTTTCTTCCACGTGGCAGGTCAGTGTGCTTTGCACCTACAACCTTTTCCCCCTCGCTTTGTTCAGACTGAAGGACTTACTGCTTTCAGCTTTGCATATCGATACTCCCTCTGTCTCAGCTGCTGGGATGTAGTTTTTGCCTGGCAGGCCTTACTTCACTTAATGAGTGGTGGCTTTTCGTTGCCTTGGCCACGTTGTTTTCTCTTAATTTCACGCTGTAGCTGTTCAGTTCTTGTTGCTCTTAATTTCCAGCACCTCCAGATTCCTGCATATTGATGCTCCATTTCAAGCTCTGTTTAATTTTCTTTGAATCAACAGCAGATGCTTCGCTTAGATGTTAGCCAGTCTTGCATTGCCTGTGGAGACATCTCCACATTCTCGAGAAGTTTTTGGGCATGTTGCATCAGTTGCTATGAAAATACAGACAGATGAGACAAATGCCAGCACAGTGTGTGTCTCTGTTGTGGTCATGCAGAGAGCAACTTGCGTTGCCAAGTCCTCATGTTCCTGGATGCCAGTGCTGTCTCAGTGTCTCCAGAAGGAAAGCTGCCCTGTGGGAGCATCTTCCTGGAAGAGGAGTGGTGTTCTCTTCCTCAAAGAGAGCAGCTGGAGAGCAGGGTGGGCAGTACTTGTGTGTCTGGGCTGTTGTAGTGGCTGATGGGTGGGAGGCAGGTGAGAAAAGAAAGGGTTGGCATTGGTACAGGAGCAGAAATTGGGATTGAGCGCACTCAGTCCCCCACATCCAATCTAGTACTACTTGCTAATCCTTTTTTTCTGAAGGAGTGACTGAATGTCCTGGCGGCTGGGGCTGGGGCTCTGTGTGGAGGTGCATTGTGGCTGATGGAGTGGTGCATGGTTTGTGTGAGGCTCTGCCTTCCTCCAGCTGGACTGCAGAGAGGTGCTTGGATGGAAAACACCAAGCAGTGGGGCTATAAAGCTGTGGGAATGTTATCTGATGTCAGTGTGACATCTGCCAACGTACCTACAAGTCCCACACTTCGCATTGCCAGCTCTTCAGGGAGACATTCAGTCTGCCTGGTGACTTTGCTGCCTGCTGTGACCAGAACCGCCTTTCTAGCTGTGGGTGTTAAGGAGTCAGTTCCTGAAGCATGCTACACCCCAAGGAGAGATGGCTTTCCCTGTATCCAACTTCTGTCCCTTTTTATGTGGCTGATGACCTTTGCCATGTGTTGTCACTTTTCTCATGCACTACGCCTGTGTCTGAAAGGCTACAAGGGGTTAGTAGTTAAAAGCAGTAGGTAAACAAAGCAATGTGACACAAATAGTGTGGAGAAACCAGCTGTCCAAAACCAATTGTCCCAGCAGAGGTGGTGTAATGTGTGCTGTTGAGGTATTTTCTGAGCATCCCTGTTTGCTTCTGGTTTTTGTTCCCAGGTCGGGACCCCTCCTTGTGCTGTACATACACTGAGGAAATGAGCATCACAACTTGCACAGTGTCTGTCTTGCATAACCACTGCGAGCTGAACAGAGCTGTGGCTGATGGTGTAACTCATGCCTTCAAGTACTTTCTATCTTTAAATTTGCAGAATGTAGGCGTGGACCGCTCGAGGGAAGAAGCCCTGAGGACAGTGCCCAACCACCTCTAGCTGCAGCGCCGGAGGCAGCAGCCCTTCCTGCAGCGCCCGGGCATGGAGCGGCGGCTCGGGCCCTGGAGAATGGAGAAGGCATCGCCGGGCAGAGCGCACCTCCCCTCCACCTTCAGACGTTGTGGCTGTGATTCAGCTTCTCTGGAGAAGACCTGTAGTTGTGGTTAACTCCTGGTACCGAAGGGTATCGCTAAAACAAATTCACGGCGGCGGAGTCATGTTGGTTTTAGACCTCTATGTAAAGTTGTACTGTTTCAGTGGCTTTTAGTGTTCAGCTGTGGATACTGCGAGGTGGTCGATTGCCTGTGTCAATTTTATTGTCAGATTTTAATTAGACTTTGCTTTCTTCGAGTGTTTTCTTAAGAATTTCTCTTACTTCTACTGTGAACAATTGCCTAGAATTACACGGAGGCTGATTTAACACAAAGTGCATCCTGCATTTAGAGCACTGGAAGCTTCATGATGCGAAACTACTACAAATCGGAGAGCTGCGCTAGCTTCTGTCTCACTGTGATCTCGAGTCTACCAAAAAACACTTCAGTTGTGATGAGATGGGGAGACTTCCCCTTGGAAAACAAAAATGGTTCCAACGAGACACCGCCAGCTCAGTGCTGCTGCTCCAGCGCAGTTGTAACGCTTTCCAGGGGCCGGCTGTAGTGCGGATCAGAGTGGAGGGCAGAGCTTGGAGTAATGGCTGTGGGAGGTGAGTGTCACAGCCTAGGCAATGGGAAAAGGTGGAGCAGTGCCCTGTGCTGGAGGAGCTGCTTTTCTTTTTAGCACTGTGATTTTTAGGCAATTTTGGGGTGAGTTTCAACACTTACATAGCTGCAGCTGACACGTTCATCAGGAAACAGTACAGAAAGGTTAGGTGGTGTTTCACCTTTCTTATAGCTCATGCAAGAAAACATCAGGTAGATTCTGAATCTTTTGTAACACAGCATGCCTGCCCTTTTGGCTTTTAATCATTGTTTTTAAGCAGAATCCCACTGTCCACATTTCTCACTGCTGTTCTGTAGTTGTGTGTGTAACTGCAGTGCTAAAGACGGACCTCTCAGTGTCTGTTGAGGGGACGACCTCCTGAGTCCTAAAACTGCTGTGCATTTTGTGTGTGTTACAACCCGAGAGTGGCAGTGAGCTGCCAGCACCGTGCTGGCTTTGTCCTGGGAAGGAGAACGCTTTTTGTTGATGGACAGTGCTTTGCTTTTTTTTTGTTTTGCTTTTCATTTTTACTTTTTCTCTTAAGGACTTCTCTTGGAGTGATGGACCCTTCACCAATGTACAGTGGTGATTTGAAAGAACAAAACACAACAAAACTTTTTTTGTTTGTTCAGTTCCTGTGTGAAATCCTGAGTCCTTGTAGCGTCGGTCCATGCGCTGGGGATGCACTGTCTCTCATTGGTGCAGGAATTGTAAGGTAATGTGCTGCTGTGCTGATTTTTTTTAATAAGCTGATGTCGGTGAGCTGCTCTGCTTGAGAAGTAAGCCACAGGACATTGCTGGGTCCCTCTGCAGAAGAGGGAAGGGGAGGGCATGAGGTGACCAGGAGCACTTGCCTTGAACACGGCTGGCTAGAGCTTTGTGTGTGTGAGCCATTAACTCTCAGCCCTTTCTTCTTAGCTGTGTTTGTAGCTGTTGTGTGAGGAGAGCTGGCACAGCGCTGCTCGGCATAATTCATTTATTGATGCAGAGTAACTGAGGCCACCTTTGTTGCAAACGCATAGAAACACTTTCCCCCCTCTGATGTTGTGTTCTCAGTGTGGGAAAGCAGGGCTGTGCTCCTCCAGGCCTCTGCCATGAGCAGGAGCCATTCCACAGCTCTTCCACTGCAACGTGTGCCCCTGCATCAGGGGGCAGCCCCAGGATGCATAGTTAAGATAGGGAAGCAGAGCACTGCTGCTCCAGGCAGTTGTGAGCCTGCTCCAAGGAGCGTGGTGCACAGAGAGGTTTCCCCCTGTGAGAGGGGAGACAGGGACTCTGTATCATCTTTGTTTGACTTCCGTACACTTCCAGAGGTGCTGTATAATTCCTTGAGGCTAAATGTTTTATGTACAGTAGGTATTTTCATAGCCTGCTTTTGGATGTACTGTGCGTGTTTTACTAAATGGGTGTTCAGTTAAAAAAATAAAAAGTTGTATAGAAGTGTAAATAAACTGTTACGCTGATACTTGAAGAGAAAAAGTTATGAAGTTGTCTGTTGAACTTTAGTTACTGTGTCATTGACTGCATTCCCCCCCTTTCTAGCTGCTGAGAGCAAATGTAGACAATGAATGTAACTGTGCAGTGAGCGCTCCGCTCTCCCCCCGCTGTGTGACTTCTGCCCAGGGAGGCCCTGCTGAGGACTGCAGTGCATTGGCACTGCCCAGAGCACTCCTGTTCCTGCCATGCAGCCCTGACAGAAGCAGCACAGGGGTAAAAACCCTCATCCCAGCCTTGTGTATTTGTGTCTGTCTCACTGCCTTCCGTTAACACACTTGCTAGCTGAGATGCACTCTCTGAATGAGATTAAAATACCTTTTCTTATATCATTGGCCTTCATTGTTGTAATCTTTCAGCCCAATGTAACTGACATTTGATCCAACCAATAAAGATCGAATGCTACATCCTGCACTGCTGTGTGTTCTTTCCTTGGCTGCAGCAGCAGTGGTTACTCTGCTCAAAAGAGCAGGGAGGTAAAATACTAATGACAAGGAAGTGTCTTAAGATCTGAATCAAGCTCTTCCTCCTACACTGCTCATGCATCCTCTTCCACATGCTCCCTTCTACCACATATTTGCACATATAGTTGTGGCATGAAGCTTCCAGCAGCCTCTGCTCTGAAATGTACAAATAAAATCAGCTTGTGGGTTGTGGTTTGGAATTACATACTCAGTGTTGTGGTGTTGGGCACTGAAAGGTCTTAGGTGGCATTCACTTGTACTTTCTCTGCCAGGTCTTTATCTGCCTGTAGTGGTTCTTTTCACTGCAGTGTACGTTTAGGGGGAGGGGGTGCTCATTAGCTAAGTGGGACTGAGCAGCAGGAGCACAGCCAGAAGCTGTGTGCCCACCGCTGACTGCAGCTCTGGTGCTGAGCAAAGGTGCAACAACTGGTTAAGGTGCACAGTGCAGATGGAGGACAGAGCAGCTGCTTATCCTGCTCCTTTAAGGACAGATGTAGAGCCTGGCACAGGGAGGGCAACTGCTGGCAGTAAATTTCCAGCTCCAGTAAAGATCAAGCATTTATTAACTTTTCAGAGCCAAGAAGTACAGCTAAGGGCCTCACTGCCCCCATCAGCTTCGGGCTGTTAATTCCTCATTTCAGGTAGTTCTAAAATATTTTTCTTAGGTTTGTAAGTGAAGGTGGCTTAAAAATGATTTTCCACTGTGTATTAAATACAACTGCAGTTTAATTTGATATTTCTCTGGAAAAAAAAAACCAAAAACAACAAAGCAAAGAATGAAAGTTTAATATAACTTTCTTTTATGTGAGGACAAAAGAACCAAGGGCTCAAATACTTACTTTAAAAAGACATCTTCCATTCTCCAATGTCTTGAGCAAAATATACAGCATATGTATTTATATATAAAACATAACTACATTCAAGTAACCAAACAATTTACATTTTCCCAAATAGAGAAAATAACGCACATGATTCACATACCTCACACCCGGCCATGCATGAAGGAGCACTGCCAGCAGATCAGCACTTACACGTCATTAACCACACTACCGAGCGATAATTCTGAAGTATCGACATCACTGGAACAGAGCAATTAACACTGGAGTTCTCTGTTAATAACATTTAATGCTGTTCTGAAGTCCAGCTCTGTTCAGAGACTATTTTTCTAAGATCTGTTCAAATTTCGGGTTGGTGAAAGAGAAGCCATCAAACGCAGACTGATCCATGGAGTCGATCAGGTTTTTGTCACTGTAGGAGAGCTTTGCCTTCTCATTCAGAAATTCTCTGTCAAAGTTGTTGTAGTCACTTGCTGACTTCTGTTAAATAGGGAGGGAACAACAGTGTGAGACAGGGGTTGCAAGCTGGCTTCCAGAGCAGCAGTGCTTCTCAAACCACAGCCTGGGCTCGGTAAAAAAAAAAAATTCTTTGCCTATTTTAAACAATACTACAACACCACCCATTGTTGGTTAAAAACAAACAGCACTGTGCTGCTCTGAGAAAAGAAGCACCTGGACTTGTGGTGAAGTTTCACTTAATTACCCAAGGACTCTCCACTGACAAAAGCAATGCAGTTACATTTAAACCCAATGTTCCTGAGCATTAACAAATATTAAATTCCTGAAGCACTGAAGGCCTGCATTTATTCAGAGAGAGACCTGGTGCCATCCTGCAGCTGTCTCGTGTCCAGATAAACTAACACTGTGCACATTTCCTAACAATTCCCACTATTAAAGGCCATGTTTTACTTTCTGAACTTCCAAAGCTTACAGTTTGTAGGACCCTTGAACTTCCAGAGTGCCTATGGGTACATGGGCCATGAAGCCTCCTGTTCTCAGGAGGAATGATTCCTGTGTCTGGGATGTAAGGACACTGTAAAAAGACAGCTTTACCTCTAGATCATTTTATCTGTAGCAGTACCAGGGTGAAGGAAAACTGACCTGGATTTTTAATAGGTATTAAGCAGCAGCAGTCTGCAGTGATACAAAGTAAAGCACAGTTCATCCTTCATGTGCTTGTCCTTTCAGATAACACTAGGCACATGCACTGCAAACAGCTTTAGCATCAGTGGTGTGGAGAATGCACCCTTCTGCCCAGTTGCAAACTCGCAGATGAGTTTCCATCAGCAGAGGTATTATTTAGTATTTGTGCAGATAATGCCTGTGGGCAGCTACCAGCTGAGCAGCCCAAACTTTATTGGTTCTTCTCCAACATGGTAACACAGAAAAGAAAAACCCAGCAGTGCTAAACAGCAGTGCTAATAGCAAGGCACAGAAAACACTGCGCTTCTGCATCAATCTGAAGATTGAAGGAGGATGGATTTCAGAACTATGAATTGATTTTTCCTGAGGACTGTCATCGTAAATAGGCTTCTATAGGTTGCACAGGAAGGTGGTCTTAATAGGAAGACTTCAGAGTAGAAAAGATTTCAGGAGAAACTACAGTAAGAATGCTTTAAGCAAGTTGGAGAAACCAACCATGTCCACTCCTAAGTGGACACTGCAATACTGTGAAGAAACAAAGAATCATCCACATACCACTTTCGGCTTGAAAGGAGGCTCTACCTCCCTCTTCTCTAGTGTCACCCAGTTGATGGTTTTGAAGAAAGGATGATCTCGGATATTCCCAGTGACACCGAGTCTTCTTGTTGGATCTCTTTCAAATAGCTGCAAGACAAGACAGCAAAAGTGAGACTGTTGTTGGTTAAGAAGGTAGGTGGCACTGGAAGAAGTAATGGGAATGCTGCTGAACAAACAAAAGTTGATAAAAGTAAACAGATATATGTATTAACCTCCCCTCGCTTTCCTTTGTAAAAGTGATCTGCTAGCTGATAAACAGCTCCTTAAAAGCTGAGATTTCAAAGAATCCTATATCTTTTGAGTTGGAAGGGACCCTTAAAGGTCATCTAGTCCTCCTACAACTAACAGCCACACCCACAGCTCCATCAGGAGCTCAGAGCCCTGTCCAGCCTGACCTTGAGTGTCAGGGAGGGACAGAGCACCACCACCTTTCTCGGCAATCCCTTCAGTGCCTCACTTCCCTTACTGTAAAAAAACAAACAAGTAAATCCACAAACCTTCTTCCTTATATCTTCCAGTCTAAATCTCCTCTCTTTTAATTTGCAACCATTTCCCCTTGTCCTGTCACAACAGACCCTGCTCAAGAGTCTGTTCCCTTTTTTCTTCCAGTCCCTTTACACACTGACAGACTGCTCTCAGGTTTCCCTGCAGCCTCCTCTTCCCCATGCTGCACAGCCCCCGTCCTCATAGGGGAACACCCCTATTTGGAAGAAACAGTTCAGTGACCCACTAAAGGATGATCAGGCCCACCTTTTCTAATATATCTTTTGATTCCTTAGTAATCCAGCGTGGGTAGTGAGGTGTGTCCACTCGGATTGACTCAAACAACTCATCTTCATCATCCCCGTGGAAGGGGGACTGCCCAATGAGCATCTCATATAGCAGGACCCCAAATGACCACCAGTCCACAGAGAACGTGTACTTCAAGCCTTGCAGAATCTTGTTCCATGAAAAGAGTACAGGGGAAGAAATATGAGTACTAAGTAAAAGGCAGCAGTGCATGCCAAAAAACAGAAGTGTGAGTTCGAGAGGAATCTCCAGTAACAAGCTTATCTGGGGAGGTGGAAAAATCCAGCTGTCTGACAGGCAGCTCAGCTGCTCTTCATGGAAATGTGGACAGCACAGAGGACAAATCTTTGTTCTCATTCTGAAATTTTCTCCACTAACGTTAAATGCCACACTATTGGAAACATCTACTCTAGTAATAAACAGGGAATGGAGGAGCACAGCAATGAAAGCAGATTATTAACCAACAGACTTTGACGTTTATAACTTTTAATAGCTAACCACCTTATTTGACTACTATGCAAATCAGATAAGAAACCAGCTATGAACACAGGGAATTTAACTGTGAGAGTCTCCTCAGAAGCTGTTTTTGCTTTGAATCTTGTCTGTTCATATGGGTGCACGTGTGTTTATCAGCTGCAGTGCACACACTCACTTTGCAGGAGCCCTGCATCTGTGCCATGTGTAAAGGCAGAAAGGAAAGCTATAGATTTTCAACAACTGAAGAATTTACATTTCAAAACCCATTTTTTTTTCCTTTAAGAAGTGTAGATAGAGAACACTTAAAATGTTAAGAACCTTCTACAGAAAAACTCAGATGTAATGTTTTTCTTATGCTAATTAGACTTTTTTTTAATCAGTTTTGAACTATTTTTCTTTAAAGGGACTAAGAACCACAGAGGTCACACTAACATCAGTGCATTAAATTGCTGCAGCAGTGTGTGGCAGTGATATACTGACCTCTGGAGCAATGTAGTCTGGGGTCCCACAGAAAGTGTTTGCCTTGTTCTCACCAACCACATTTTCTTTGCACATTCCAAAATCAGCTATTTTGATGTGGCCTTCTTTATCAAGCATCACATTGTCCAGTTTTAGGTCTCTGCAAAAAGAAGATAAAAGAAGATAAAATGGCATGCTTGAAAGACAAATGAATCACCTTTGACTTGCTCCTAGCTCCAGCACAAGGGATTCGTGTGCTGTGGCCCACTGTCTGTGCCATACCCTCTTTGTGCCTCTCCTCAGAACTGCACTCCCCACGCAGCAAGAGCCTTTTTTTAACAGCAGTTTCCAAAAGCTACATTCCCTTCCTTTGACTGCAATGTGTTTTTTGTCCATCTGGCTGCAAAAGTACATACCAAGGAGGGCAGGCTGAAGAGAAACCAGGCAGCCCTTCTGCTTACCAAGAAAGAATAGAATAGAGCAAATTTTACATGAGAACAGGGCAGTCTTTTCTCCCTAGGAACTTCAGCTTATATCATCAGCTACTTACACTGCCACAAGGGTGAGCTGCAGCATGAATCAAGAGCCCCTGCTCTAACACAAGGCGCCATACATCCTCCTGTGTTTAGACATCTGCTGCTGTTGTCCTGAGTTAAGTTTCTGAGACATGGAAAGCTCACTGTAACACAGGGCACTGCATTTATCTAGCTGCACAAATCATTTGTAGGGGTGTGAAGGGTTCACTGGCACGCATCACCTGCCTAACACTGCTCCAGTTAGGTTCTGTGATTATACTGGTAAACTTCCTGCGTGAGATGGGGAAGAAAAGTACCTTTGGTTTTGCTGATGTCCTGTTTCTCTGAAAATATTCCATACTATGAAATCTCCCTCTAGGAGCACTAATTTAATGTAGGGACAATTACATGCAGGCCTGAAAATACCCTAGAAAAATCTGGCATGGAAAGATTCCCTGCTGATAACAGGATGTTCCAGCAGGTGTTTCTCATTACTGTCAAGGGAGATGGGCACTACTGGACATCTTGGGACACATACAAAGCCACGCATAACTCGCTCTCACGCACACAGACACTGTCTGTTAGAAATAAGAGCTGCCTGAACAGGTAGTTAACAAACAGTGCTCTAGAGACTCAGGATCTCTTGTAATACAGATATTTACAGCAAAAAGCAGCTGATGTGCATCTGGTTCCTGACATTTAGACCTGGTGAGGCAGAAACATCAATCCTGTGGTTTCATTTAATTGGTAAAATCAGAAGACTTTCAAGCTCTGTGATGTCACAAGGCTGGTAGGAATTGATACCCACAGGGACCCTCACTGTCAGCACTGAACTAAAAAGACTCATGATTTGAAGGGAGGGTTTCAAATTAACAGCCAAAACTGATTCTGTGTAACATAAATAACATTCCATCATTCTGGCTGCCAAGGAAAAGACACAAAGATACAGAATTCATCTCAGGCATGTTAATGCCCTTGGAACAACATCAAATCTGACACGCAGCTTTTACTTGCTACATCAATCAGTAACTCAAAGAGGCATGAAACGTTAAGGCAATTCCTAGTTCCCATGCTGGATCTAGATGGTACTCACCTATAAATAATGCCTTTGCTGTGAAGAAACTGTAGGCCACATAAAATTTCAGCTCCATAAAACCTGAAGAAACCAAGACACCTTTTAGTCTGCCTTGCCCAGTTAAAACATTACACTATGCAGCTGGTCAAAAGAACTAACATAAAACTTCAAGAAGTGAGAATTATTATATGTTCCTTTAAATACTCAGAAAGAGCAAGGCAATATTTAATGTTAGACCTGTACTGATATAGATGGGTGTTGTAATCTGTGAGTTACCCTGCTCCACACAGCTGTACTGTCTAATGCCAAAGAGTGGGGACTGCATCTAACTCTAATGCTTCATTCCTCTTCCACTGTGGAATGCTGTCCCTTTTCTACTCTTAAATAGTTTAGTATGTATTTATAGAGAAATACACAAACACTTTTTGAATGACAGTTACTGGCAGCTTAACATTCACAGCGCTGCTTTAGGGGGGATGGGGCATTAAAAGCTAAATTTGAAACAGTCCTCAATACCTGTGTCCTTCTACACTTCCCCAGTTGCAGCAAACAGGCTGAAAAGAAGCATTGGTTCAGGGCTATCCATCTCAAAAAAGAGGTGATAATCCAGGACAGCAAGGAAAACGTTGAAGGAGTGCCTTCTCCTCCCCCAAGAATGCATGCATTTAATCCAATGAGCATTTCCTTAGCACAACACACAGTAACACCAACCATTTTCTACCCAGTTATGCAATAGCACTGGTGCTTTTGGGTACCTTCTGCTATTACATTTAAGATTTTTCCAGGCACCCATTCAGTGACACAATTACAGCCATTCTGCTAGGGGAGGTAGTTAAAAGCTGATCTAAAAGTTACAGTTGGGATAGTATGATATTTTTGCATCTCTCAAAGTCTTCAGCCCTGGTTATCTTTATGTCATAGGTTACTGACGAAATCACACTTGCTAAATGAAGCACTTTCCCATTTTTATTAACATCATGTGTGAGGTGCAGGCTATCCTCCTGTACTAGTGATATTATTTACTAGATTCTCCCAGCCCCCTCTGAAGCTGTTTTCTTAGGAAATTCTTTTTTCCCATCAAAATATTCTCCTGAAGGACTCTAAAGCTGTATCTTTTCATTGCTGGCTCACGTTGTGGTTTACCTAGTGTCTCCATGTACAGGCATCCCTTAAAGCACAACATGACAGTGGTGTGTAAATGAAGAAAATCTAACTTGATACAGCATTGTGAGCTTCTCCATCGTATCAAATCACCGCCTGTAAATATATTTTCTAACTATCAGCCAGTGAAACTTGAGTGAAAGACAGCAACAGGTGTTAAGACTAGTAGTAAAACCATCAAGACTAGAGCCATTCATGGAGATAGGGACTGAAGTGTCGTGGACTTACGTTGCTCTGTAGAGATCAAAACGCCCCTTGTCCTGTATGTGAAACATCAAGTCTCCCCCATTCAGGAACTCCATAACAAAAAACAGATGATCCTGTTTGCAGACAATCAGAGAATGGAAACATCACTGATGTCACTGCAACCACACGTTAAGTAGCAAAGTGGCTTCTGGTGACCAAGTGGCCATGTTCCTTCTATCTTGACATATTTACCTGTTTCATGCACCCCTGAGAGTATATGAGGGTGCTATGGATTTGAGCTGCATGGTCTTATAAGGCTGATGAGCTCATTTTGTATTCTGTGGGCTTCTAGATTTAATATAAATATACAGACTGATCTCTCTAAAACAGTCATTTTTGTTCCCTTCACTGAATATGATAAAGCTAAGGTCAAGGGTTGAAGTTAAACTACCACTTACTACAGATTGTTCTTTTTTTTTTTTTTTTTTTCCCTTTACCTTTGTCTGGAACGTGCAGTAAAGGTGTGTGAGAAATGGATTTTCCCATGCGAGTGCTAGGACCCTCTTTTCCACCATGGTACATTCCACATCATCATCAATTAGCACCACATCCTTTTTCAGAGCTTTGATAGCAAAGAATTCATTCTTTCCTTTCAGCTCAGCAAGCAGAACCTACAAATGAAACAATAGACGAGATCACAGCATGTGTAGGAAAGACTGTGGCTGATGGTATCAATTAAGGGAAAGTCAAGGGCATTTACAGCAAACACCATGATAACTAAACAACTACATAAATGGGAAAGATGGGTGAGATTTGGGAAGGTGAAACTGATGGGTGTAGCTAAGAGGAAATAGGGTACAAAGAGCACATAGTGCAGGCAGAGCAGCTGTCAGGGCAGCTTTTCTGTCTCGAGATAGTGTAAGCAGTGGACACATAATGCCTGTTTTTTCATTGAAGCTGGAATATCACAGCCAGCAGAGGACAGAACCTGAGGAGGTTCCACCGCTGTTGGACATGCACGGGGCAGAGGCAGACAGGAGCAGAAGGTCACGCTGCCCTCTCACATATCCCCTCCCATTGCACTGAGTCCATTTCTATACAGAGCATATGAACACAAAGTATCCTTTTGGACAAAGGGCAATTCCTCTAACTGGATATGAAATAATTCAAAACCTGTTGTGCAGTATGAATCCCTTCTGAGTTCAGACAAGATTCAGGTAAATAACTTTTTGCATCTTGGACAGGGATGGTTATACTCTGTTCTGTTAAAATATTATCTATTCGAGTGTCTGCAAGACAGTTCTGGTTAACAGAAATAGCCCATAATACTGCAGAGATCAAGCAAGGCTGTTATTTGAACTCTGCAAGTTTGCTACATACCTTTCCAAAACTTCCTTTCCCCAGTACTTTATGGAAGACAAAGCTGTCTATATTGAATTTTCTCCTGCTTGCAATTCGTGGTGCTGTCTTGGCAGTGCTTCCCTCCCAGAGCTTATCATACTGGCTGTTATCTGCTAATTGAAAGAGGGAGGTTAAAGTTCAGCATATTTAGAAAAACTGCATGACTCAGATACCCTGCTAGGAATTAAGTAGTGACACAGTATCTCAGTTCAGTGACGTACTATTTCAGTTCATCTGCTGCTGGAACACTGGCCAGTCTAGCCATGCAGGTCAAATCACACAGGTTACAACAAGTTTTGATTACTCAAGAACACTTGATAATGTTGGATTGGAATATATGATCATTTCTGATCCCGTGTTTAAGCAACACGTACGTTATAAAAATAAAAGGCCCTAACTTTCCTCTATCACGAAGATACAGAGCATAATCTGAAGAATGGGATCCTTACAAGGTTGGCTTGTTAACAGAAGAGGCTAGTCCCTCTGTCTGAGGAGATAAAAATCTGATTTGTGTCTGATCTGATCATAAGATCAGCAACGTTGGAAAATACTTCCAAAATCATCCAGTCCAACCACCTACCTACCACCAATACTCCCCACTAAACCATGTCCCTAAGTACAACATCTAAATGTTTCTTGAACCTCTGCAGGGACGGTGACTCCACCATCTCCCAGGCAGCGTGCACCAGCGTCTGAACACTCTTCTGGAGAAGAAATTATTCCTAACGTCCAATCTGAACCTCCCCTGGTGCAACTTGAGGCCATTCGCACTTGTCCTATTGCTGTTTTGTGGGAGGCCAACCCCCAGTTCACCACAACCTCCTTACAGGGAGCTCTAGAGTGATAAGATCTCCCCTGAGTCTCCTCTTCTCCAGACTGAACAATTCCAGCTCCCACAGCTGCTCCCCATAAGACTCATGTTCCAGTCCCATCACCAACTTCATTGCTCTTCTCTGAACACGCTCCAGGGCCTCAATGTCTTTCTCGTAGTGAGGGACCCAAAACTGAACACAGTACTCAAGGCCTCAACCAAGGCTGAGTACAGGGGCACAATCACCTCCCTGCTCTGGCTGGCAACAGATGATGCTGGCTAAGAAGCATGAACACAAAGATTAAGTTTGATTATATCCTAAAATTAATAGCTATCTTTTTTTGGATCCCTACTGCAGAGATCTACTGTGTCACCAACAGGACACTGACAACAATCACAAGATGTATGTATGGCCTGCAAGCAGCACAGCATCTGAAGCAGGCAGGGACAGTAATGGCTGCAACATTCAACCAAACCACCTTAGTTGCTCTGTTTTGGCAAACCAGAACAAATACGGTAAATAACATCATGCTAATTTTCTTACTGGGTACTGCAACAGAAGTATGTCAACATATGGCTCCAAAACCACCAGTTATTTCTTAGTCAGCCCAGAGATTTCCATCTGATACAGAGTTACATCTTTGTTACATTCACTTCTGCATAAATGATCACGTTACTAAATCCAGGCTTATTAACTGCCTAGAACTCTTGAACAACAGTTAAAAAAAAAAGAAAATACAAATAAATCCTTATTCTGATCCTGAGGAGACAATTTGAGCATTACCCAGAATCCTATCTCAGCTGTTCAATCTCAGCTAGTGTTCTGGCTACTTAAATCCTAAAACTGATAGCAGGTGTCATTGCACAAAGGCTTCTAAATTGTGGGAATAAATGAAGACACATCACAATATATGTGACATTTTGCTTACAGGAGGGGGAGAGGAGTCTGAGTAGTGAGCTGTCCCCTGCTGCCATCCCAAGTGAACACAGTGTTCTGCAGAAAAGTGAGTTTGCTCATGGACTGAAAGAAGACTGCTCTTAGTCAAGAAGTTACATAAGCATTTTGAATGGTCAGGTAAAAAAATAAAAATAAAAGGTAAGGCTCGCAGGGATATCTGGATCTAGCAGTTCATGCAGCCTGGCGGGTAAATGGTTAGAGGAAAATATTGGTGCTTCTCTCACCTGTTGTATCCCCTCCTGGACCTCGGGGTTTCTTATCAAAATCTTGGTAAACACCAACATTTTCTACAGACCCAGAATCAGATCTTCGGGAAGATTTCTGAGGAGGAAGGGAACACAAATTCTACTGACACTGTTGCTTCATGAATACTTATAACAAGAGCTGGCAAATGCAACATGGCAGCATGATCTTTTCTTTTTAATTACTAACTTTAATCACATCTCTCTCCTAGAATTCTAACTCATAGACTAGCCACACTTTTTCAGCTCAGCCCATGGCTTTACTTCTTTCATTGCAAGAAAAACAACCCCCAGAAATCCTAATCAGTTTGCATTGTTATTTGCTGAAAAACTGTAACAGATGGTACAGAAAGTTTGAATCCACAGTGAAAATAACTGTTCAGTTTGAGCTCACTGTAGGAAAGTGTTCTTTGGACGCTTGTTAATTTTTTTTTGAAAGGAGACGTAATACTGGACAAACTGGAGTCAGAGTATGACATCCTTCTTTAGCACATGCAAAGACATTTTATGTAGGAAGATCTCAGAGATAAAGCTCTGCTAATAAGCAGATCAAGTATCTCTGTGTCGTGAAAGCTGGTGTAACAGCTTTCAGTGTTTCCAAAGTAAATATCCTGTTAAGGCTTAGAAATGGCTCAGTTGAGAGGAAATACTGTTGGCTTTTGTAATATATTTTCCTGTTTTATTTCAGAGCGTGTGTTTGAATCTTTATTTCCAAGTCAGAAGTCAACAGCAGTCCATGCACATGAGACAGCCATGATGCAGCAGGACACCTACAACATACATTATAGGGCCAGAGCTAATTCCAGGGAATTCCAGTGCTAATTCTTTGAGTATCTATCAGATTAATAAAAACTGAAGTGACTTGGTCTATTTCTCCTTATTTAGTTTTATAATTCAAGGGAAATTCTAAAGAAGGAGCAAAAGAAAAACAGACTTCAGCTTCAGGCTCCCACGGTTTGAACACAAATGAACAGAAGAGGAGAAAAAACAACCCTGGCAACGTCAAAGAACCAAAGTGCACTTCAGGGAAAACACTCCTTTTTAAGAACTGTCAGGTGGGATCTTTCTCTCCTCAGCTTCACCTCTAGGTTGCTGACATGACTGTTAGTCCCTTTATGGTCAAATTAAGAAGAGGAAGTTGTTTACATTCCTTCAGTTCTATACTTCCATTCCCAACAAAAGAAACAGATGAAGTAAAAATAAAAAACAAAAATGCTCTCAAAACAACCAATTGCATGACAAAGGGCAATAAACCTTACCTGGCTAACTTGAGTTAAAGCTTCAGCTAGCAACTTCTGGTTAATTCCACACAGGTTGGCCACCTTCTTTTGGCATTTATGATGCACATTCATTGCACATTCTAAAATAAATTTAAGGACAGTTATACAAGCACCAGGAAAACAGCATCTGAGATTACAACAAAATGGCTTTTTCCTCAGTACAGTTCATAAATGCTATAGCAAGCTCAAGTATGACAGTGATCTACAATTATAAATAAAAGGTACAATTTTAATCTTTAAAGCAATGAAGGCTACAAAAATACAAAAAAAAAAGTTTAAATCCTTTTTTTCTTCTCAAAGTCTGTTACAATAAAGGTCATCTTACATATTTGTGACAGAATAGCAAAATCCATATTTGCAGTGAACACTTTAACAGCACTTTGGGTGCTACCTTGAGTCGGTCTCACCAGATTTCAGCTACTCCCAGTATTAATTTTGATTATGCTCAAGATTACACCTGCACTTCATGTCTTCGGACTGCACGAGAAGCTCAGCTTGGCAGAGCTGTCACACAACCCAGCATCTAGCTGGCCCCCCTTTACTAAAAAGCTGTTTAAACAACACATGGATGATAATCTCATTCTGTATAACACAAATGCACAGTGTGTGGCAATAGCTAATCTCTCCTGGGAGGCAGAGAGAAAAGTGATCACATTGGGCAAGCAGTGTGAGGTCCCAGCTGCCCTCCCTCCTCCTCCTCCTCCTCCATACCTTCACATTTGAGTCCTTGCTTGACCAGACCCCAGAGCAGGCTGCCACAGTGGTCACAGAAGGTAGGGCTCATGTAGTTGTAAACTTTGAAGCGGTGAGGCATGTCGATTTTGAAACGTTCCTTCTGAAACTGTGGGCAGAGAGATGGGTGAGGCACTTGACCCAAAAGAGAACCAGTCTTCTATAGAAAGTAGCTTGGATATTACAAAGCTACAACAGTTTTATCCTGAATACCCCAGTCTTAACATTCTACATGTAAGGACTGGGGTACACATCCCAGCCTAATTGGGCATTTACTGATGAAAAACAGGCATTTAGCATCTGTTTACATCTTACCACATTAGCAGTGAACATGAAGCTACGCGAGTTACATATATGTGAGACAACTGTGCGAGATTTTAGGGGTCTTGACAATAATCTCACTTTCAAGTACTCATGTTGTATAACACAGATGAAAGATAAAAGTATCTGCAAAACACACTCAAAAACACTGGGAAAACAATGGTATCTCACTCACATATCACCAGGTATAGCAAATACACCACGCCACCAAACACATTCAAGAGAAAAAAATTCAGTATTTGAGGCTTTTGAAGCCTGCCAAAATCCTTCTTGCTCTCTAATATACCCTTCATCTAGCAGGGAGAGAAGCACCCATCAGTACTACCCATCTCCTTGAAAGGCTTTTAACTTTGGTTTGTTTTTTTTTTTTTACACGTCAAAGTTTCACCCCCTACATACACCAACACATTCTTAAAAAGAAGACAGTAACTCCACTGTGCAGCCAAGTACCTCCAGAATGGACCCAGCTCTTTCTACACAACGTTTTGTTAGCTCAAGAGTATTTAGTTACACTCTAAGGATATTGTTCCAGCTCTTACCATTGTGTCTCTGCTGTTGGCTGCAGTACCAGTACACCTCCCAATGATTTTATCAATACATTTCTTATGAATAGCAGCGTTGCATTCTTCATGACATGCACAAAGGAAAAAAAAAAAGGATTTCTTCAGATAATAAATACAGGCAATGAGGTGTTTGCATTTCATAGCACAACATGAAAAACACACTCCTTTCTACCATACCACACACTTTTTAAAGTTGTTTCCCCTCCATTCTCTTTTATCATAACCTCTATTTCTAATTGAAACCTGTCTCCATTAGGTAATGCCACCAGAATTCAATAATACGAGGACAACATCAGGTTTGTGATCCTCTTTGATTCCTCCTCTGCTGTTTGGAATAACATGCAGACATCTATGCTAAGTTAGGAAGTACTTTTGAATTCAGTTGTAAAATCCATCAGTAACTGTAATTGATTTCTTAGAAAAGGTATAACAAAAAAAAGCTGCTGTCACATGTGAGCGCAGCTTCTCCAGTTTATTACATGCACATTAGAAGAACTGTTCTGTCTAAATCTTGGTACTAAAATTTCAGGTAGGAATCACAACTAGACAATTTTAGGTTATCACATAAAATTTATGTTTATCATCTACTAACATCTATGTTTGTGCAAATTTACAGGATTGTTTTATTTTCAACACTAACTGCTGGATCTATAACATAAATTACATCTATAAAATAATGTAGAGAGTTGTACAATAAAAAGAAAAAACTCCACTTACGCCTACATTTGTATCCCTGTTTGTTCAGTCCCCTGAAAAACAAATGATAGAGAAGGAAATCATATAAGCATATGCTTGCAAGAATAAAAGTGTTTTGTTTTTTCTTTTCTGTTTTCGCTGTCTCATCCATTTCTTCCTCCATGGGAATATTTGTTCCAATTAATAAACTGGTCTAAGTTCT
This sequence comes from Odontophorus gujanensis, assembly GCA_013399175.1. Classification (NCBI taxonomy): domain Eukaryota; kingdom Metazoa; phylum Chordata; class Aves; order Galliformes; family Odontophoridae; genus Odontophorus; species Odontophorus gujanensis. The sequence continues at coordinate 59,106 of VXAB01008674.1, read as the reverse complement.
GGTATTCAGAACCCTCTGCCTTAGGAAGGCAAGGCTTAGAAAGAAAGGTAGTATATTCTGAAAGACTATCACGTTAGCAGGAGAATACAGAAGAAAACAAAACTTCAATCACATGGAAATTCCCCCTGATTTGGCTTACTACTAAATTGATCTTCCTAAAAAATGGATCCAGCTTCTTGTTCTTGATGGGACTTTATTCTGCTATTGGCTACTTCACATCTCAGAGTCTGAGAAAGTAATTTCCAACTCATACTACAGATGAATTCACATCTGTCTTTTATTACAATATACATGAGGGCAATTTTACATTTAATTATCCCTTGGGGGTGGGAGAAGTTTAGCATTTCCTTCTTACCACACAAACTCTTTGCAGACAGAACAAAATGTGGGCTGTCCAAAGAAGGTAGCAATAAATTCATGATTTTTGATGTAGTGGATTTTTGCTTGCTTGATAGCTCCTCTCCTGTTGATAGTTACTGTCCCCTCTTCTTCCCTCATTGACTGTCTGCAATCTAAGGGGAGAAGGAGGAAGATGAGAAGACATACTTTTAAGTTATTACAAAGACTATTATTTGTTTTTCCAAAACATTGTTTTGTCTTCTGTTTCCAGTTTGTGTTTCTAATTTACACCTCCATCCTTGCAGACATTCAGTCCAACAAGGGTGGGTCACACGAATGTGCTGTCTCCTAAGAAGTCTTCATGTTCTTTCTGCAGACAGTTCGCATTCCTGCTCACACAGAGGAAGCCTTCAGCAAATGAAACTGCCAGGAAGAAGTAGAAAAATAGTAAAGCCTCACTAGAGAAATGACAATTAAAAATGTTTCTTGAGGAACTATACACCCTAATATGTTATATATTAAAAAGAAATAATGTTTTTTTGGAAGAAAGATGCCTTCTCCATCAGTAGAAGCCTTTTCACTCTCTGCATGCCTTTTGAGCCATTACTGGACCGCATGCCTGTTTCATTTTGAGGTATGACTTTCCTCAGGCCTTCAGGAATTGGCTGAGAACCAGTCCATACAGGTCCTTCATCATTGGTCATAGTTATTTCTACTCATTTCCAAGGAAGGTTCCCAGTTTGGACTTCAGAAGTGAGTCTCCAATGTCACAATCATTAAGGAGTGTCACTGTTTCTCCATGCAGAAAACTTAGCACCCACTGACACTTATTAATGCATGATTAATGTTAATGGAAACCAAAAGGTGGATGTAATCACGGTTAGGGGGTGTGTTTCACCAGTGATGACAGCAACATGAAAGACCAGCCATGTTCCAGGCAGCCAAGCACACCTGTCACACCATGAAATGAAGAATGTCTCAATCAGGTCATCCATGTGAATCTGCAAATTATGACCAGTGAACTGTGTACAGAGCTGAATATCTGCTTCAAGTAGTTGAAAACGATGGCACCACCACAGAAATATTGCAAAGTTTGTAGCAGGTGGGTCCCCATAAATGCTCACCCAAGATCAGACAGAACACTGTATGCACTGAACCAGTACAAGGCTGAAAGACAGTTTCCTGGATTGCACCATTACCAGTGATGAGATGACACATCACTACTATGAGCCAGAGTCAAAACAGTAGTCCATGGAGTGGTGACATGTGAATTCCCCACTGGAGAAAAAGTCCAAGATGCAGCCCTCAGTGGGTAACGTGCACTGTCTTTTGGAATAAAAAGGGCTGATCCTTCTGCATTTACTGGAACCTGGAGAAACCATCAGCTCTGACTGCTACATCACAGTGCTGACTAATCTGAAGGCTCAAACTTCCAGAGCCAGGCCAGAAAGGTCTGGCCTCTTCTTCAGCCTGAAGAAGAAAACCTCACTCTAGCACCCTGATAACATCAGGCCACGTAACACTCTGAAGACTATGGTACTCACTGACAATCTTGGCTGGACTGTCCTACTACATCCATCATTTGGAGCCTGATGACTTCCATCTTTCTGGGCTGACAAAGATGAACTGCATGTGCAACATTTTCCCAGCACCAACACAATCATAGCAGCTGTGAAAAGTAGGTCACCTCTGCTGCTGCAGATTTTTATGAACACAGCATGCATGCTCTTGTTCATTGCTGGTGATAAGGGTATGCTGACTATGCTGTATTTTTCAATATGTGTTTTATAGTTGAGAAATTGCAATTTTACAAAGATAACTTCCGTGGAAATAAATAGGAGGCATTACTTTTGGAGTGACCTATTGATAGAAACAGCCTTGTTTCTTTTGCCAAGTCATGTTAACCACAATGCTTGTATTTACTGCAGACATCCAAGAGCCCTGTTCTAGTTGCTAGCTGTGCTTGTTCTTTGTCATTTTATCAAGCTGGCTGCCACTGCTGCAGTTCCAACAGACCACTGAACCTGGAAAATAATTTATCATCCAACATCACTTTGAGTGCCCTGGGCTAATTCATCAGTCACAGCCTGCAGCAGCCAGCCTGCAGCAGCAACTGCTATTTTAGAAAAGCAAGGTCAAAGTCAGTTTCGAGATTGAGATTAAGCAAAGAAGGATCAAAAAGAAGCCCTTGGTTTTTAGCACTAGATATTAAAGCACTTTTCTGAGAAACTGACTGTCTGGATCAGACCCTCCTTGACCTGAAAAAAGTTTACAAGTGCACTGTTGTATCCTGACACCATGTACACTGCTACTTCTTTAGGAACAGGGTTTGTTTCTGCTGTTCTAACAGGCCACTGAGTTCACCCCACAAAAACTCCCGCTGACTCCAGGCTTGCTGATGTCTGCAAACAGTACTATCCTTTGGTTGAACCCTCCTGAGCAAATACACAGATCACACCCAACGTCCCTCAAATGCTTCAGGGAAACCACACACTGAAATGTGTGTGCAAGAAAAAAAACAAAACCAAACATTTCAAGAGCTGGTGGAAGTTCATATGTCCTGCTGCATGAAAGGGATGTGTTTGGAAGGGGGATTTAATCAGTAACAGCAACAAAGCAGAGTAGTTGAGTTGAGGAGCAGAGTGCTGTTTCTTGACGTGTTTTAAAAAGAAACCCAGTGACTGAATGGGGTAAATGTCCTCTTGAAGTCTGTAACATGTAGAAACCACAGTGTCAGTGAGAAACAAACAGGATTCAGCAGTGTGCAAACAGGGTATGGCTTCTCATGCTGATACACTGTTAGCAGTTTAATATTGCTGCTATTCTGTGCAAAATTCCCAGATAACACTTCAGGTCAAGATATGGGAAATCATGGTGTTTCCTCCTTGTCTGGAAAACTGACATTGAACCTAGTAGAAATTGATTAGACTGGTACCTAGTTTTAATGGGTAATTAGGAAACTGGGCTGTATCAACTTGAGAAAAAGCAGGCAAAATACATGTTTTCCTCCGACTGCGAAGAATCCTGGAGCACAGAGAAACTTTAAAACCAGCATGTCACGGTGCACAGACCTCACAAACAGCTGCCTTATTAAATACCTTTGCCACAACCAAGCAACATATAGCTGAAAAACATACAACACAGCTGAAGCTATGCTTCTGAAGAAACTGCAAGGTTTGGACAGCAGCTGTATGTCATGTGCATCTGAACCTAAGATGGCTCCAAGACAATGACGCACAGATCATTTTCTCTTACTACAGCTCTACTTAGCAAGTTATCATTAATGGGAAAACTATCTTTAATGTGTATTGCCCCAGAAATTTTTAAGAAGTTCAACCAAACACAGTCTCAGCAGGGGAACAGAGACTGTGTTCAGGTTATGCAGAGAGAATTAACAATTGCAAGGAAGAACATTTTCCAACAGCTGCGTGGAGATAGTGAGAGAGAAGAAGAAACAGCAAGGGAAAGCCTTTACACCTCTGCAAGCCAGGACGTCCCCTGGTGGCATGCTTGTGCTGGGCTGAGTCATGGACAAAACAGCTGAATCAGCAGCCTTTGATAAAAGCAAACATAACCCATACAAAGGTTCAGAATCTTTAATTAAAAAAGCAACCAGTCAAATTTCTTGCCAACGTATACTTGATATCGTTTCCTGTGGTCTGCACATGATAGCTACCTTCCCAACCAAATACATGACCAACTGTGCACATATCTAACTGCTCTAACCATGAATGTTTGATTTCCTTGAAAATAAAAGTCTGTTTAATTAGTACAATCATACATCTGCATGCAGATTAAAGCAGATGTAAAAATCAAATCTCAAATCTCAACCCATACAACATGCAGATCATGACAGCAGAGCATCTGTGAATCTGTTCTTTATGTCATTATTCTTCACAGAGGCCTCAGAAAAACTCAGATCTGAAAAATTCTCAGATCTAAAATTCACCCAACACTTACCACAACACACACAAGAAAAACACGTCCCAAGTAACTGCAGCTCCCTGGTTCAGATTACTTTCCCAGAAACCAGATACTTCAGATATCAGAAGCTCACGTGCAAACCTGATCCACTTGCCAGCAACCGAAGGTAAGACTTCAGGAAGCTGAAGGCAGCAAAACAGTCAATCAGAATCCAGAACTAAGAACAAAAGCCGTGTTTCCAAAGCTGCTAACAGACAGCGAGCCATTCAGCAGTACAGCAAGCCATCTCTGTGATCCTGGGTTTTCTTACTTGGTTCATTACATTTAATGAAACAAGCAGCCAGGAAAGCATTAAACACATTGCAACTCCCACCTATAAAAGCTGAAGATGCTTCACAGAACTGCAAGCTATTTTCTATACTATGAGAGAAGGAAAACAGTATTTTGAAATGCTATCAGGAGTCAAAATCCTGTTGACCCCCTCACATGGTAAGAGATTTTCACAAGCTTTGATTTCCAGCACAAACCTATTTGCAGATTCCAGGACAGAAGGCAAAAAGAAGTCCTTCAATAGCACTATGCCACAGCTCTGCGGTGACTGCCTGGACAGAAAAGAGCACCCAAGACTAGGCAGACTTTTCATACGTGCCTCTAAAACCAACTGATTAGACCCCACTCTGCAAAGAAAATGCACAAATGCATAAACAAAATATCTCACTGCAGCCTTCCATGGAGCAAATTTAATACCAGTTAACTGCAAGTTATTCATAGAATCATAGGGGTTGGAAGGGACCTCAAGAGACCATCGAGTCCAACCCCCCTGCCAAAGCAGGTTCCCTACACCAGGTCGCAGAGGTGGATGGCCAAGCGGGTCTTGAATATCTCTATTCTCTAACAACAAATCTGGAAACGGAGCAATATCATGCTTACTTTTCTCAGCTCTGCTGCTTGCTAAGAAAATCAGTTCTCCCTAGAGATGGCAGAATGCATTCCACTTAGAAGGAAAGGCTGGACAACAAAAGCTGCTATCTGCAAAATAAGCCAAAGAAAGTGCGTTACCTCTGCAAAGTGCATGAGATATTCAAATGCAAGTTACCACCTATAACACAAGGACACAGGCAGCAACAATACCCCAACACAGGAACAGCTGGAATGCCTGTTCCAGAACAAGCATTTTTAGTATTTTAGTGCAGTGCAAAGACAAGCTGCAAAACTTTCCTACTTAGCAAATCACAGCATCACAAAAGCAAGGCTGTAACTCCCAGCAGTGTGCGTTACAATGTACTGATGTTTGATGTGAACATTCTGAGCATCACATCCAGTGATTTTCCTTTGTAAAATGTAGCTGGATAGCTATGTCTTGAAAAGGAGTCTCTGCTGACTCTGTACTTCAGTTACCTAAAAGGTGTTGGTCAGTCACTGCCTACAAAAGGGAAAAAAGTAGAATACTGCAAAACAGAAGGCCTAACTGAGACATCACAAACGTCAACTTGAATATTCAAGTAAGACTGGATGATTTAATAATCTGTTCACTATTTAGATTTCACCCACTGTCATCTTCAATCGCTAATAATAAAGGCAATAAAAGGATTTTAAACAACACTGTCAATTTTTAATTCGTTCTGACAAATAACTACATGCAATCATTTCAGTAGTTATAGTACACATCAGCAGTTCTTCCTCACATTTTATCGCAAATTACACATGCAATCTCTACCATTTTTATATCAGTATGGAGGGAAGGAGCTTCAGTTTCATAAAATAAGAGACTGAAAAAAAAAAGAAGTAGAAATCCTTTGCACCTTTGGTTGAGAGACATTGCAGCTTTCAGGACAGATTTCTGTATGCCTTGCTGAACAGGTAGGGCTTAACCCCATGAAGCTGCCTTGCGAGGGAAAGCAATGATGACATTCAAGACTAAAGTTTTCAAACTTAATGGTTCACAACAGTTTGAATGACAAACAGAATATTACTGTGCATAAACAGAGATTTCAACCTTCAGAGAGGTGCTCTTGCTTATGATTCTTCAGACTCACAAATATATATAAGTATTGCTTTAAAGAGTACGCATTTCATAAAGGAGAATAAAGTAACAAGACCATAGGCAGCTTTTGGGTTGTTTTCCTTTTGTCATTGCAAAGCTAAAACATCAACTCTGAAATACTGCAGTGTTACACCTCCTGCATATCACCATCTATCTTTAGTGGCTTTTCCAAAAGCTGCTACGTAGATTGCACATATGGTACAAGAAACCTTCACAATCTACTTGTTCTGTGAGAGTAAACTATGTTCCCTGTATATATTTGGCAAAAAAGAAAAAATGAAATAGCCACACACACACAAAAACCCATCAAACCTCCACCAATACTTTTAAACTTATCACTTACTTCTTTTGCTGATTATTTATGAATGCAGTATTAAACCATGTAAGACTGATAAGCTAAAATGACAAAGTAGCATAATTCCCAATAAACAAAGGTTTCATGACTTCTAGTATGGAAAAGCTAGGCAAGCTGTGAGTTTTATATTGTTTCCTTTAGGAAAGTTACACAAATCCCTGCTAAATTCTTTGTTTTTGTTGGTATACCTAAAGTTTTTCCCTCTCATAATCAGCTATTTCCTTCCATCTCCAGGTTTCTTTTTCAAGCAGTGTGTGTAGATCCCTAACACATACCACCTGTTAACTTTTTCAACTGATACAGCAGAACATTAACTAGATTTGCATTTTAACATTTAACCATTCACTTGTTGGTACAATTGATTTCCATGACTAATGAGTATTACAGCTGAACCCCAGGAAAATCAGACCTACTTCCCCAATCCATAAATAATGTTTGCCATAAATCAGAACAAGACATTTAACTATATGCTTAAACAGGAACTCAATATTTTTCTGTTGTGCCAAAACATGAGGACAGACATAATAAAAGTCAACAGTGTGCCTAAATGCAACACTACTACAGAGTATGAACGCATTTAGAAATCAACAAACGTAGTACCCATGACTTCACAAACAAAACCCCTACAAAACAAATTTAAAAAGCCCCTGCAAAATGAATTAATAAGTTCAGAAAACTACTCAGTACACCAGGGTTTTTTTTGTTTGTTAGGTTTTTTTGTAAGCTACAAAAAAGTGTTTTACAGAACTGGAAAAAAAACCCAAACAGCTGATATTACCTGCATCTTCTAAAAAATACTGCACAGCCATCAGCACCTTCCCCTGAGGTTGTAGGTCAAGCTGAAAAGAAAGATACCAAAGGTGAAGTGTGTGGTAAACTGAAACTCTCAGGAGCTCTCTAGGCAATCAAAGTACAGCATTCAGTAACTATTGGATTGTGACCGTCTTCCATATCTCACAGCTGCAGCTGAAACAGGTGCTTTTATCCTATTGTTTTTACTTGCATTCTGCATTGCTTTGATGCTGACCCAGAAGCTCAGTGCAGTCACAGTTCATTGTTTTTTCACGTTCATTTCCCTTTTCCGAATCTTGTCAGCATCTATTTTTTACTTTCATTAAATTCAACTTGCACAAGAATCCAGTTTTAAAAATCTGTACAACGATTAATAAGATTACTAACAAACTGCAGACACACCAGATATTGTAGCAAAACATCAGGAAACCAGCGGATCAAATTTAAACGTAAGCTAATCTCCATAACAACAGTTAACCTTTTAAAAAATAGGCATTCTGCGATTTACACCCATATTTCATACACATACATTGTCAATTTCTTGAACTTCTTATATAGTCTGCTTCAAAAAAGGCTGCTAAAATAAAGGGTCTTACAACCCTAGCTAAAGGGATCAAACACAATTTAAAAGGCGTAAGGTGACCATTCAAGAAGCAGAATCAAGTCAGTAAGTTTACGGAATTAATCTTTTCTCTTACCCAAAATTCTGCTTTGCCATTGCCTTTCTTGCAGCGCTCTGCCAGGAGAGACACCCCTACGGTCACTTCAGATATTGGTTCTTCTGCTGCTTTCATGAGAACAATCTGAATCACACGTCCTTCATAAATGTGGGCATCAAAAGTAGACTTCCATTCTGGATACATGGTGGGTTTCCTCTGAACCAGAGTTTTTCCTCTCTCTGAAAGACACATCAAAAAATGAGAGAAACTGTAAAACCCCCCCAAAAAAACGCTCACTCTGACAGCAGGACATGTAAAAGCAACAAAGGTGTTACTGTGCTGCCCCAGAGACTGGGGTGGACAAGCCCCAGTGTGGGATTAATCATATGCATTCTGACAGGTAATATTTGCATGGCTACTTTCTGGCATCAATCTCCATGATGTGTTATCTGATTGTAGTGAATACCTACTGCTAGAGGAAAAAATAGATGTTACACTGACCTAAGTTTAAAGAGAAACTTGTGGCTGAGAGACGAGAAGTTCCACATATCATTAATCCACTTGCAAGTTACCCCTACATTTCACTTCTATTCATAAACAAGTCCCTCCCATTGACACTGCTCTCTTTCTGCTGTGCTTGCCACTTTTTAATGAGTGCCAGAAGGCCTTATGCATAGAGGTACATAACAGCACATACAGACCTTGCATAATTAAAGAGTAAGGACACCTGCTAACTTCATTTCTTCTTGTCTTTAGCTTAGTGTATCAACCAGCCACTTTCTGTCCTTACCCGTAACAGGTATTAGCATATTTATAGACCTGTCATTCTCAGTAATCCCACCGACACACTGAAAATGATACTTACTGTCTTCTACACAACCACATCCAGTTTTTCAGTGCAACTCCAGTACAGGATGCCACCTCCACAGCATTCCTCTGCTGTGCTCCTGTGGCAATTAGTCCCTGTCTGTACTCAGGTAACTGAAAACCATTTTGTACATTCTGTACAATTTTTGCTGCTTATCAGGATAAAATGAAAGTGCAGTGAAAGTGCTTTCTATATGCCTCTTCATCTCCGGATGATATTTTTTTTCCTCCTGTAAGAATGCAATCTGTTCTTATGATATCAAGGCAGTAGCAAAGCAGATTAAATAGGTGGACCCTTCCCCAAGAAGCTGCAGTGTGATCTGCTGCTGACAACTAGCCATCAAATTTTCATTCATTTCAATGAAAGACGAATGTGACTCTTCTTACTAAAAAAAACCAACCAACCAAGAAAAAAACCCAACCAACTTCCTGGAAACTCAGAGCAAAGTCCTAATTCAGTAGCAGCTTGCTCAATACACATTGCTCAATTGTGCTGAGCTATCCACACAAGAGTAAGGAAACGCATCCTTGTCCTTCCTTATTAGGGAAGGCCTATCCACAACAGCATTACAAATCACAGCTTTGACAAGCACACCAAACTCTGCCTACCAAGAAGCATACTAAATGTTCACACAGCCACCTGAGGACCTCTGTCATTTCACATCGAACTTGAGCATTCCTCTTTGACTCAATCAAAATCTTTCATCTGAAATTTGTGCAACCTTGCAGACAGAAAACCTCAAAAATGTTAGCAATCCAAACCAACTTTCAGAGCTCTGTACTTGCTATTCATAGCTATGGAAGAATTTGGAAATACTACAGTGAAAATGTACCAAGTAATCTCAAGAGAACATCATTTAGGGGTTATTAAGATGGACAATAAAAGTAAGGTGGAATTAAAAGCAAGCTGACTGCACAGCAAGGGTTTCACATTAGCCTCTTTTTTGGATTGCTAAAGCCAGACCCTTTCACCAGAAAGACATGCTTCAGCTAGCATCCTCAGGAACACAAGAAACTGCAGCCTTCTGCAGGAATTTGAAGATAGTTCACTATTTGAGGAAGCAGCAGTACTTAAAGATGAGTTGGTAATACTCTTTGTATAATTTTTAGTGGGAAGAACAGCTATTTCAGCTCATTCACAGAAGTCTCCCTACTACCCTGCTCCAATTAAAATCTGCTTTGCCTGGTTTACAATGCACATTCTTACCATACAGAGAACTGGAAGAAGTTACCCAAATTAATGGCAACAACCTTCCGTTTGGCTACGCTGCTTTTGTAATTAAAATCATATTAATCAAGGCTTGTCATAAATCACAGTATCTCCCTGTAATCGAACACTTAAGTCTGAGCAAAGAACAGCCTTTAAAAGCACTGTTCCTACCGTTCCTAAATTCAGGCTTCCCTTATTTCTCTGCTAACACTAGAGGCCACAAATTCCTTTACCTATTTGTGAATTGGCTTAATCCCTAATCAGGCAAATTTTCTTCTGCTTATACAACAAGATTTCTTCAATCATGCTTCATTTATGCAAACCCAACTGAAGTTATTCCAAACCTTGTCAAACTGGCAACAGGAGCATCAGTTTCCTTTCCTTAGCACCTCCCACCCCCAACTAGTCACTGTTCTGAGGTTCACAGCATCCTTCTCCCCAGTCTTTCAGTACCCAGAGAGGAGAAACAGTGGGACTATTCCACTTGTCAGAAAAAGACATGTTGACAAATTGTAAAGGGGATTTATTTAGACCATTTCCACACCTCCACACGTTCTAACAGCATCAACGCCTTGAACACCATTTCTTTAGGGTATCTTCCAATAGACAAGGAAAGAACCTTTTTGGAGCTTAATTTGCTAGACAACAGCATTTCCTGGAAGGGGTGCTGTGCTTTTCCTGCATTCTTTGGCATTTTGAGAAGCCCTAGAAACATAAGGCAGGATTTAGAAGGCTCAGTGTAATTCATACAGCAGTTCCTAGGCTGTTTGAATTCTGTCATCCTGTCTGGCTGCAGTGCCTATTCTAGGTAAATATCTGAAATGATCACAAACCTTTGAAGAAGTGGTCTTCAAAGGCTGAGTGCCTGCTCAATGAGGAGATGCTAACATAACTTTGGGTGCAAATCATTCCAAGCAAGTAATTCTGCCAAAAGCCTCAGTTACTACTACAACAATCAAGTACATTTGTCATTGATATCCATCCTCGAAGGCAATAAAACTAATGTATTGCTGTATGCTTGAGAAGGGCATTCTCAAACCTGCTGCAGTTCATAGCCCTTTTAAGGACACTCCATTACACCACTCTCCCTCGCCAAGCCCTTGTGAGTGCAGTCTGTTGCACACAGAACTGGACAGAACAATGCTTTATTTAACATTTGCAAACTTATGTCATATAAAGCTAAGAACCCAAATCAAACAAAAGTGATAATTCAACTGTTTCAGCTCCTTTACCACATATTTTGTGAATACAATGCATCTCATTTGTTGTTGCTGGTGCAGGAGAAAGAAAGCTTAGACTTCATCCTACCAAATGCTGAGCATTCTGGCTGCAGGACAAGAAAGTTCTAATAAAGAAGCCTCATTTTACAGTGGGAGTAGAAACAAGCCATTCTCATGCTGAGATGCTTGGCATGACAGGAACAGCAGGACTCATTACCATTCACAGACTAACAGAGATTGCAGTATTTCTCAACAGATTATTTTATTCAAGTATCACCCTTTGTAAGCTCACCTGTAGTCAATGCCTCCTTCATCTTGATAGCACAGAAAGGCTGTAGCTGCTCCCCTTGATTCTGCACAGGTCCCAGTTCAAATGAGTTGAAAGATATCCGTAAAAAGGGGGCCATTGTTCACAACACTGCCAATGCACACCTGTGTGAGAATAACAGAACAGAAGACTTGGTCTGAGACATGTGGGAAAGCAGTACACAGTTCTCAGCCATCATATTCAGTACTTCATGCTCTGAAGTCTGAAAGTCATATATGAGGCTTTGAGACCATAAGTCCAAAGTAGAATTCACCCAAACTAAAACAACAAACATCACGAGTATGACCAAAGACTGAATATAAGACTTTTTTTTTTAATTGTTCCCAGTTTGACTTAGACCTTCCTCAATTTTTAATTGACTGAGACCACATCCATAGAGAGATACAAATTATCAAAGAAATCACAAAGTAAGAGACAGCAGAAAATTGAAGTGGAAAAACTGCACACATTTCTTAACATACTGATGTTCCTTTTATTTTCAAATACAGTTGTGTCTTTTTTTTTTCCTATAATAAAAATATTTTTGGAGCCACTTGTATGACTATATAGAATAGATATACTTAAATATATATCCCTACAACTTCTAAACAACAGCACCAAGTCACTTGGTTCAAGCTGTCGGAAAATGCAAGAATCTAAATCATGTAATTCAGCAAAATGGTATTTCTTTGTCTTCCCTCCTCGAGAGCTCCTGAACACAGAGCAGATTTCAGCTCAGTCTGCAGCACCTCCAGCAATGCAGTTCACTGTATGCCAATCCTTGTTTGGTGAAGAAAGCACTAATTACTCAAAAGAAAACAGCATTCCTTGCTAACAGATTACTAAGTGCCATCAGAGAAAGGATTAGGAGAAAAGAGTTAACAAGGTACTAAGAAGAGATGATAGAAAAAAAGAATGAAAAGTGGGCTGGGCTGGCCTTTTATCTGTAGATTGTTAACTAGCTTGATCAAGTAGATAGGAATAGCATTTCCAGCAATCCTGCATATCCTTGCTTTTTGTATTATTATTATGTAATGACATTAACCTGAGAAGCAATTAACATACTTTAAACTCTTAAGGTCTACAAGTAATTTAGATAAAAGACTATGAAATCAGTCTTTGCAGCAAAACAGAATATAGCTCCTAGCACTGTTTCCTGACATCATGCAGTCTTCTTGCACGGAAACTGTTTGCAAAAGAATAAAAAACATCTTTTGACTCTTTAACATTTATTGAGCTAGTTTTTCTTAATGGATTGGTTCCCTACCTTCTCTTCAGTAGAGCAAGATGAAGTTTGAAAGCATGTTTAAGACGGCACCATTGCTTGTTCTACTTATGAAGAAACAAAACTGTTTCTTGGTGAATAGCAGGCAAAGTATTTGCAGGTAGGCTTATTTAGGTTAGGTTGCAATATTAACCTAAGCAATATTTGCAGGTAGGCTTATTTAGGCAAAGTATTTGCAGGTAGCCAACAGCCACACAAAGAATGGAACTCACCCAACTGGTGAAGGGGCTCTCTAGCTATGCAGCACTCCCTTGAAGGAAGGTCCAAGAGGAAGGCCCTCCCTCCATTGGCTGCCCCTTAGACGAGCCACAGCCTCACCCAAACTCTCAGTGAAATAACAGCCCTTCCACACTAATCCACTGGTTAATGTGGCTTGGAGAACTATTTGATGACACTGGGGATTGGGATGGCCTCACAAGGAGAGCAAAACAGCTCTTGTAGAAATATTATCCGATACCTCCCTTTGACAAAAGCAGCGTAAGTGCCATGCTCGTAGAGCTTTATTGAGGAACGTATTTTAACTGCCTGAGAGATTTGTGCTCAGTGTGCTCAGAGCTACCCTTGAGTGACTGGCTGTATGACTCACCAACACCAGACCACATGAAGTTACTACTCAGTACAAATGCAGAAGAAACCAGAATTCATAATATTACTGGGGAAAGAGCTTTAGGACCCAATAAGGTCACAGGCAGAAACAAGCTAGGTAGGTCAGTGTGTAGCTCCTGCTGGAAACTGACAAAAATCACCAGATTGCAGAATAACTCAGTCTGGAAGGGAAAACCCAAATAGAAATTGCAATTACAAAATAATTGGAAGGCATCAACAAAGCTAAACTAACAATTGCACAGATTTCATCCAAAGTGAAGCCACTACTAGTCTGAAGCAGAGCACAAGGCTCATTATTGGGCATTTACTTCAACAGCAAATTAACAAATGAAATAGAAATGGGTACAAAAAGCATATGAATTTAATATAGCCACGCAATCTTCCTTTGTTCTGATGGTCTAATGCAAAATCTGCTTTGAAGGCTACATTTTCAACTCCGCTTCTCAAAACGCTGCTTCTTAGTTTTTGTTTGCAGTTATTTGTTTTAGTTTCATAACACTTGGCTTCAGCACCATCCCAAATCCTCACTCAAAAATGCAGTGCTAAACACAAGCAATTAAGGAGTCAGCAGGAATCACCAAAACCCTGTAATTCTGTGATCACAGTCACAAGAGAGGTAACGTCATCATGAAGAGTACTACAAGATGACTTTCTGCTTTTCCATTAAACAGAAAAATGTCAACAGACACCTTTCACACAAGAAACTACCTATTCTTGCCAAGTTTATCTACCCTAAGACTCTGCTTTTTGCGGAAAAGTAGATGTGATCAACAGTGGCTTCATAGAAAATCCCACTATACGTGATAGACTGTATACTGAGATGCAGGGAGGTTGGTAAAGTAAGACAGCAGTCCTCAACTGTTTTCCACTCTGCATCTATGCTAACATTTTGTGCTTGACACACACTGGCTGTACTGCTGTAAACAACAAAAACACACCCTACTAAAACTGCTTTTGGCAGAAAGTGAAATTCCAGAGATTCACTTTAATTCAACAATGTTTCTAAAAATCCCTGCTCACCCAAAGTTTTGTCACATCTAAAAAGCAAAAGCATCCAAAGTCAAATATAATACTGTTTACTTTAATTTAGATAGAAGTACCTCTCTGGTCTCCTTCAAAGTGTTGACTCTAGCTTAAAGTGAGAGCTGTGTCTGTCAGGAACTGCTATAAACCACCAGCTATGACCTGAAGGCAATTTTACAATGAACTCATATGACCCGTATTACTGCTAGGAAGCATTAAAGTCAATATGTTTTCCCCCCGAGTGTGTGATTTTGTCCAAACTGGTGGAGAAACTGAGATGTAAACTCTAAAAATACTATGACTGAGAAAAATTACCCTGAAAAAATGTTTTAGGACTGTTTTGCATGAAGTACCCATGGTGGCCACAGCGATTCAGAGCATGCTCCTCAATGCTCCCTAGCACATTCATTTCAAAGATCCCAACCCACCCTACTGCAAGTTGAAGCTAGATCCAATACCACCCCTAGAGCAGATTCTGTAAAACCCACGCCAACTTCCAAGAAGCTTTAAAATTGAGAGCTTTTGACAGTATTTAATTTGAAAAGAAAATCAACCATGTTACTGCTGACTATAATAAGCACAGAGAGAAGAAAGTGAGAAAATGGCAACTTCACAGCGATACCAGCATTGGATGGGTGAGTGCTTAAGTTTTCACACAGGAGTAAAGAGGCAGCATCATTTCTGCACAATGTGGGAAGTGACACCGAAGCAGTAGAGGAGGAAATATTGCCATGCCACGAACAGGTTGTTCAGATGTTGTGGATGCCCTGTCCCTGGAGGTGTTTAAGGCCAGGCTGGAAGGGTCCCAGAGCAGTCTCATCAAGTACTTGACCCAGTGGTGCTGCCTGTTGCAGAGGGCTTGGCACTTGTTGATCTTTGAGGTCCCTTCCAACCCAAGCCACTCTACGAATCTATGATTCATATATTCAACAGTACGCTGAAGGGACTAAAAAGTAATGGAATAGTTTGTCCATCACTGATACAGATCTATACACTCAAAAGAAAAGCAAACTGAGAAATCTCCTTTGCTGATCAGAGCGTCTGATCTCCTTGTAACAGTCTGAAAACCAGCAAAAGTTCCTGCACTTTGCAAATGCATGTACAGCTGCACACACACCAGGGACATGCCTTTTCCCTGGTGCCTTACAGAAACCTTCTGGACAGGATGGAATGACCACTTTCTGTTCAGCTCCTTGCTGAGATCACTTCCAAAGCCACAAAAATGCTTTGGGGAATGCCAGCACCAGCAGCCAGCATTGCATGGAACTGACCAGTGGGTGTTCATCCTTGAAAACGTATAGTAATAACTTCTGCTTCTTAAATATGAGTTAATTTCCAACTTGAGAGGTTGCCTTTTATTTATTTATTTATTTTTACACAAGGGTTTCCTTTCCTGCATTCTGGCAATGAACAGAAGGTTCAAGAAAGACAGCACCAAACTACTGGCCAGCTTCCTTTGCCCCCACTGAAGCCTCACAACCATGACCCAGCGCTTTGTGTACTTCCTACAGAAGGTGCCCCTGCTACTTTAACAGTGATAACATAGGAAAGTCTGCAGGAAGAGATGCTGGCAATGGGATTAACATCCTTTACCTGTGCACACCACTGACATGCACATTTGCATTTTCATAATCCCCTTTCATGGTGCTTTTTGCTTACATTGCAGATTGACTCACACAAAGCAGACGGGACGGCTAATGCTCCTGAACACAGGTATACATTGAGCCGATCAAAATAACATCTTCAAGATAGAAGCAGCAGTAACTTTGTTGTAGAACATGCACCTGAATCAAAGTAATCATAATACTCGTTGCTTTTGATGTTGCAGACCAGTAGTTTCTCTTTAGGGAACTTTCGCATGCTCTGGTTCAGGTCCTGGCTTCTATTTAATGTTCTGGGGGAAGAAGTTGCTCTCAGAAAGAAACCAGTTTAAAGAGGTCTGTTATATTTGCTGTTATCAGCCTCGTCAAGAAGGCAGACTGCAGCACTCTTATCATCTGGACTTAGCTAAGCACTACGGCACCACTGCTACTTTGGCTAAAGGCTGAACAGGTCCCTATAGCAAACAAGGTACCTACAATGAACACTACAACATAATGCTGAATGCTGGCAGACGTCAGAGGTGGTGAAAAATAAAATAAAATTAGCCACTCAAGTTGGGACTATCTCATTTTTATTTACTCCAGTAAATGACAGATGCATCTGTCCATGGAATCCAAGAATGGTGATTAGAAGCGTGAAGCCTCCCAGCAACTATTTTGATGAACCACCACACGGAGAAGATTTTATAAACAAAATAACAATAAACCTTAAAATTACAGCTAATGGACTACACCCCTGAAAGCAAAATATATAATACGTGAGGAAAGCAATGCACCTAAAGTATTAGGAAATACTTAACAAAATGCACTTACCTTTGGTAAGTCAAGCATTAAGAGAACATCTTTAAAGCAGCCCAACCACCTTTAACTTTAGAAATTTAAAATTTAGAAATGCAGCAACATTTCTAAAAACATTTACAAGTAATTATATCAGAGGACTTAGAAAGGTGAGAAAAGATTGACAAGAAATCTAACAGTACAATTCAATTTATTTGCTGTTAAATAAATTGACAAATGCATATGGTTCTTTTTTTTTCTAGTTCATAACTTCAAACTGTCAATCCTCAAAATTCTAGTGTAAGTTATATGTATTTTGGGATCTGATTTGTTTTATTTGTACGTGCAGAATGGTCCATCATATCCTAAAAATATAGCTCAAAAATAAAAAAAGGTAGCTACCATGTCCTTCTTTCCCTCTCACCACACTGCTTTTTTTAAATACATCTGCTTTTGTTGGGTTAGGACAAAATCAGAAACAGAATGACATAAACCCTCTTATTATTTGTGTTGCAATAACATGGAGAAAATCCAGGCAGATAAGATATGTTCCTGGTGTTTATCCTGCCTGGCCAGAAGCATGGACAATCCTGAGTTTCCACACCTCTTCTTCATGCTCAACAGTCCCATAACTTTGAATTTATGACTGTCTTATAAAAGCTGGTGATACTTGTACACTGGTTACAGGCCAAAAAAATTGCTGATGTTTTCCCGACATTTATTATGACAACCTTTTCCAAATACGAGCATCAGAAACCTTTTTCTGAACGCACCAACTCTTTAAATCTTCCAAGCAAATTTCTGAAAAGCAGCACTGGACGCCCTTTTTTGGAAAGGGAACATTAGGAGCAAAGTTGCTGTTTTTGATATTCCAGAACCATTACTTGGGAACAAGGAAGACAAGTCAGACACTTTTCCTTTGAACTGGATAAGAAATCAACTTTGTTCTTTTTTTTTCTTTTCCAAACTCCCAAGTTGTCCCTCCTGTTTGAACACACAGCACAATCCAGTAAGTGACAGAACTGTAAACATGCTGCCTTTCACCTTTACCAAAATCAAGCCTGAAACAGGAGTGCAAAAGAATCCTCTTCATTAACTTCCATCACAAATACCAGACAATAAAAGCATGCACAATTTTTCACCTTACCTTAAGCCCAAAAATTGTGTTACTTCTGATAGCACAAGCCACCGCAATGGCAAGGAGGGCCTACTCCAGCAGGATGGCTATCAGCTAGTTAAGGAGCTCACAGTGTGTGGGAACCATTCATTAATATAAAATCACGCTATGAAATTGGAGTATTAAGGAGGCAAACCATGCTACCCTCTGTGCACATGTAACTTACAACTAACTAGGAAAGCTTCTTTTCGAACAAGTGAAGAGAAATAAGTTGAAGCTTTGGGTGCTTTTTTAAGCTATTAAGTAATATAATTCCTTCCACACAAGAGGAAAACGTTGCAGTGAAAGGGATGAAGCTGCACTTCTTCCCTACCTTAGCAGGCTCAGGATCCAAGCAGGCGTCAGGCCTGGTTCTGGCAGTGAGCAGAGTCCTGCGCACCTTCTGCATGTCAGCGCCCCGACGAGCCTGCAGCTCCCACTTCCTCAACAGCGCTCAAGGAATTCAGTCAGCATGACTCAATTGCAAAACTCAAGTTCTACATGTGAATACGAGTTCTTCCAAAAGAAGAATGCAGCACTGCAAGAAGGTTCACAGCCTTTTCTGAAGCAACCAGACCTCCTGCAGCTTGCAGATGCATCAAACCAAAGGGGAGTGGACATGGAGAACCAATCTGTAGTGTTTACGTACTGCCATAACCAAGAAGTAATCATCTCTTCCACATTCAGCTTCTGACATTAGTGGTCTCTGTCATCTCAGGTGTAATGGGCTCACAAAACACCACTAGCTCTGCCTCCATATGCAAGGTTAAGTTCCCTTCCGGCAGTGCTGCCTAGAAGCTTGCCCTCCAGTGATTTCCAAAGAGTTATCCTGCCCCACTTCTATGAAAAGCCTCAGAATTCTGCATTCAAAGAGAGAAGACACCACCATTAAAGACATTGGACTGAAGATATTACTCGTGTCCTGTAAGACCATTCTTGCCAACAGGTTACACAGAGCACCATAATGCGGACAAATGAGTGGGTCTACTCCATTGGAGTCCTTCAGGGAGGAGCTGCACACCAAGTCCATCCTCAGTCTGGCAGGTATTTGACTCCAGAGAAGCATTCAAGGCCAGGCTGGATGGGGCTGTGAGCAGCCTGGTCTAGAGGGAGGTGGACCTGCCTATAGCAGGGGGTTGAAATTAGATACGTTAAAGGTCCCTTCCAACCCAAACCATCAATGATTTTATGAACATTTTAGGTTTTCTTTCTGGTATAGTGCTATATGCACAAAACTTAGTTTCTTTGCTATCATAAATTTCCTGGAATTTGAAATATGCTTCCTAGACAGTAACACAAAGCACAAACATCTTAAAACCAAACATTAACATCGTGACACTTCAGCTGAACCTTCAGAACCAATATACAACTCCTGCCTCTTTCATTAACACCAACTGCTCAGTAACATAAAGACAGTAGGTCATCAATGTTTAGGAAAAAAAAAAAGAAAACTGGAATTTTATCTTACTTCAAACATCCTGGGTTAACATCTCTATAGTAACAGTAAAGAAGCGAAAAATGGAAAAAGAGGAATTGTGTATTCAACAGAAATAAACAAAAGAAAACCACAAAAAGGCCTAATGAACACTGTAATTAGAGAGCAGTTTTTCTTCACATTGTTGAAAAAACACAAACAGATTATGTGGAGTAAGTGCCTCTTGAAGACACAACCTTCAAACTAGACCTCTGTAATACCGCCAGCACTGTGACCTAAGCCTCCAAGTATCTGGAAAGCTACAATGCTCATTACCCAAGAGAACTGTATCATCATTCATACACACTGCAAATCTGCTGCTCAGATAACTTCCTCAGATGAAATCCATATTCAGATCACAGATGCATGCCTTTAATCAAGGCTTTTACAGTAAACAGACACAAGACTTGGGAGCCAAAAGTTTTGACCGTTAACTGTATACTGAGTTGCAGGAACAGATCCAGCCCTCCCTCCTGACTGGTTCTTCCCTTTTTTATTTTATTTTTTATTTTTGGGAAGCCATATTTTACCCTGGGGGCCACAGACATATTTAGTCTGCTTCCATCAGAGGTTAGCCAGCGTAAATTATATAAATTACGTAAATATAAATTACAATGATCATCTCCTTAGTCAAAACGTTCTATGCCATAATAACCGAAAGTAAACAGTGAAGTCACAGAGATATATATGCTTACGAAAGCGCCTCTCATCTCTGAAATGAACTAAGCACAACTGAGTGACAGTGAGGTATGTACAGGATGATGCTGAATAATGAATGATTCAAAATGAGAAATTATAAGGGAGTGAATCTAAATGAACTTTAATTAAAGGCATTTGCCCCACTGTTATGTGAAAGTTCAGGCTAAGATTGCCAAAAGCAGGAAAATGAAACCACAAACTGTCTCCCTTCCTTCTGGACACTTTCTATAGGAAATGAATATTAAAAGCTCCACAGTAGCCCTGGCATCCCCAACCAGAATATATACAGAAGTATGGGCAAAGCTTATTAACAGCAAGGTCCATTGAAAAGTAAAGGGATGCTAAGAGAGCCATGGGTTATTTTATAAGTCATACCAGCTTTCACAGTAAAAGTTGTATTGTTAACTGTGAGTGAGATGATGTACTATTTAATACCAATTTTAACTCCTTCCTTTCTAATCCATAAAAAAAGCAAACCTTAATTTTTGACCTTTGTCTGAGTTTTGTTGTTCAAATATATAAACTCAACACTGCAGCAGTTCAGATGCTGCTTTTACTTAAACACTTTGATGTCTGTCTAAGAGACATATTAAGTCATCTCCCACTAAATAAATAAAAATACATCATTTTAGTATCCATACCAGAGAGAAAAGGCTTGTACTGAGGTGCCTGGGATATAGCACGGTAAACAAGGAAGCAAATGCTAAACAAACCTGCCCAGAGATTTCATGAGCCAGAATTTTGCTTGAAACAATAACTTGCAGGACACACAGCTGTTCTGACTTCAGAAAGAGCAGGACTTTTTCTATGGGATGGGCACTGTCAAGAACACCCTCCAGCCAGCTTCCGAAATCCTACTATTAGTGCTCCTTGAAAGACCCAGAACTGACTATTAGATGCATAACAGCCTGCCAGGACTTTGTCCAGCTTAAAACTGGGGAGATACTTAAAAAAGATGCGTTTAGTTTGTATAAACAAAATGCTTCATACATACTATGTCTTCATAAATATAGACACCAAAATATAAGACAGACATCTAAGAACTTCCTTACCACTGCAATTCAGCACCTGTGCTGCTACTTGATCAGATCACTGCACAAAACAATATAGAGAAAAAGAAAATATAAACTTGAAAATTCACATAAAAACCTGCTTGCAGAAAGAAAAGATATCTGTAACTGACTGTAAGGGTATCTGCAGGTTACGCAAACAAGTAAATGAACACAAACTGTGTTTCAGTTCTGCTCCTATGTCCCAGCAAGCCCACAGAAGTAATGGAGCATGTAATGGTTTTCCTACAGACAAGCTTTCCTGGCTCATTATGGCCTATCATTTCCTCCATCACTAAATGGATAGCCGAGTTAAAGTCTTGGCAGCTTCTATGTATTTCTGCCTTCTTTCTGTACACGTCCTTTCGCCACAGAAGTGCTCCTTTGTTATAATTTTCATAGCAGTATTTCATATTCCTTGCTAAATCACAGACTGCTGGCACTAGATACCACCTGCACCATGTTGTGAATGCAAAGCATACCTTTAGGATGTCACTTCTGTTGGATCATCAAGCTACAATGGATAGCACATGGATGTTATCAGCACAGACAAACTTCAGAAGAAAACCAAGCCGCTGCAAACTGCAATGCTGCTAAGTCAATAGTATTCACTGTGCACACCAGGCTCTTCCCAGTCTCTGGGGTACAATGTACTTTAAGAAGGGGTGAGCAGGATAAAGAAAAGAAAGCACTCAAACCAAAACAATCTTTTTCCACATGCAATGTTACCATTAACAATTAGAGCAGATCTCATTCTTAACTGCCAGCATGGAAAGATTGCTCGTCCCCAAGCTGTGGGGTGGGAAATCTGCTTTCCACACGGCGTAATTTGCTTGAGTGCATGTACCCTTAGCAGTCTCCCCAGTCCTGGTTCTGAATCTTTTCTCTGAATATTAGCTCTATCCACACTGTCTCAATTCTTTCCTCCTTTCAATGCCAAGCAGCTCCCTCTTACCTTTTACTATGCAGCTTACTTAATCACAGCTTACTCAGATACCCTAGTGTTCCGTGTAGCTGCAGAACCTTCCACGTCCCACAGCAATGGCTGTATCTCCTCACTCATCAGCACAGCTCGAACAAGCAAGCAGCGTGTGCTGGCAAGCAGCTCTCCTGCTGCTTCCAGCAAGCCACACTGCCAGCACCACTCAGCCCAGAGGACTCCTTTCTGCCTTCCAGGGTTAGCACTCCAGAGCCACAGGATGCTGCCTTTCTCCCACAGCTCCGCACATTTCCTTGCCCCACAGGACTTTATGTACATAAACTCTGTTCTAATATTCTTTCTCCATGTTAGCAATTACCGTTGAACCCACAGACCCGTAATGTGACCACGACTAAGAGGCAAGCAACACAGCTGAAAAGAGGCAATTAAGATGTCTGTAACACACTCCTAAGGAAAAGTCCGTCCACAACATTGATAATCTGAGACTCCTCTGTATGGAGTAAACAAAACTGCGATCAACTTTGGCCCAATGCATTTAAGCTCTGTGGGAAAGAGCTGCAGACAGCTCCATCCGCAGCTCTAACACGCAGCCCCACTGCGATGCTGTGGGAACAGTCAAAAAGTAAATATTTACTCTGACCCACGATGGGGCTATGCTGAAGTGTATTTGCTTGTATTGTGGAAAGTTTAATTAAAAAGTCATTCTGTTAATATAATTTGTGTGCTTGTGAAACATCCAAGATGCAGTTTTCCAATTAGAGCTTCGGTGGCTGGGTTTTCTTAACTGCTCTAAAACTAAACCTGTGTCCAAAAATTACATTTGTTTATGCCATTAAATTTATCTGTCAGAAAATAGCAGAATTATGGGAATAAAAAGAAAAGAACACTTAAAATTCATCAGAGGAAATGTAAAGGGGAAAAAAAAAACCATGATTCTCTTTTGTGACAAGTGTGCTTGTTTATGATGCATACTGACAAACACTGGTCATTGGCAAGATATGCAAATATATACAATATACACAAAAATCAGACATCCCAAGGAACAAGAATAATTTACATAACGATCTCCCTATACTACACTATGTTCTGCTGAAGGTCAAGGCCTTTTTAATTCAGTAAAGCTATGAGAATAATATCTGCAACAAGTCATCTTGATATTCAGGATACATTCAATAAGTACGTCAGAGGTTTGATACAAACTTGACTACCAAACTTGGAATCATAGAATAATTTGTGTTGGAAGGGACCCTTCCTTAAAAGCTGTCTACCCAACTCCCCTGCACTGAACAGGGGCACCCACAGCTCCATCAGGTGCTCAGAGCACCTGATTCTTTCTTGTCACTGCAAATCATCTTAACACACTTTTTGAGCAATTAATTTACAGTGGAAGGTACAAGACAGCCAACAAGCACAATCAAATAAAGAGAAATTGAAAATACCTCCTTTAAAATAACGTTCATACCATGCTCTTATCAGCTCACATTAATACAGTGTTAATCACACAGCAAACTGGATTTGTACAGTGACCTTTCTCTAAACACATAATGTTAACTAAAAGGATCAGTGCAGGATCAGTAAACACTGGTAGACCTGTACATACGTGGACTGGGAGACACGGGAGTTTAACTCCATAGTTATTCCAGCCTTGACTAAAAGCTCTGTAAGTTGTTTCCTCTGAGTCAGATACAAACAACGAACAAATAACACAAGTACTCAGTGCTGTTCTGCAATAATGGGTAGCTCAGGCACTGCACAATAAACAGACCTTATCCAACTCAAAAGCAGATCTGGGAGGTTCTAGAGTTTCTGCTCTCTAAACAGAAAATAATTAGGTTCTCCGGGTAATTTGTAGCAGCAAGGTTAAAAGACACAGTTAAACTTTTTCTAGCATAAACTACTTAAGTCACAACAGCTACAAAAAGCAATGGTTATTTCAGATTATTGTGCAGACTCAGAGGAATACAGTAATACATTTATGATCTTGGCATGAGAGTCAGAAGAACTTTGTTCAGGCTTGTAATGTACTTGTGGCTGACTTGCATGGCCCATTCCCACTTACTAACACCATTTATTCACTAGAAAGTAAAGGTGACCAAAGGGATTGAGAAAGGTGTATCTAATAGCAAGATGCCACAATATGTAAGGACCACAGTCTAAAATCTTGTGGAGAGTATTACAACTGCTTTCCAAAACAAGAGAAGTCAGTATTAATACTTTAAGGAAGGTGTCAGGATGGCTGTTTATAGGTTCCTAGCAGCAATTCTACGGTAGGGGCAATGAGTTACTAAACATATATTCAAAATTTAATTATCTACCTTCTGGTAATTTGGGGAAAATGCATCAGATAGGGCAAGTTAAATAATTTGTTTGTATGATCAGACACAAGAGTATTAGGATTCTTCCTTGGGTTGAGTCGTTCTTGAGCAACTCCCAGCTTCCTCACTTACTTGAAAACCAAGGGCCAGCAGTGGTGACTAAGTATATAGCTCCGAATTGTGGGGACTGATAAACTCCATTACAAGAACTTTAATAAGTAGTTCCAGGTATGTTCTATTTCTGATCTGAAACAAAATCAGCATACTAAAGATATCTTGGAAACAACTGCTCTGAATTTCCAAGTAGCATTCCACACTGTTTTTGAAGACTGTCTACTCACCTTTGAGATTGTGTGTATGTATACAGTGACAAATAAGAGTATTAAACAGACATTTTTCAAAAGCTATCCCTTTTTAAGGGTCTGGAATAAGTTCCAAATGGCATGAAAACCGAAAGTGATTCTACTATTAAGGTAAGAGTAAAAAAATCTTCCTACCAAGGCAAGAGCTATTTAAGCTATTCAGAGCACGATATGTTATTTACATACTGTAAGGATTATCTGCATAGAAGCCTGCAAAATGTAGCATGAATTAACATAATACTAGATGCACGTGCTGGGTACTCTTCCATTTCTTTTATAGATTTTAAATGCAAATCCATGAGAATTATTTTGTAATAACACACATGGTAACTACTGACAATCAAAACGCTTCCTAAGAAAGATCACAAACAATGTCCTCTGAAGCCCAGAACAATTTAATGGGTTTTGTGGGTGGCTGGATGTTGAGACCAACCAACCTGACCAAAGAACTATTTTGATACAAGCATCACAATACTAGATCTAAATTCCTTACTCTGAGAAACACTACAGTCAAGGGTCTTCATCTCTCATTCTGGTACAAATGCCCAGCTTGCCTTATTTGAGATGCCTGCTGAAACTTATTAAAAAAAAAAAAAAAAATCACAGTATTCTTTCAGCTTACAACATTTGTTGGACTCACCATAAATAATCACTGAAACTTCATTTTCACATTCTAAAATAAACAAAAACAGGGAGAGATTAGATTACAAAGTGGTAATCAGCAAGTTATGTTACTACAGAGTGAGGGGCTAGTGCCTGTATGTGGAGCCAAAATCCCAGTAAGTGTACCATTTTGCCTTGTGTTTAACCTTGAACACACCAGGACTGTGAGAAACCCTTCAACTTCTTTGTTCCATAGTTAGACCTAATAAAACACAGACTTGCCTAAGTGATTAATTATTAAGACATTAGTTGCAAACTAGAATATTATGAACAGAAGGAATTTGTTAGCACCAACTCTCAGCTCAACTGTCAACAAATTAGAATTACTCCAGCTGAACCAATCCCACAAACAGTAGTTACATGGAAGAGCCTGCATTTACAAAATGAAATTGCCTATCACAGCCATTTCTGCAGAATAACTGTCACAAGCCACGTCCCTGCAGGAGGAATTGCAGGTAGTGCAATAGCCAATGGAAACTCTGCAGCATTACCAAGTTGTCAAAACATTGGGCAGCTCTACTGGGAGGCACCAAACACGAGCAGACACTGTCTCTAAGTTTACAAACAGCACCCAATAACATTGCAGCATCTAGCAGCAAAGAAATGCTCAGACACCACACTGAAGACCAACAGAACACGTAATGCAAAACATGACTAACATCAGCTAACAGAAATAACATACTCAAAACCATAGCTCCCTAAGAACAGAGTTGGTTTTCTCAGTGGTATCTAGTAGCTGAAATAAATGTTTAGGACTACATGGTGTGCAGACAGTAGTCAGCAACAGCCAACACAGAGTAAAGGAGACATGCAGATGCCTAACAAATGACTCAAACATGTTTCAAAGGGTAACAAAGCTACTTCAGACAGCAACTATCACTTCTGGGTGTAAAAAACACCTTTTATAAAGTCTGTAAATGGAACCATTCCACAGAGGTGGCAGCATCCCTGACAGCATGCATTCAAGGGACCACAATGAGCTGCTTCACTCAAGCTCCTAAAGAGGCACGCGCTTTCTTTGGAGGAGGTGTACACCAAAACACACACCAGGAAGGGATGTGCGAATGCACCAGCTCTGAACAAAGATTCCAGCCCTGCAGTAGTTTAAGCAAAACCAAACTGGATTGTCTTTAAGTTGATGAACTGGAGAGAAAGGCCATTCCCATTGCTCTAAGAGAAAGGACAAGAATGGTCTTAGGATGTAGACAGGAGAGACCCCAGAGTTCAAGCTTTCATGCTAGTGTAAGCCCTTTCTGGCACCACACAGGCTAACATCACTGAGCCCTGAAACAGGCACAGAAGCACCAAATCATGCATTTGGTAATGCTGTTCCAGGCAGCTGCCAACTGCACC
Organism: Odontophorus gujanensis; assembly: GCA_013399175.1. Lineage (NCBI taxonomy): Eukaryota > Metazoa > Chordata > Aves > Galliformes > Odontophoridae > Odontophorus > Odontophorus gujanensis. Next base: position 32,086 of record VXAB01008674.1, on the reverse strand, counting down.
AAGGCTCATTGCATGTGCTGCCTGCAGCCTGGCAGCCCTACATAAACCCCAGGACCTACAGAGAAAGGAGATGCTTTACCTTTGTTTTTCCCTTCATCTTTGTTATAAGGAACAAGCCATTTACCTGGATTTATTATTCCTGGATGCAGAAGGCTATTAGTAGGACTCTTCCCTGCCCAGCATTGCTGTCCAAGTTCTCTCAAGCTCCAAAACCTTCTCCTGTGGCTTCTAGAAACACTTCCAATCAGGGGAAAACATAATTAAGAAAATATATGTGGAGATATTTATCTCAAACCAGATCACTTGTGCTGAGGCCTGAAGATTTCTATAAAGACATGAAGCCTGAAGCTAATTAAAATCACTCCAGATGGTCCTGGCTTTATGTCAAGACTTGTTCAATGTGTGGCCCATAAGGGCTAGATCTGTAAAATGAAAGCTTGAATTTATGGTTCCCACACTCCCGCAAAGAAATTTCCTTAGCACACAGAGCGAAGTTAAAAATGGTTAAAATGGAGAAACCATAAAGATTTTGTGGAGGAATTTTATAGGCAGAGCTACAATCACTGTCTTTACATTTGTTGTGTGTTGCTGATACACAGACAAGCTAACTTGTGTGTGTGGCAGCACCTTTTTCAGTTGATCTTTCTGCCCCTATAAATGCTCAATTTCAAGTTTGATGTTTATTTTATTATTAATAGCTTTAAAAAAATATATATCTTTTTGCAAAGGCAGCAAGGGGCTTTTTATTTCAGAAGGAATACAATTAAAAAGCAGCACAGGACTTCTGAAATCTCCCACTTGGTGCTGCTCACTGTTTAAGCTCTGGTATTTCGTTACACGGATTACTGGCTCATTTCCAGGCAATAGTTCCTCTTTTGCCAGGAAGCTGAAGAAAGACTGTGCCTTCTGAGAAAACACTGAGCAATTTTTCTGGAAGTTGATTGCCATTTAAGTATCACAAATATTTCTGTGTGGCACCAAAATAGATTCTTATCCAAATACACGCAGCTTAACAAAGTTCTACCAGAAAAAAAACCCACGTTCCCTTGAAGATACTTTTTCCAATGTTGAGATGGTGGAATTACAGTGCAGAAGTGTTTAATAGGTAGTTCCTGTGTTCTGTGATTTTATGTATACAATTATTAATCAAGTTAAGACTTCCGTCACCGAAATGATGCATTCAAAACAGCAGTGATAGCCTCTGACACACATAACAGGCATGACTGCTAGCAAATTTAACTATGTTGCTTAACATCTCTGATTACTAGACTTGTTTTCAGTCACTTACAACCATGTCTAAAATAATCACCACATTAAAGTTCCGCAGACTGGATTTCTGCCTTAAAGGGACAGAAGAGCTTTTAGCGTTTCACACAAAACATCTCGTCTCTTCATTAGGACAGGACTAGACAAGACATCGCCTGGGATGTACTTTGGAGACATAATGAAAAACAAAATAGATTAGCATCTGAAATAAATGAGAATCCTCTGATTTTCCTCTAACAGCTTCTCTTCGTTAATATCAGGATAATTGACATCTCAGTGACACTGAGTGACTCAAGTTTTTGCAGAGGCAGTAACTCTCTTGTACTATCTTCAATGCACAGTTTAAACAAACAAAGAAATCTCAAAAGACAAACTCTTAGAATTAAAGGAATAGAACAAAAATTATCCAGTTACATCCAGTCTTTATACTACAGCCTGCACCATTCACTATCCAGAAGTTGGCTCAGATGCTGTTTGTATGTTAATTCTCATTTGGGCACTCGCCAGTATTTCATAAACTCATTTTTCTGGTGAGTGATGGGATAAACTGATATACAGATACGCTGCCTGGAGTTGGCACAACCTCAGCCCAGTGGGTCCTGCCAGCGTGCCATAGAATGAAAGGATCTGGTCTATGAAAGAACAGAAGGACAATATGTCTTCCACATTGCATTCCTTGATCCGTGACCTTGCTAGGCAATTCTCCTCCCTTCTATATGGAAATCTGGAAGTTTCAAATAGCTGCATAATAAATGAAACAATCTGTCTGCCAAGAGTACTCACTCATCACACTTGTCTTTCATCCTTGGCAAGGGCCTGATTCTCTTTTCTGAAACTCTTGGAAATAGGCCACAGTTTAACTACGCTTGGGCAAGACAGAAAGTCACATCATCAGGTTTGGATTTTTCCTTGAAAACATGAGGTAGTAGATGAGGAACATACTAACCCAAAAGGCCACTAGATGTGTCTTTCCCAGGGAGCTCAGTACAACAGTACTCTTTCTGCCTGTTTCTAACACAGCTTAACTACAAAAATTTCACTTGATCGATATAATTCAAATAATAAAGTACAAAATTCAGTCCCAGTGTTTATCTCTTTTTCTTTTTTACCTTTGTCGTTATCTTCTAAGACGAGCTTTCATTTAGTTAGCCTACAACTTGTAAGTAAGGCAATGGCAAACTAAGTCACAGTGACAGAGCCCATTCAGGGAGCAGAGGCATCGCTTGTGCTTGCCAGGAAATAACAGCTGACAACTGGGCAGAACCAAGAAGAATCCATTGAGCCTTGTATGCTTTTCCTGTTTTTCCAGATAAACTGGGCATGGCCAAGAGAGACAAGTTTTCCACACTGAAAATGGTGCAGCAATCAATTTGAGCCACATGTTCCTCCACCACGAGTATTTCCACCCAAGTCAAAAACAATTATTTGAAATAGCACAAGTGGTTCTTGGCAAAGAAGCTTTCTTATGCCAGGTCTCCTGAACACAAACAACTTCAATACAAACAACAGAAAAGGGGCATCACCGGGAATCTTTCCCTTGGTCACAGACAAGAAGTTAGCCCCAAGGTGGAATGCAAAATGATTACACGTTTCTCAGAAAACTGTAAGGAGTTAGCAACACATACAACCTTGCAAAATGAAGAAAAGCTTGTTTATGCTTGCAGTATATCAATACAGATCTTTTCAGTACCATAAGAAGTTATACAAGCCAGGGAGGAAAGGGAGAGAAGTACCCTAAAACAAAATCAACACAGTTCAAAGATGGCAAATACAGTTTCAGCCAAAAAACTCCAGAGCCATAACAAACACTTGGTAATCTGAAAAAGATTAAATGGCTTCCATGTTAGAGTGTTCTGTGAGCAAGGGATAAATGGGAACACACCAAAGGTCCGAAGCATACCAGTTGAATAAAATCCAATTTGTTCTGCGTTCCGAGATGACACTCTGCTTTGCTGAGCTTTATTAGAAGAAGGAGGCTGAGTCCAGCCAACACTTCCTTGAACATGAAAACCCCTGCCCTGCAAATCAACAGCAAGAGCGGCCAAAGGGTGTAACAAAGACCCTTTCAAGCACAGGAAAAATCAAAGGACAAAACAACTACTGTGAAAGAGCCCAGACTTCTATACCCTCTAACACTTCCAAAGCTTGGGTTTTATGGGAATTCATTACTTTACTTGTATACCCTTACACTTGATGTTACTGACATAATAGTTCTTTTAAATTATTTTGCTAACCAGAACCACCATGACCTAGCTGTGGCAAACTCAGTGTAAAGAACCCTGTGCGCTTGCACATTCGTTTGATATAGTTATATAGCTATACTTATAGCGATATAGTTGCTCCAAATTTTACACTAAGCATCCAGAGCTTTACAGAACATTCTGAAAAAGAATAACCTTAAGCTACAAGAAACTTGTGAGCGTTAGCCCAGCGCATGCAGCCTGCATCACTAGCAAATATCAAAGAATATCAGAATCAAATATCAGAACAAATATGTACTCGGAAGTTAATGTAAAACTTTAGCAATTAAAAGGAAAAAAAAAGATGAACAATATTTTAAATTCCTTCTTTCAAGAGATTCGTACAAGCAGACTAATTATTGTGGCAGACCCTGGAAATACCTGATTGTAAACTGCAGAGGATCTTATCACAGCAGCGTGTTCAGAAAGAGAAAGGGGGAAAAAAAGCGGGAAAACACCCCCATCCTTTTAGGATGCCTTGAGGACTTTGTACTGGACAAAACACGACTTTTTAATCACATCATAGTTCTCCTCCAGGTTTTTTCCAGCCTTTGCTAAATTTAGATAGGAAGGTCCTGCAAATTCTTCTGAGGCCATTAATTTGGATTTTCTCCAAAATTAGGACACCTGTTGTAACAGTTTCCATATAAAAACTAAGGATACAGAAGGATTACTTAATTGACCTCAGAAATTCATTACATTGCAGTACACTGCATCTTGTTAGCATGTCCACTGGAATCGGTCATTTGTTTTAATAATGGGCTCTCTGTGGAAACTTAAGTTTCCTAGCAACACAACTGAATTGCCATGAGTCTCTGGAAGGAAAAAAATGATAAAGTAACACAGAAAAGCTTCTAAAAAAACCAGCTTTTGGCTGACTGGCCACTTATATGCTACTTATCAAAGAAATTACAGTTCTATGTATCACAGAAATCAGAAGCCAATGAGTGACAGAAAAATAAAGCTTGCTGGAGTTTCCTGATCTATGGGTTTCACTGCAAACCTTTGCATAAAATGTCATTTAAAAACAAAAATATTGAACTGCAGCCAACTCCCCACCAAAGCACAGGAATAAACAGCATAGGATAAAAGACTGAAGCATGGGAATACAGCAGGAAAGATATAACAAAAATTTGAAAGAATTCTGCGAAATATGATTTACTAAAATTGATGCTTTTAGAATGTCATGCAGAAAATCAGTTTGGTAAAACCACAAAAATGTGAGGTCTCCGGTTCATTTCTTTCATGTTTAAAGCACTATCAAAATTATCTTCCGCACTTTCCAGACTTAATAGCAAAGTAATTTTGTTAGATTTTTCTTCTTGCTTGCTATGTCTCCCTTAACAAGTTCAACGCTGCTGGTCCAAACAATTGTAACAGAAGGAAAAACTGATTGCCATCATTAATATGTAAATTAAAGGGGTTGTTTGGCAACAGCCAGGGAATCTTGATTCTTGAAACATAAGCTTACAGCATGGATAATAAATGTAAGAGTTTGCTTACGTCAACGATGCTGCTATTAAGCCAGCTAAATTATGACCATATTGAGACCTTCATGTGCACATCTACAACAGAAGAACTGGTTTAACTGCTCTCAGTCTGTTTTTCCTCAAATATTGTTCACCATTACTTCATGTGCCCAAGTAACTCAAGTCCTATCTAACTCCTTCCTGATATTCTGGGCTGTACAGTACTTAAGTATACATAAGTAAACTGAAGTCTAACAGCGTTAGACAAATTTGGTCGTTTTTTGTGATAGAAAAAGTTTTCAGGCAGAGTGAAGTACAGAGACTTCTGGCTTTTGCTTGGGTCAGGAAGTAAATCATCACTTTGCTTTCTCAGATGCGTGACTTCCAGCAGTTACCACTGCATGCAACCAACAAGATGAGCTTTATACGCCATCCTGACACCTCCTTCCCACCAGTTACACCGCAAGCTTCTTACAGTGCTGCACCACCCTCCAAGGAACATGCCAGCTGCAGAGCTGCTACTGCTCCAGTCCTCCCTGCTGACCAGCAAAGAATGCAACATTTTGACTCGCATGCTTGGAGCACACATTCAAACACCATAAAAAACTCTTTCAAAGTCAAGTCTTAAGGGTTTGTCATAGTTGTTTTAGGCATCTGGCAGCACCTGCAAACACAGCCTGCCCATAGCGCAGGCCAAAAGGCAAGGTCAGAACTTGGATACCTTCAACATGTCAAAGTTCTGGCAGCCAGCTTAGAAATGCATTTTTCAAACAAACAGTCAAAGTCAACCAGCTTCTGGATTACGGGATCCACATTAAAGGAACATAATTGCTAACCCGGAGCTGTTGTTATCACTCAAGTATAAGAATGAACATTTTCACAACAGGTTATTTATGAATGTCACATGCACATGATGTCTTACAACACCATAAATTTGCAAAGAAAAAAAAAGGAAAGAACAACTCTTCTGTGTAAGTCTGTGGGGAGGGACAACTAGAGAAAATTGTTCAGACATCACTCCCCATCTCCAGCTATCCAAGCTGAACACAAGTCACAAGAGTGCTAATTCCACAGAGCATAGGAACACTGAAATGTTGAAGACGAAGCTCAGCTGCAGTTCTTGTATGCCATACAAAGACTCAGAGACTGTGTGAACGCACTCACACTTGGCATTCTTTCACCTATATCCAACCTGTGACTGTACCAAACATGCTACAGGCACTCACCATAGTTTTTACCACCTGCATTACTGTCACCTCTCCAGCAGGAAAAGGTCTGCTCACTGATGACTTTCTTGCAGATTACCACATCAAGAATTCAGAAGATTCACAACAAAGAAATAATTTAGCGTGAAAATTTGCAAGACCTCCAACCACGACCTTGGATAAAAACAAGATAGATATGATACTGCAATTCCAATTTTTTGCAAAAAAAAATTGCATCAGAGGGACACAGTCAGCATGGGAACACAGCTTCTGGAGGGATGCCAAGGGAGAGTCTCACTGGAACCTGTGAAAAGATCAAACAAACCAAGAAACTTCCCCAGCCTCTTTTTCAAGATGGCAAAGCCTCCTTTCCCAGCTACTCCCTTAATTTTCTCCCCATCTCTTTAACACACCTGCAAGAGCACACAGGATATAAATTCTTGCTGTAAAGTCTAAATGAAAAAATGAAAATGAAAATCTAAATGAAAATCTCTCAGAAATGTTATAATACATTGTGAAGTCCTAAAGAACATACAAGGCAAACTACAAGTGTCAGGACTGCCATCCAAGGACATCCTACAGCAAGGTCCCACAGCTGGGATCTGCAATCAGGCTGCTGCAACAGGACAGACAAGCAGACAACATGCACAGTGTTTTACCCACGTTTCTGAGCAAGCAACAAGCACACAGTTAACCCCAGCTACACCATATGTCAGCAGTCACGCAGCAGCAGAACAATTCTGCCATCTAACACAGAAGCACTTTACCTGTGATATCCCTTCAGAGTTCCACGTGGAGCTCCAGTTGTGCCCCCACCCCCAAGTCATCTCGTGCACTGAGCACAGATATTAGATACTGCTGTACTACTGTATTCATTCACAGGTTTTAAACAACTTGGAAAGTAGAAAGACTGATGTACTACAAAGTGCATCTTCAGTTTTTGTAGCTTCACAAAGTTCCCTAACAAATTACTTGGAGAGATTTAGGTTAACCAATTCATAAGAGATATTAAGTTCATTTTCCAAAGTAAGTCTCTGATCAGAAGGTTGCAAGCACACTCTTCTTCATTTACTTACTGCAATGTCATCCATCAGAATGTCAAGGAAGGACTAAAGGCCAAAAGAAATAATACCCAAAGCACAGAGACACAAGCAGGCTGCTGCCCTTGTGAAGTGGCCTTTAACTTTTACTTATTAAGCAATAGCATGCTCTTAGTAACTAAAACAAAATTAAACGCAGCACAACAAGCACACACTCTTCCATTTCGGTCTGCCTAAGACAACTTGCCTAGCACAGGAACTCTCAATTACATGTGCCTGACTGCGTTATTTGGGTTTTTAAGACAAGACCTAGATATGGCTGTCTTTCCTTTGAGGTGTTTTGAGTGCTCATGTTACTGCCTCAGGACAGTGACTGAAAAGCACTGAGTGAACAGCCCAGCTTGGAGGGCTCTAACTCAAAACAGAGCTGTACAGCCCCCATGGGTTGGATAAAGCAAACAAACTAAGCATCCCTCTACCTAGACTCACTCTGAACTTCTCTGGTACTAGGATCGACTTACAGGAAATCAGCAAGGAAATCAACTTAAGGAAGAAATGACCTAAACCATAACACAAATAGGGAATTTTTCATCCCAACTAGAAATAATGCATAAATCCTCCCCTTGACAAACAAACACTACCCAAGTATATCATCACTGTACATGTGTGTGCATCTGAACCTTTTAAAATAATCTAACGTACACCATTTGCTCAGCAAATTTCAATCCAATAATCAACAGCTACCTAAATGTAAGGAACTGAAAGTAAGCCATTTTTGTTTCTACCAACCAGCTCACACTGCAGCCTTAACAGATGCTTTTACAGTCTTGTAGGAGAAAAGAAAAAGAAGCTATTTTCTGATGGATTACCTGACGAAACAGAACACGTGCTATATCCTATGGCATGGCCTTCAGGGCATTGTAATGTAAAGAAAATAAAAACAAGATTTCCATTTCAGGTCACTACAAAGAGTACTGCTGACAAGAAAAATCAGAGGGTAGGTGCCAAAAGGATGAAGCTCAGCTCTCCGATGCCTTCATAATTTCTCATCATTTATTTCACATGCAGCAAAGGGACAAGGTTTTTTTTTTGGATACTTTTCTATTTAGGAGTCTGAAATAATTTTACAAGTTAAACCCAACAATCAAGCTGAACTTTGCTCTAACAGCAGCAGCAGAATTTGTATCCACTTAAGTGGATAATCTCCCTAAGTGTTTATAATGATTGTGTTTACAGAAGCTTTATTTGACTGCATCAGTGTAAAATGTGATGAAGTAGAACCCCACGTGAGCTGACACCATTTGGATTTGGCACAGCTGTTGAAGCATACTGATAATAACATTATCCAATTCAACTAGATAAATTTTGGGCTAGGTACTTCAAATACCTACAGAAGGCCTTATTTTCTTCAGGGAGAAAATGGAGATTAAGTGGCAACCACATAATCTATAACCACATATTGTAGAATATAAAACACTAGTTCATTAATCATGAAAATAAAATATCTTCTGAAGCAGCCTTAAGAACTTAACTAAAATGTGCAGTGCGGGAAGAACTGGAAAAGCCCAGTGCTTTAACAGCTTGGGGAAATGATGCTCCATCATCCAAGAACAATTCTCAACATGACTTCAGTTCTCAGCACTGACTTACACACTTGTCACAATTTAAAAAACTAGATTTAACCTAATCTCTACCATATTCTCTACCAAGGCCTTTGACATGGTCCCCCACCACACCCTTATCTCCACACTGGAGGGATGCGGATTTGATGGGTGTACCGCCTGATGGATAAGAAATTGGCTGAAAGGCTGCAGACAGAACCATTAATCACCACCCTCTATGTCCAGATGGAGGCTGGTAATGAGTGGCATCTCCCAGGGGTCTGTTTTGAGACCGGTGCTCTTTAACATCTTTATCAATGATACTGACAATGGAATCGAGTGTACCCTCAGCAAGTTTGCGGATGACACCAAGTTGAGTGGTGCGGTTCAAATGGTGGAAGGAAGGGACCTCAACAGACTTGAAAGGTGGGCGTGGGTGAACCTAATGAGGTTCAACATGGCAAAGTACAAGGTTTTGCACTTGGGCCAGAGGAATCCCAGGCACCTATACAGACTGGAAGGAGCAGTTGTTGAGAGCAGCCCTGCAGAGAAGGACCTGGGGATCCTGATGAATGAAAAACTTAACATGAGCAAGTAGTGCGCTCTTGCAGGTCAAAAAGCAAATGGTATCCTGGGCTCCATCAGGACAGGGGTGGCCAGCAGGGACAGGGAGGAATTTCCTTCTCTACTCTGCTCTTGTGAGGCCCCATCTGGAGTACTGCATCCAGGTCTGGAGCCCCCAGTATAAGAAAGGCAGGGAGCTGTTGGAGAGGGTCCAGAGGAAGGCTAGGAAGATGATCAGAGGGCTGGAGCACCTCCCCTACGAAGGCAGGCTGAGGGAGCTGGGCTTACTCATCCTGGAGAAAAGAAGGCTGCAGGGTGACCTAATTGCAGCTTTTCAGTACCTAAAGGGAGCACATAAACAGGAGGGGAGTCAGCTCTTTGAAAGGGTAGATAACAGCAGGATGAGGGGAAATAGTTTAAAGTTGAGGGAGGGAAGATTTAGGTTGGATGTCAGGGGGAAGTTCTTTTCACAATGAGAGTGGTGGGGTGCTGGAACGTGCTGCCCAGAGAGCTTATGGATGCCCCATCCATAGAGGTGTTCAAGGGCAGATTGGATGGGGCCCTGGGCAGCCTGGTCTAGTATTAAATGGGGAGGCTGGTGGCCCTGTCTGTGGCAGGGAGGTTGGAGATTCATGATCCTTGAGGACCCTTCCAACCTCGGCCATTTCGTAATTCTGTGATATTCAGAAATGCAGTAATTTACACATTAGAATATATATTATTTTCATAAATATACATTTCACTTGCATTTCATTTATAACTGTATATTCACTAAATGCATAATGCACTACTGTGTGCCTCAGTTAAGCAGTACTTTGAATCTAGTACACTGTTTTAATAATATATACTTGAATAATATATGCTTGACCCTCAGAGGGCCTGGTCAGAAGAACAAACACAGAGCCAGCATTGCTGAGACTGTTATGTTGTCAACAGCTCTTGAAACGCTAAGAACGCATATGACAATGAGTATTTTCTTCTGGCTTGAGTTCAGTGAAAAATGGCAATGAGTGCTATCTCATTCAAAATCAAAACAGAGATCTGAGAAAATGAACATACTGCTGCAAAGTTATTGGCTTTCCGTTTGGAAATTAGGGAGGCAATAATGCAAAGCTCTAAAGACTCAAAGATTTGGCTCATAGTTATTAAGCAGCAAGAGAAGAAGGAAATAAGCAACAGAACAATACACACAAAAGAGACTGAAACTAAAAACAGATCCAGGTCAAAGAGCTCCCTTGATTTGCCCTTTTCCCCAGCTAGGAGATGCAAAAAGGAAAGAATGTGACATAAGCAGAGACCAGTCAGCCATTAAGGGTTGGCCAGTTCTGGCTTCACTCTGCATGCCTTCAGTGCACATCTATATGAAATACCAAGCAAATAAACATTTCTCTTTGCCTCAACTGCCACCCACTGGAAAAGGAAAGCAACATTAATTCCAATTTGCAATACCCTAAAATAGGTCAGAAAACCAGTCTGACAGATACTGCTAGTAGTGCCTGCACTGGAGTTCTGGAGTTGCCTTGAAAATCTTAGCAACACAGCTAGGAATGGGAGAACTTGCAAATTAAACTGAAGCTGAAAACAGTAGCAAGTGAGTGCAGCACTTCTCCCTGCTCCAGCAGGCAGGCATTTGGGCTCTAGTACCAAGGTTTCAGAAAAGAGCTGGAGTTTGCAAGGCTGAAGTGAGAGGGCAGTGGGGCCGGCAGCATCTCTGACAAACGCGGCCCAACAAGGATGGGTGGTATCATGCAACCCAGCAGCTCTCATCACTGCGCTGTGCTGCTCCTGCTGCAGCCAGCTCCATCACTATGCTCACAATGCTGCTCTTGCCTTTACAACACCAATCCACCAACTTCTGTGCCTAGGTGGCAGTGGTACTGCTGCTTCCCAGTGGCAGCAACAGCGCTGATTTCTCCCGTGATGGATGGCTTCAGTGGGCTCACGGGGTGCCTGCTGGGAAGCAAGCTGGTGGTGCAGGTCCAGTAGCTTCACCTTCTAAGTAGCAATGCAATCTGAGAAAGCTCATTTAAAAAAAAAAATAAAATTGTATGAACTTCAGGCTGCNCAGTGAAAAATGGCAATGAGTGCTATCTCATTCAAAATCAAAACAGAGATCTGAGAAAATGAACATACTGCTGCAAAGTTATTGGCTTTCCGTTTGGAAATTAGGGAGGCAATAATGCAAAGCTCTAAAGACTCAAAGATTTGGCTCATAGTTATTAAGCAGCAAGAGAAGAAGGAAATAAGCAACAGAACAATACACACAAAAGAGACTGAAACTAAAAACAGATCCAGGTCAAAGAGCTCCCTTGATTTGCCCTTTTCCCCAGCTAGGAGATGCAAAAAGGAAAGAATGTGACATAAGCAGAGACCAGTCAGCCATTAAGGGTTGGCCAGTTCTGGCTTCACTCTGCATGCCTTCAGTGCACATCTATATGAAATACCAAGCAAATAAACATTTCTCTTTGCCTCAACTGCCACCCACTGGAAAAGGAAAGCAACATTAATTCCAATTTGCAATACTCTAAAATAGGTCAGAAAACCAGTCTGACAGATACTGCTAGTAGTGCCTGCACTGGAGTTCTGGAGTTGCCTTGAAAATCTTAGCAACACAGCTAGGAATGGGAGAACTTGCAAATTAAACTGAAGCTGAAAACAGTAGCAAGTGAGTGCAGCACTTCTCCCTGCTCCAGCAGGCAGGCATTTGGGCTCTAGTACCAAGGTTTCAGAAAAGAGCTGGAGTTTGCAAGGCTGAAGTGAGAGGGCAGTGGGGCCGGCAGCATCTCTGACAAACGCGGCCCAACAAGGATGGGTGGTATCATGCAACCCAGCAGCTCTCATCACTGCGCTGTGCTGCTCCTGCTGCAGCCAGCTCCATCACTATGCTCACAATGCTGCTCTTGCCTTTACAACACCAATCCACCAACTTCTGTGCCTAGGTGGCAGTGGTACTGCTGCTTCCCAGTGGCAGCAACAGCGCTGATTTCTCCCGTGATGGATGGCTTCAGTGGGCTCACGGGGTGCCTGCTGGGAAGCAAGCTGGTGGTGCAGGTCCAGTAGCTTCACCTTCTAAGTAGCAATGCAATCTGAGAAAGCTCATTTAAAAAAAAAAATAAAATTGTATGAACTTCAGGCTGCCACAGAGCATTATCATCTACTTCAAGTGAAATTTTTTCTAATTTTTGGTGTATATGTTTAGTCTAGTTGAAGTACTTATCTGAGATAGTAATAGTATAATATTTGCATGCAGAAGCATGCATGTCAGATGCAATGCCACCAGTATAACTGCAGGCTGCACTTTGAGGATGGCAACGAAAGTCACTCTTGAAGTATAACAGATTCTCCTGCAGGTATGCATTCTGGTGAAGCTGCACAGAGGCTGTGATGGCACAGCTACAGAAGTCAGTCAACCATGGCTGAGAACAGCAGGCAAGCCATGATGCAGACGCATCCTGACTTCCTGGAGAAGAAATCAACCTCTTCAAATCTCTGAGAACGAGTAAGTGCAGACAATCAGATTCCCAGAGAACCTTCCACACTTTTATCAAGTGTATATCCAATGAAGCGAGTTTTGCTAACAGATGAGCAGAGAGGTATGCACTGATTTTAGACTCCCTCACTGTAAGGGCCTGAGGAAACTGGAGGAAAAGAAAAAAAAACAAAAAGAATAAGGGCCTATTTCAAGTCCCATGGGAATTAACAGGAGGATCTGCTAACTCTTTGGTCCAAATCCCACATTTCTGCAAAAATTTGCCTGTAAAAAAAAGTCTACTGGGAGTGAATTATCTAGTAATATTCCTTCCACCAATCTTGAGGAACACTAGGTGAATGTAATATGAGAGAGTTCTTACAATTTCCTGACAGATCCACTTTAGATATTTGCCCATGAATGCCCATGGCCACTGCAGCATTCCCAAGTCATTAGTAAGGATATCTGAGCTCATCAGAGGCCACAGGCATCAGCCAATACATGCACAAGAGAAGAGCTGGCAAGCAATTCACAGCACAGCAAGGATACAGCATTAATGGACCACAACCCTGGACGTGAGCAACAATCACTGTTACCACTCAGCAAGCAGAAGCAGCAGCCTATTAAAAAAAGAAAAATCTATCAGTATTGAAAGCATTTATCATAAATCTAGTCCATATATGCAGAGACACTTGTAGGACAGAAGGCTTCAGATCCTACTGTAAGATTATTTACTGATTTCATCCGGAACAGGAACAGTTAATTAACAAATCCAGAAGTTCCAGTAGCACACACTTAATGCAAGATGACCATCTGTATTCTCCTACAGGGATGTACATTAAACACCGTTTTCAAAATAAACAGGACCAAATCTTACCTCCAGAAGAGCTCTTATTCTCACAAACAACTGTGTTCCTTAGCAAGTGAATTATTGAGTTCAGCTATCAACAACAGTGAAGGTACAAAATGCTGCTTCCTTTGGTCATTCAGTGGCACCAGCAAAATGTGAAGTCATCCAGAGACATTACAAAATGCACCATACAGACCTTGAGATAAGATCTACAGGGCAGTCAGTGTCATATCATAAACATGACAGTTGTCCAGAGTTACTGCATTGTGCCTGATCATACATGTTTTCCAGCGCAATACAACGTAACAAGCATTTAATGGCCCCTACCAGCTGCTGGCTGGATCATACTTTCTTAATTCTTACCGAACTATTACACAGAAAGCTTGTTGAGGATAATTTTCTTTTAAGCGATAGTTATAGGATTCCTCCTTTGCTGAAAAAAGAATCAAATTCAGCCACCACTCAGAAAAGCACAGTTCACAGCAGTCACTGAACATGTTAGCAACAGCTTAGCTGCACTGCCTTTGCACTCACTGGGGAGCCTCCCAGAAACAGGCGCTCTGCAGAAGCCAAGCTTAACAGTGAGCCTGTCTGCTAGACATCTTGGATCAGCTTTTCAAGTATCCGCCTACATCTTCAAGAATCTAAATCCACAAACGAAAAAAAAGCACCTCCCTAACTTCACTACCTGAAGGGTAAACCTGAATCACAGCCAAGAACACTTCTTCCCATAAGCTGCGTCTAATATTTAATATTAAAACATCAAGGAAATTAGTACAAAGTAGCACTGACCAAATGCTTGGATTTCACAAATTCCTCAGATGGAGAAACCATGGCAAAGCCTGAACTGCACTTCTGAAAAGAAACCAGAGAATCTGAGGAAGAATTAAATGCACAAATGAGTATTTCAGTAAGATTTCTAGTAAACAGGCACTGATGAAGGGAAGAAAAAAAGATAATTCAAATATTCCAGAGGTAACTTGACTTGAGTATTAAAAGCCATGCCATTTTCTGTCTTTGTCACCTCATCATTACAAAACTGCCATCCAACAAAGGCTGAGCTGACAGAGCTCTGGGCTGTCGGCCCCAGAGGAGCAACACTACAACTTCCCAGCTCTGGGTTGGGGAACGAAGCTGGGGCTTAGGCTGACATTTTCTGAAAATGTTTCAGGATATGCAGTATTTACAGTGAGTAGCTGCGTTTTAGCCACAGCTATTAACACTCAAATCATAGATGAGATGCAGAAGACTAAACACAAAGCAAATCAGAGCCACTAATGCACAGATATATCAAACAAGACCAGATTTCACTCGCACCTCTAAGGCAAAGTATGAGTAACGACAGGGTAAGAGCACATGTTACGTATCCATTTTCTTCTCCTCAGTGGGTAGCACCTTCAAATTCAAGATCCTGTTTCCGGCAAATACAGAAGCGCTGTTTTTTATGTTTTAAGTAGATCCGATGGACTGCTAATCGGAAAGGCAAGTGTGCATCTCCCTCCCTCAGAAGTCTCCTATAAACTTTTCCTGAAAGCACATTACATTCAATAGCAAACAAATTAGCAGGAAAAAAAATATGAGAGGATGCCATAAGACATACTCAGCAGATTCATGCACTTCCTTTTGTTGGAAAAATATCTTTAAAGAATTTATTCTATGGTCTGACTCATTGGTTTGCAGCTATTGACACATATCTGCCCCATATCATTTCCTCCTCGGAGTCAGAAGCAGTCAAATCTATCATTGTTCAGAAAACAGCGATAGCTAATTTAATAGCTTCAAAATGTAACTCAGTGCGTGGATGGCAGGGCTCCTTTCTGTCACTGACAGGCTGACATATTGCTCCATTTACATACATCTTCATTAAAGAAAAAGGTAACTATAAAATAAAAGAAAATCAGAAAGATGCAGCTATACACACGGTATTTCCATTGTCCTTATCAGTGGTACTTCCAGGAGCAGAGTCTGGTTCAGATCAGAACAGAAAGATATTTTACAGCAGTCTTGCCAAGCCCAGATTTGTGATGTCTCTGGTACTCCTGTGCCACCTCGCCTCTTAACCCTTCGTGGTGACTGAGAACAGCAGCAGAATGTCGGAGCAGTCGGTACAACCCAGGCAGCCCTATGGCGCCAGCGGCGGTCATGAAGCAACTCTCTTAAAGGCAGTTAAAAACAACTGCCTTTTAAACAAGAACCAAGCACAAGTCCCTTCACTATTATTTCTACCAGGACGACAGAGAGCTCTCACAGCTCATTTCTTCATTGTCTCTTTGCAAAGCACAGTCAAGTGGATGTGGAGAGATTAATTTTCCTGTGCTGCCCAAAGAGCTCTCAATAACAGGCAGTTTCCCCCTTTTTCCTGCTCATTCCTTTGATTCCACGTACAACTCAACAGAATCGAGTTCTGCACTGATATCAAGCAGGTGAAGAAATATTCAGAGAAAGCTGAGAAGTTTTACTGCGAAGAAGAGAAAGCAGTTATAACAACAGCTGGAACACAAATGGATCTGATATTTATTAGACACCTTTTGGCCAGAATCTGACAACCAGGATGGAGACACCATATGCAAAAACAACTCCAGAGTAAAATATCCCATGTCCTTTCTCATCAGCGGATGATTAAATCAGGAATCAGGATCCTAACGAAGACAGTCAGCCCTCAGCCTCTGACAGTAAATCCCGTCATCTTTGTCATTCAGCTCTGACTCACATGCAATAGCCACTTCAATCTCTAGCCTACTCCTTCTTCCCTCCATTCATTTTATGGTAGGTTAAATATGTACCATACATATTTAATGAAGGGGATGGTAAGAGTATCGATACGTGATGCGTTTTGACTGCAGCACCAAGAGACACACCTGAGTTAGCCTTAGGGAACTTAAAATACCTGGCTCAGTGAACCCAATATGAGCGCATACCTCAGTGCTGGCTAACACCTGGGAAGTATTTACACTGTACAGTGCACACCAAGGCTCACATTGCTGCAGCTTTGTTGTAGATGCTACTGCAATTCACTGGACACAAGCTCACTGTGGTGCACCCAGACGTGCTGCAGTCCCAGCCCTGGTGGCAGAGTGCTACAGAGCAAGGGTTGGTGCAGGGGCCCCTCTTGTCAGGAGCTGCAGCCAGAGCTGAGCAATGTGGCATGGGGTGGAGGAGCAAAGCAACAGGATGACACTGGAGGCCTTCCAACAGAAATCAGGATGGATGGTCAATTGCAGCTAGCAGGCCCCAAAGTGCTGAGTTTGAGATGAACTTTAATTCTGATGACTGCAGCTTTTAGATGTTAGAAAAACCTATGAGACCTAAAAGCTTGTACACTGTTCCTAGGAAATAAATTATTTCTAGAAAAGTCTCCAGGTTTTACTGACATTTCCTTGAACTGTGTAGTAGCAAATCACCGAGTCTTCTTTGAAAGGTTCTTCTAAAGGTTTCTCTTTAACTAACGCAGCAAGGTAACTTCTTAAGTTTTCTACTTCAGAAGTAACTTCCAGTTTAAAAATCATTCCTTCTTTATGCAGTACCTTTTTAACCAGCTGCGTGATCAGAAAGCCGGCTGTTCTGCAACACTTCCACAGTTCCATCCAGTGTGAACATTGTAACCCACCTCTAAACAAGCACAGCTGTACAGGAGGGTCACAATTAGGAAACACAGATGGAAAAAAGTTTGAGCCTTGTTCAGAAAAATCTGAGCATCTTCCTGATCAAAACAGACTCAGGGACACAGAATTACCTTAGCACATACTCAGTAACTGCACAGACATTACAGCCATGTAACAGTACAGGATCTTATACTTCTGTGTCAGCCACCGAGTGGCAGCAATTTCTTTGTACTGATGTCTGAATTATGAGATGTAGGATGAAAATTTCCAAATATTGTTAGCTTGCAACTTGTCTATCACCTCTAAACTGTTTGAAGTTTAGCATCACACAGAACCGCACAAACAATGCCCACTGAAATACCTGATGTGCCTTACTTCTTAAATGATTGTTTCCAAAAGCTATACATTTTGTTCTGATAAGCAAACTCCTTTAGAAGTTTGCTATATTCAGTTTTACAAAGAGAATGCTGAAAAAACAGCAGAATGTCTTACATTTTCTGAAAGTACATGGGTCAGAATTGAAATTACCAGCATTTAAGCACTCCTTAACCTAAAGCACATAGCTGCATTTTAAAAATGGATTTCTATTATGAAACACACAAACACACCCTGCTCCATTCACTGCAGCCTCTTATGTTTAATTCTTTCCTCAAAACTCCTATAACAGTGCCTTGGAGTAACTGAAAGCCAGCAGTCCAACTATTAGACATAAACTCTAATTTTTGTAAAGCAGTCATTTTCAGGAACTAAAAGGAATTGGAAACACTGCATATAGATTCTCAGGATTCTTGCTGAAAATCTCTTGTTCAGAAAGCTGCAGCAGTTGTGTTATGATATAGCTCCATGAGTGACCAATACAATGCCGCATGACATTATCTGATGGAAGAGAAGGAGAGCAGGACCGGCTGCTTCCTGGCTTACTGCAGTGTTAACAGACAGAGCATGCGAGACGAGGCCAAGGTCCAAATGAGATCTGACAGAAGCTGGACACATGACAGCACCCAGAATTTTGATGCAAGCTATTCAGAGAGACGCTTAGAAGTTGCAATCCTGACTTTAAACTCACCCTCAACACCAGGAAAGGCAGGAGCACTGCTTGCTCACACCTGTCTTCTGAGTGAGTGTGAGTGTGCTCTGTCCCTGTAGCTGCCCAGAGGTGGAGGGGGGGAGGGGCACGGTGCATCCAAACCACCACTGCCTGCACTGCACTCCTGGGGTGAAGCAGCACACTGCCAGGTCACCAGATCCACACATCCCTGACTGCAGTACTTCACACCCTAATGAAAGTGAGGAATTCCCCAGCGATGAGCTGAAGATGGGTTTCCCCCCTGGATGCCTACCTGTGCAACCTGGTCTAAGGAGCTGCTTTGGCAGGAGGTTGAACTCGATGATCTCTACAGGTCCCTTCCAGCCCTACAATTCTGTGACTCTGAGAGGCGCACGCCCGGCATATGTACGGGAGGAGCGGGCACTGCTGCTCCCCAACTCGCAGCCGCCCTACTGTTTTCTGCCAGCAGCCAGCTGGAAACCGAGCGCGGGGAGGATGGGGCATTACCTGCCTCACACAGACAGAAACTGAGCACGGGTACGCACGGGTGGGAAGAAAAAAAGAAAGAAAGGAGTAAGAAGTTGCCGCTACCCGTCTCGGCGAGCCAACCCGAGACCCTGCCGGAGGCTGCGGGCACACGGAGCTCCTTACCGCCTCATCCGTCCCATGGGACGCAGCCCCGGGCCGCCCGCCGGAGGACCTGCCCCGCTCGGGCCCGCGGTTGGCGGAGGAGCCAGCCCCATCCCGGCACCGCCGGGGCTCGGCTCCCCGAACCGGCCAAAGCGCACGGGCCCGAGCTCGGCCCGAACCCCAACGCGGAAACGTTCCGAGAAAGAGCCCCACTGCCTCCCCCCCTTCCCCTCCGCTCGCGGCGGCCCGGCCCGGCCCGCAGCCCCTCTCCCCGCCGGGAGCCCCACGGAAGCCGGATCCCGTCTCGCTTCCTCATTCACTCCGGCGCGGAGCGGGCGAGGCGGGGACGGCCGGGCGGAGGGTGCCGCCGCGCCGGGGGCCAGGTGCCAGCACTCACCGCTCCCACGGGGCCACCGCCGAGTTCTGGGCGCTATCCCGGCGCAGTGCGAGACAGAAACTGAGCGAGAGAGCGGCGCCCACTGCTGCAGCGCGGCCCGGCCCGGCCCGGCCCGGCGCTCCCCGCCCCGCGCTCCGCCCACGGGGCACAGCTGTGGCCGCGCGCTCACCTGCGGATGCCGAGCAGCGCTCCGCCCCAGAGGTGCCCGGAGAGCGGGCTGCGCCCTGCCGCTCAGCCCTGCTTTCCCGGCCACGCTCTGCCCGCTTCAGCCCCCGCCCGTCGGTGCTTCGGCCGCGCCCGGAGCGGTGCCGCTAACGTCGGGCCGCGCCTCAGGCGAGGAAAGGGGTTACCCTCGGTCCGGGCGCGAAACGCGTGCGGCTCTGAGGAGCCGGAGTGCGGCTGCTGTGTGCCCCTGCCCTGCGGGGAGTGGCTTTCAAGTTTCCTCACCGCTTTGCTGCACTTCCTCTTCCAGGCTCTTAAAATAATACTGTGGTGGCTTAAGAGCCGTGGGTGATGTTAGGGCGACAGGGCCAAAGCTCGGTGGGCCGCAGGTATGGGCGCCCTGTGGAGACACCCTCACTGCTCCTGAGGTGGTGGGCCTCAGGTCTTCAGCAGTGGTATCGGGAGGGTGTGTGTGTGTGTGTGTGTGTGTGTGTGTGTGTGTGTGTGTGTTGTGTGGCTTTAGGGTTGCGTTGTGGCACAGGAACGTGTGGAGCACAATTAAGAGAGAATACAGAATCACAGGGTACCCTGAGTTGGAAGGGACTCATGCGGATTGTGGACTCCAGCTCCTGGCTCCACACAAGATGCTCCAAAAATCAGGCCATGTGTCTGAATGTGTTGTACAAATGATTCTTGAACTCTGGCAGCTCACTGCCGTGACCCCAGGGAAGCCTGTTTGTGCCCTCTGGTGCAGGACCTTTTCCTGATATCCAGCCTGAACCTCCTCTGCCCAAAGCAGGCTTTTTGTCATCATTTTCTCACTCATACCGGTAATCTTATTATTAACTTAAGTGTGATTACACCTGCATATTTATCTTAAGTGATGTCATTCTGATGAAGCAGTATGCAGTGATGAAACTCCCAACTTTTTTGTGGTGTGGTAGTAATGGCGGGTGTTTTCTAGGCAGGTGCCAGTGCGCTGCCGAGGGCTGTGACCAGCTGTCGGAAGGCTGCAGTTGTCTCTGGAAAGCTGGGTCCCACCTGAGTGCTGTCCAGCTTCTTCCCTGAAGGTTTCACTTCATACACGCAAGGTGACGTGGGAGTTCCTCAGTTTTCTAGCATCAAATCTGAATGGCTATAATTAGTTTATAAATCAGCCTTCTTGATGTATTTATTTAATATATGCAGAGTTTAAAGTACCTTACTTTAAAAGAAAAATGCCACCAGCTGAGCAGTAGATGATACTCTATTTGGGTGAAAGCAATGCAACAGAGGAGTCACTTCCTTTTTACTTTTGCTGCAGTTGAACTATACGTTACTTTGTACGTTTCTTAAACCTATTTCAGTGGTTGGGTTTTTATTTGTATTTTGTTTTTAGCCTGAAAACGTGAATAATGTTTACATGCTTTGGCACAGAACGTCATTAAATGAATGGTGATGCTGTAACAAAACATGCATGAGGACACTAATTTTAAAATTATGCATATTGCTTCTGAAATTTGAGGAACTTGATATGCATGAGCAATTAATGAATGTTGAGTTTATAAGAGCAAAACTAAAACTGCTTTGAATGAGAGGGAAAGAGCAGAAATTAATTCTGGCAGAGTGATTTTCCTTGTTTAATGCTTACATTTTCTATTTTGCCAGACCTCACTGTATTTCATTTAATACCACATTCTTAATGTTGCAGCAAGCCATTTGTTAATGACTGTGATATTTCAATTGTTTAGGGTGTCACTTAGCCAAAGTCTTTCTGATACAGGTAGTCCTTCCTGTTCTGGACTGTGAAAACTTTCTAAGACCTAAAGAGGTTTGCCTCTTCTGCCTTTGTTTAGTCTGTCAGTGGGTTCAACTTTACATCTTTATTCAGTCCTAATGAAAAGTTTGGCCTGTGGGAAATGGAGAGTATTCTCAACTATGAGATATATGGCTTTAGAAACTTGAGATGTTTCATGGTATTGAGAGACTTTCTCACTGACTGTTTTCTGTAATTTGGCTTTTAAAACTCAACAGTGAAGAATCTGTGGTAACATTCTTGGTATTACTGCTAGAGCAGTGGTTCCTTCATCCAGAATGCAACTGAGGTGGCTTTACAAATGTATTTTACATTCAGTGGAGTTGAGGAGGGGATGAAAACGGTTGGACAGCACTTAACAGTGTTCTGTGTCAGCTTCTAGGTGAATATTAAGATGTGCTACATCTTACATTGAGATTTAAGGGGAACTCTTGGTGGGGAGAGGGTACATCACAGTGGAGAAGAATATTACTGTCTTCTATTGTTCTGAAATGTGCCTGGAGGTATTTTAAATCGTACTTTACAAATGTAAATGCCACTTTAAATTCTTCTTCTTTATGTTTTGTCTCTTGAGTGGTACACAGCACCATACCTCCCGAGCTTGTAGTGGGGCACTGCTTCAGTACAGAGCAGTATGTGGAGAAGGTGTGCTACCTTCTGCTGCTGTCTTCTTATGAATTCTTCCATTCAGGAAACCTGCTCTGCCTGAAGCTGCTTCATTTTTGGCATGTGGTGTGATGGAGTTGGATTATGATGTGAATGAGCAATTTTTCATGAGCATATATTAAAAAAGAAAGTGAGACATTAAAATTTCTGCCGCAAAGCCTAAGTCAGATAGCAGAGGGTAAGAACCAGTTCCCTTGAGGTTTCAGTCAGATTAGTACAAAACAATTTTCAAAAAGCATGTGATCAGCTTTTGTAAGCTGAACTTATAAGTACCTGGTTGTAATTCTGATAGCAGATAGTTGATTGATCCAAAGATGGTTATTTATGCCAAAGTATCATTTCAGTTTCTATGACAGGAAGAACAGAAAACAATCATGGCAGTCACTGCCAACTTCTTTTTTTATAGAGCCATGTTTTTAAGAGGACTTCACTTTGTCTCTCTTTCCCGAGCTTAACCACCAAATGCCTGCTCATTTCCTCTTTTCTGATAGTGGTGGGGTGTGAAAAAAGGAGTCTGGTGATCTAAAACTGATGGGGATTTCCACCCATTACTCTGCACCAGTCTGTGGTCTGCTGCCTACATCATCACTGAAATGTTTTGATCATTATGCATTGTCATTTATTCAACTTTTTTTCTTAAGGTTGTGATCAAAGACTTGTTTTCTGTATAGTGCATTTCCTCCAGTTTTTCATTGTTTATTTATTTTATTTTCCTCGAGAACATGAACATTTTGTGGATCAACTGACAAAAACAGGTACTGAATTAGGTAGTGTGAAGATCTGGCTGCCATGTACATTTGGACTGATGCCCTATTGAAACAGTAGTTAGCCTTCCTTTTCTGAAGTCTTGAAACTATAGAGATTATTTTGATAGCAGTATAAATTAATTTCTACAGATTACTTTAGCTTTTGTAGTGGTGGAGGAAGGAGTTCATCTTTCTGTTAGTCAGCGTGCTATTTACTGTGATGTGCAGCTGGGTTCGGCTTTCCTACTTTGTAATGGTTTGCTGCTGTGCCTGTGCAGAGCTGCAACTGGGTGTAGTGAGATGCTGTGGTTAGGTTACTGCATGTAGGAGGTGCTAGAATCTTTTTGTTTAAATTTATTATGTTTTTAGAACTCGCAGATGCATAATATTCTGTCCTTAGTATAGTTTAAATGAAATAATGGATTTATTTTGTTTTTCCTGAAGCGTGAGAGGTGTAAACTAGGGAACTTATGTCCCAGGTTCTGGGGGAATCTGATGTAAGGGGAAAGCACACAGATTTCTACGTATTTGTATATGTAACTTATTGCAGAGTGAGTTTGGTTTTCAGATGATTGTCTTAAAAATTTGAGATTAAAACTGAGATATACTTTATGTCCCAACTGCTCTGCAGTTTTACTTATCTGAAAAAACTTTTTTTTTATATGACTCATTAACAAATGAGGCAAGAAAATACTTCCCTGACAGTTTGAGACTCCTGCCTAGAGAGCACGATGTTTGTTTTTTAAGGCCTATGTCTTGAGGTAGATATCAGCTATGTGACAACCTTGGGCACTTTTCCCCTCTTAAATAAATTTCACACACTTTTATAGAAGATTTGTAAATGTGATCTGCATTTTCCCCAAAAATAGGAAATTTAGGCTGAAAATAAGAGGAAACACAGAATCTCTTAAGATTTTATTCCTCCTGCCTCGTTTTGCTGAGGATATCAGGCTGATGACTGCATTTTGAATGTGTGAGGCTGTCACAGTGACTTAGTTAAATCTGTTATTTCAGAAGAATTTATGTTAAGAATGACTTTGTACACATCCCCTTAATGTTCAGTTTCAATGCTCTGGCTATCAGTGTTGATTCTGAAGAACCTAGGTGGTTCTGCTTTCCCTTGTGATAGGTTTACTTTGCAAAGTGAATATGATGATAGAGCAAGGAAGTGTATGTGCTGGTGTAATTTTCTTGCTGACCACAATCTTATTCCTACTTGATTTTAGCTGTGGAAATTGGACAGAGTTACAAAGTGGAGTAATGCAAGCATGGTTTTCTCGTGGTTTGTTTTCAAGCTCTTCTGAACAATTCAGATTGATTTTTGGTGCTTGCATGAGCTTCAGGAAATTAAAGTCCTCTTTGTGTGCATAAGAGACATCATAAATAGAGATTTCTTACCTCTGTACTAGCTTGGGCAGAAGGGAGTGATGGTGGGGTTTTGTTCAATTCTCCCCTTTCCCCAGGTACTTTTGTGGCTTGCAGCTAAAGTTAAAACTGACTCATTAATCAATGACCATCAAGTAAATCAACTTAGATTATCACATGATTTCATGTGGTATTACCTTTTGCTTTTGCTTGAAAGAAATTAAGTCTCAGCAACTGCTACAGAGTTACCATAGGACTACAACAAGCTGGAGATGGCTTTTGCTGCAAACACTGTGTTTCAAGAGTGTCAGGTATCCAGAGTTCCAACATTCAGGAAATTCTGGCAAATGATAGCATCTGATGAAGTGGTAAGATATTAAAATAGTGTACATACATTTCATTTTGATTTTAACACTTTGTCATTTACAGATATTTTCTTGAGTGAAATTCTTGCTCTCTGCTTGTGTCATGTTTTCTCGCAATCTCAACAGTTTGGGAGTAGGAAGGGAAAGAAGTCCTCTCCCCATTCTTCTTTCAGCAAATGAGCAGGGCAGGCAAGGCACAGAGGTAAGAGCTGGAGCTCACCACCTCCAGGATGTTTTATTTTCAGATTATTGTTGGATATAAGTTATTAACTTATAGGGAGGTGTTCTGGTAACGGGGGATGCTGTGAAGGCGGAGATACTGAACGCCTTCTTTGCTTATGTCCTTCTTTCCTTCAGTGAAAAAACTCTCCCTCAGGAATCCCAGACCCTGGAGGTTAGTGTGACGGTCTGGGGAATGGGAGACTTTCCTTCAGTCAGGGAAGAGGTGGTCCATGAGCGCCTAGGCAATGCTAATGTTCATAAATCCATGGGACCCAAGGGGGCGCATCCACAAGTGCTGAGGGAGCTGGTGGAGGTGATCGCTGAACTGCTCTCTATCATCTTTGAGAGGTCTTGGAGAGTGGGGGATGTGCCTGATGACTGGAGGATAGCCAATGTCACTCCGATCTTCAAAAAGGGCAAGAAGGAGGATCCTGGTAATTATAGGCCAGTCAGCCTCACCTCTGTCCATGGAGAGGTGATGGAACAGCTTGTGCTGGATGCCATCTCCAGACAATTGGAAGAAAAGGAGGTTATCAGGAGTAGCCAGCATGGGTTCACCAAGGGGAGGTCATGCTCGACCAACCTGGTGGCCTTCTATGATGTTGTCACTGGCTGGGTGGATGGGGGGAGGGCGGTGGATGTAGTCTACCTTGATTTCAGCAAGGCATTTGATACTGTCCCCCATGACATCCTTATAACTAAGCTGAGGAAGTGTGGGATAGATGNGATCTCTTGGAAAGAGTCCAGCGGAGGGCCACAAAGATGGTGAAGGGCCTGGAGGATCTCCCCTATGAAGAAAGGCTGAGTGAACTGGGTCTGTTTAGCCTTGAGAAAAGAAGACTGAGAGGAGACCTGATCCAGGTTTATAAATATCTGAGGTGTGGGGGACAAAGTGGTGAGGTGAGTGGCCAGACCCTTTTCAGTAGTGTGTGGTGACAGGATAAGGGGGAACGGACAGAAACTGCAGCACAGGAGGTTCCGCACGAATGTGCACAAGAACTTCTTTACGGTGAGGGTGACGGAGCACTGGCACAGGCTGCCCAGGGGGGTTGTGGAATCTCCTTCTCTGGAGATATTCAAGAACCGCCTGGACGCCTACCTGTGTGACCTGGTGTAGGGAACCTGCTTTGGCAGGGGGTTGGACTCGATGATCTCTTGAGGTCCCTTCCAACCCCTATGATTCTATGATTCTATGAACTAGAATTTCTTCTATTGGTGAAATATGCAGACCGCAAGGCTATTAGTATTTTTTGTTCTATTTAAAATGCTTTAGCTATACAGTCAGACTGAGCAAACAATAATATGAATCAGTCCCACAGTGTGACTGGAACAAGGCTTTGTTTGCAGAACGAAAAAATGTGCCCTACTGCAACCTGGGGTGAGGATATGGGAGTACCTGATTCCCAGTGTCATCGTACGCTGCCGTAATTTTAAACTGTAGTTTGACCACTGCAAATGGTCGGCTTACGCTCAGCAGCCAGTACCTAATGTTTACTTCTTGTGTGCTGGTTCTTTTCTGTTGGGTATTTTACCGTGTTATATGGATACTTAATAATGTTGTTCACTGGTTTTCATGCTCTTCTAGGCTGTACCTCTTCATCCTTCTATTTGCCTTTACTCTGGTAAGTACTAATTAGACCATAATTCTGTTTTGATAATTGCTTAGTTGGATTTATTTTTATTGGTACAGCAACTGCTGTTATCAAAAGCTGAACTTAGTATCGTTGAAACAAGGTAACGTGAGATAACTCCCAGTAAACCTTTAAAATGAAAGCAAATATCAGTAATTAAACTATAGCTCGTGTGTGTTTGCACAGGAGGAGGGTGGGATGGAAGACTGGAACCACCTGCCCCAGGCATGTCACAGTTACGCTGAACCACAGAGGGAGAGTTCTGTGCAGTGGATGGCTGTATAATGTCATGGCATAGCTTTTGAGTCACACGCCTTCTGGGAGAGATGTCAGAATGCTTCTGTTTTACAACTTTGTTGTGGCGAGAGTGTTTGGTGGGAATAGTAGTTCTATGTTAATCTTGACAAATAATAAATGAACCAAACTCCTGCTTGTGCCTGTAGCAAAGGGCAATGTTTGATGTTGCCACTAAAATCCTGATAGAATGTTAAAGACGCAGAATATTTAATTTTTATGAAGTGGCTAAACATTGATTCATTCCTTGAGGACATAACTGTATAAAAATAAGTGAAGGTTGACAGCAGCAGAATTTGAGATGAAAAGCTTATCTGCAGCACAGCTGCTTTACTGAGGTGTCTGGAGATGGGTTCTGTTGTTACAAATGCTGGGGCCTGTCCTGCAGATATTTCCTGAATAAATTCTGGTGTCTGTCCCGTGTCTGGGCCATTGATGCAACTCAATAGTTTACATCTCATCCAAAAATTAATTTGGGGGGTTTGCAGTTCTGCAATTCAAGAGGATGTAGAGTTGCTTTTTGATGCAAGTGTCCCTACTGGATTGTGACATATGACCTTGCTCTTCCACACTTGGAAAGTGTTGATGGGATCACACCCATTGTCAGTGGTTTATGTACTGGTTCAGCCTGCTTCAATGACTAACTGGGGGGGGACACATGAACCCATGCCTCAGGAAAGGGGAAGGGGAAAAGGGAAAGGGCAGGGAGATGGGCCTAAAAACAAAACAGCAACAGTGATCAGAGGAGGAAAGCTAATTTACTAAATAAGATATTGGAATGCAAAATAATACAATATGATACAGTATATTTGAAATTGATGCTAATAAATCCAATAAAATGAGAGAGTGAGCATCTGAAAGCCGAAGGCTTTACACTTAAATGCTGAAGGGGAGATGGCAGGGAGCAAACACACTGCTGGGTTGAACAGAAAGGGAAAAGAGAGGGATCCTGTGACTTGCCAACTGTTTTATCTTTCCCTCTGAGCAGAAAATGGAAAAATGCAAATTAACGCCAAGTCCTCTGAGGTCCATAGTTCTTCTCTTCTGAGACAGGGATACCCAGGACTATTGATGATCCATGGTTAACTCTTTAACTCCCAGTGCACTATGTGATGTTACGATGTGCAGTATTGATAACAAAAAATCACAGGACCATGACACTCTTGCTTCTGGTTGTTTTTGACCTGACCCTTATACGTGTTTAAAGTAACACCGCTTCAAGTATGCATACTTAAAATGTGCACACTTGTTTGCTCTGGGATCAATTTGGTTTTTGCAAGCGAATTATTTTTGTGCATCTTTTCATTATTTTATGACCCTCAACATCTATGAGTGTGTATAGCATTTTTTATTAGGCTTTGTGTCATAGAGCACCACAGATTTTCTTTTCCAATCTGTTATGAAATGATTCATCATCAGTGTTTTTCTCATGCTGTCAATACAGCAAAGGACCAAGTATTTTTTGTTAGGTTTATTTTTTATTGTTGTTTTATTGTGTTTTCTTTTAATCTTTACTCTCTTGCTGGCTGCATAAGTTTCAGAAACGGGTCTGGAGGCATTTCTTTAACATTTATTTACTATTGATTGTAGGAAAGGTTATATTTTACCTGCAGATTTAAAACTGTAGGGAAGCTTTTATGAGCTGGTTATACAGAGCATCATGCCAGTGATAAAAGTCATTTGGAGGAGGAGGTGGCAACAGTTCTCATGTTTATCCAAACTTTGTTTTCAGATAGGTGTGAAAGAATAAATACTACTTAAATATGTGTTTTCTTGCTTGCAAGTTTCAGGAGGGAAAACGTTGTTCTGGAGTGGTTCTGAACCTATACAGGGCCTTCAGAAACTTTTCTTAGTCTCTACCTTAATGATTTTATATCTCCTCTCTCAGCAGTAGAACAAATTCCTTTTTTTTTTTTTTTGTAGGTTGTTCATAAAGCAGAATTATTTAAAAACTTGTCCACCCCCCATTGTGTGACCAGCTTATTGTAGGACTGGAAGCAAATCCCTTAACAAAGTTGCTCATAGGTAGTTGAGGTGAGGTTCCCAGCTGAGCTGACATTGTGAGGATAATCTGGTAAATGTTGTATTTGGGAGCGCTGAACTTGGCATGCCCTCTTGTGTGTCTTCTTACTGACAAAAAAAAAAAATTACAGCCTCAGCATAAGCAGAAAGACATGGAAGATATTTTCTTGAGCTGTCACAACTCAATTCTGGCTAAAATCTATATTCTTTTTGTAAGGTTTCATTTTGTTTGTTATGTTATCTCAAGGAGTAAGAGGCTTGGGTTTTTTTGCATCCTGGTTTTTGTGAACTTGTTTTTGTTTGTTTGTTTGTTTGTTTGTTTGTTTTTTTGTATCAATAAATTAGAGGTTTTCATTCTGTTTTCTAGAAGACCAGAAAGAAATTGTTTGTCTTAGTCATATAATAATATGAAACACAAAGTTTCATCTGGTTGTAAAGCTGAAAGCATGCAAGTGCACAATTACAAAGCAATTGCTTTGTACTGGAACTATAACAGCACTCCTAGTTTGCACTTTATTTATGCTTGTAATAAGTACAGAGTTGTCAGTGCTGTTCTAGGTAACCTGAGGAATTATGTTGACAGTTGTGCTGATGTTCCCTAGGAGCTCTGAAAAAAATCATTTGACTCTTATTTTTATTTTTTAAATATAATGATATTTAATAATGTACGTGACGTACATTTATTGGTGTTTTAATGTTGTTCATGCTGGAAAATGGGCTGTAGGGATATGTTCAGTTTCAGGTTCCTTTTTATGAGCAATTTCGTAGGTTTCTTTAGAAAGCAGGGCTTACCAGCAATTTGGAGCGCTTGACCAAGGTTTCTGTTCTGACTTGTCTATAGAGGACTGTGTTTCTTTGCACTGGGTAGAGGAAGTTAAAGGCAAATGATGAGAATACCTTATGTCTTCTGTAGAGGGAGAAAACAACCAGAACCACCCCCCCACCTCTCCTGAGTCATTTGTTATCAAGCATCTATAAAATCAGTTTCATTTGACTACTCGGGAGCAGCCAGAAAGTCTGAGCAGAGACATTTCTATGTGTGCAAGTACTTTGTGTGCAGAACTTCCACAAGTGAAGGTGAGATTATGTATTTTGTGTAGGTGCTGAATTCTAATGTGGATATTTGATGTGGATAGAACTTGAGTAGAACTTAACTAACGTTGCCTTTGTGAAGTGAAAGGAGAACTGCCAGAATGGCATAGTGCTGCACCAGAGAAGGTTCAGACTGGATACTGGGAAAAATTTCTCTTGTGTGTGGATGAACACTGAAACAGACTTTCTGATGGTGGATACTACCAGGCCCATCAGTGGTCAAGAGGCATTTGGACAGTGTCCTCAATGTGCATTAGCTTGTGCTTAGCCCTGAAACTGTCACACAGTTAGACTTGATAGTCTTTGTAGGCCTCTTCCAAACAATCTATTATAAACATGGTCATTTTTCTTTCTCTTTTTTGAATTACATAAGCTTAATGAAGGGTTTCTGTGCTTGAGAGAGATGCAGGATAAGTGGAGAACAGAGTAAGAGGACAGCAGTAAAATGTCTGCCTTTTGACATCTGGAGTTATAATTCTAGCATGCATGAAACAGCCTAGTGTGTAGTGATTTAATTACATGAGATTGCAATCACATTGGAATTCAAGAGGTTCAGTTTGCATTGTGTCTGTGTCTTTTTTGGACCGTGTGCAATTAAGTTTGAAATATGTCAGTATGAGGTACTTAATTGTACAATAAACGAGAGCCATGCGTGTCACCCACTGCAGTTGCTTTTTTGAAGTTAAACTTGTTTGTGTGTCCCTAGGTGTAGGTCCTCCAGCCCATCAGAGGTCTGTCTGCTGCATTTCCTTCATCGATTTGTGAGCACCAAATATACTGTCAATAGTAAGCATTTTTGGGATCAAGCTTGCTTTTCTCATGAACTGAGTTCTGATTCTGATGATGGGAGGAAAAAAAGATTTCAAAGTGTTGTTTCCATTCAGAAACATTCAAATCTTGATTTTAGAAGCACTACTTTAAAAACTGCTTGCAGGATGCCTTGTTTGATATGTTTGTGATATTACAGTAAATGATAGAATTACAATAGCCTAGCTGAAAACTTGGATGTCCTTCTAACTTGAACTCAAACCTGTTTTGTTTCCCAGCAATACGGAACCTGGAAATGGGCACTTGAGCACTGAGGCCTGCTACCACGTGCTTTCAGCTAGATGCAAGTCTGAGCCTGAATCTGAGATGTTTGCATGTGAATCTAAATACTCCAGCATGGATCTATCCATTCTTTAACTCGTTATAAGTCAGGGCTCCTTGGTACAAAAAAGACAGGGATCTCCTCGAAAAAGTCCAGCGGAGGGCTACAGAGATGATAAAGGGCGTGGAACACCTTGCTTATGAGGAGAGGCTGAGAGACCTGGGGCTGTTCAACCTTGAGAAAAGAAGACTCAGAGGGGATCTGATCCACGTCTATAAATATCTAAGGAGTGGGAGGCAAAGGGGCAAGGCTGAACTCTTCTCAGCAGTGTGTGGTGATAGGACGAGGGGAAGTGGCCACAAACTGCGGCATAGGAAGTTCTGCACAAATGTGCGTGGGAACTTCTTCACAGTGCAGTGACAGAGCACTGGAGCTGCACACAGAGGTGGTGGAGTCTCCTTCTGTGGAGACATTGAAGACCCGCCTGGACACCTCCCTGTGCAACCTGGTTTAGGGAGCTGCTTTGGCAGGGGGGTTGGACTCGATGATCTCTAGAGGTCCCTTCCAGCCCCTACAGTTCTGTGATTCTGTACTGGCTTTGTTTTCCATAGAAAACAAAGGGAGCCTCTTCTATTGTTATTATTTGTATGTTTCTGTGTTCTTCTGTCCTTTCTTCCTTGTCTGTTCTTTTCT